>CAWUFW010006492.1:600000-1144623 GCA_963921515.1 Calotriton arnoldi
GGACGCACCCAGAGAAACATTGTGCACTGGCATATTGGGAGTAAAAGGGAAGGTACATGTTCAAAAATGTAATATATTGGAGACAATTCCTGATGTATGAGGCAGCTATGGCTATTGCCATATTTTGATGCTGGCATATTGGAGGCAATTTTTGGCCTCGAAGAGAATACCTGTTGCATTTCTGGGGTTGGGCAAGCCATAAGAAAATGCTGGCCCTGGCACACCAGGTGTGATTTTTAACATATGGGTGACCCATGGCATAAGGCATCATCAGTGGCAAAATTCTGGTAATGTCTTCGGAGGTCATTTTTAGCATATGAAGGAGAGGGGCTCATAGCAAATTCTGAAACAAATGAGGTCAACTCATGTTAATCCTCAGGCTTAAGTTTAATAATGTCTTCTAGTTTTTTGGCAAGTTTATTGGAAAATGGTAGTTTAAAAAGAGATAATTGACTGCTTTTTTTTCAAAATTGCCTTGGAGTGAGGAACCCCCCAAACACTCCTTGAAGAAGTGAGGCTCACTTCCAGTGGCGACAGACACAGATAAACAGTGGTGGTGCGGTTGGAGGTGGTGCAGGGGTGGATGGGGGTCGGGGGTGTGCGAGGGCGGAACGTGTGGCAGAGGATTTAACAATACAAAATTATTTATAGACTTACCTGGTGTTGCCGGCCACCTCACGCTCCTCTGTTTGGCGTGGCGTAGCTAGAGCTTTTGCCACCTGGGGTGATCCCTGAGTTTGTCGCCCAGTAACAGCTGATGCAGGTAAGAGCGGGGAGTGGGGTTGACGACAGACGACGAGTGGGGGGAAGGCAACAGACGACGATGAGCGGTGGGAGGAGACAGACGACAAGGAGGGATAACATTTAAAAAAAGGAAAACGTACCTTGCACTCACCGCCGCCCCCAAAAAAGTGCCACCCGGGTCAGACTGCCCCCCTGCCCCCAGCTACTCTACTGTCTGCTTGCAGTTCCTGGTCCGAGCAGTCTCTGGGACAGCATCACGGACTCCCCATCCAATCCCTGCGCTGCTCTCAAGCATGAGAGCAGAGTGGGGATTGGCATGAGCGGGCTGGATTAATGCTCGCTCAGGCACAGGGGGTCTGTGCTGTTTCGCCAACCCGGCTGTGCAATACAGCTAGGTTGGAGAAACCTAAGAGCACCTAAGACGGCTGTCTAAACTGACATTGCACACTTAAAAGTGAACCTATAACTCCTCCTCCTCCCTCCCATGGCCCGGCCCCACCCCTCCCTGCACATGATGGCTCGGCCAGCACCTGAAAAATAAAACGATAATAAAATATTGTTTTATTTTCAGATGTTGGCTCTAAGCCAGTGGAGTGACTCTCCTCCGCCATTGTGGAGGAGCTGCCGCTGCTCACTTCTGTTCCTCACTGGAATTCGATGCAAGTATTACGCCCCACTACTTTCAAAGATTAGCAGCTGCCACAGAAGTTGAATTTACACATGCAGTTGGCTTTTTGAATTGTACCCAACTGTAAACAACATTTTTTCCACGGAGTTTCTTATCAATGAGGATGCCGTCATGAGATCATCAAGTGCAGTTTTCAATTGCTGGCCATTCTTCGAAACAAAACCTAAGCGGAGAATTTGTGAGCGGAAAATTTCCGACGTATGAGAATTTTACACTTAGAAAAGTGAGCGGACAGTTCCATTTCTTGCACGTCTTATGACTCAACATCTCAAGTGAATGATATGACGCCTGGTCCTACTCAATGGACTTTTAGTCTGTTTTATTTATTTAACAAGACTTCTGCAAGTGGGTTTTTGTTAGAACCTTTACATAAAGGGGTGACATATTTTTCTCAATGTATAGCTAGACAACACACTGAGTAATTACATAAAGATACCTACACTGCATTTTATGACAAGAAATCTATTATAGAGTTTTGGGATCCAGTGACTTGTCTGTACTCAAAGGGTATCCCTTTAGAGATGTCCAAATGCATGTTTTCTTATTGGCATCTATAGGAAAAGGTACGCCTTACATCATTTTTATCTGTTTTGTTCTGAAGCGGACTCTTTTTTTCGTTTAAAAAGGTTTGCGAAATAAGATAACGTGATACACAGTCAAACGTTATTACATAGGATGACAGTTCATAAGCCACTGTATAGCAGATGCTATTATAATAAAATAAATAATGTAGAACAAATTACCATGAAAGTTTAATAAAGAACATGTAAACTTGTTAAGTCGCACAAATTCTGTTTTCAATTTTATCAGAAACCAGTAGGAAACAAATAGAAAATCATAGTGAAAAACCAGTGTTCATGTGAATTAATATAGTATGAAATCAACAAATATGTACAATTGATTAAATAACAATGTAATCATGAATTGTTGTTTACAAATATCTAAAACTATGTAAAATTAGAAAACGCAAAAGAGTAATGAAAAAATACATCAGTAAGGAATTATGTTGGTTTAAGAACTTCAACCTTCACAGGAAAAAAACGAACCCAGCAAATACATGATGGAATTATCGATGAAAATGAAATGAAGGTTGCTCACAAAATGTCATATATAAGAACCACGTGTGGTCCCCTCGTTATGAGATGGTCGGTAATTATGGTCCATTTATTCCCTTCTTTTGTATGTTATCCCTGCACTCCGAATTTTCTGAATTTGGGGCTGACCCTAGTCATGTTTTCAGCTTCCTTAGTCTGTGAGGCATGCCTTAATTGTTTTTGTTCGCCGCCATATGCTTAGCTTCTCTCCCTTATTTATGCATTTTCCTGCTTTCTCTGTTTCTCGGCAGAGTCGATGTAAAATGCACGAGTTAACACTTTTTTTTAATTTCTTTCACAAACAGTGACTTTGCAAGAAACGAAAAAGTCCATTGAGATCCCAGATGCAGTGTTCATCAGTTCAATAAATCTCTGTTCTTTTCTCCTATGGGGTTTTCACTTGTTTACTTTTGTTTGTGCTTGCCATTCAGTCATTTTTTCCTATTTTTCTTCTCTGGGTATCACCAAGTTAATGTAATTCTGTTTCCTTTCTCGGGGAATGGTGTTGTTTAGATTCACACGTAAGGACTTCCAAAGCTTACCGAAACGTCAAACACCAAGCCCCATAGGATAACAGCGTATAGGGTCATGGTTAAGAGAAATCTAGTGGCAAGTCTAAAAGGCTACGATAATATTTGGGGTCATATCTCAGATCCCTCAAAGGTGCTAGAACCTTCTTGTTTTTTAGGCACCTGAATTTAACTTTTCTCTTCTAGTACCTGTGTATTAAACTCATTTTATTTTTCAAAAGAGAAAGCATTCACTAGATATTTATGTTATTTACTGTGTCATACCTTTTTGGATTTTCTAAACCCCGCTACCTCCTGGAGTAAGCCTTGGCTGCTTGATCTCACTACACCTAGAGATTGAAGTGCCCAAAGGTGTAACTTGGAAACCCAAGTGGAATGCACTAGTTTTATAGCCTTGAAAAACTGGTGTTAAATATCAGTATACTGGCTGACAGATAACTGCTAATAACCACCAATACCACTTCACGTACCCCACTATGAAGTGATAATACAGAAGGATAAATATTCTATGAGTGAGGAAGGGGCCTTGCTTGTAGTGATTCCCTGGAAATTTGAGAACGCTGTTAGATTCATGAGGTTTTCGGTATTCACAAGTCTCTCCAATGAACCATTCTCTCAGTGTAAACAGTGGATAATCTGCTCCTTTGAAGGGCAGGAGTAAATTAGTGTCCAGGGTGGGGAATGGAAAAGAAGCACTCCCAAAATTGGAAAAGTGAAGAAGAAGACATTTCTCCGTAGGAAACTTTTTTTTGCAGCGAGGAACAGG
The DNA here is from genome assembly GCA_963921515.1 of Calotriton arnoldi. Classification (NCBI taxonomy): domain Eukaryota; kingdom Metazoa; phylum Chordata; class Amphibia; order Caudata; family Salamandridae; genus Calotriton; species Calotriton arnoldi. The sequence continues at coordinate 603,823 of CAWUFW010006492.1, forward strand.
AAATGTAAAAATAAAAATAAAAGCGCACTTAAACTCATGCAAGGACATTTTCGTATGCACAGTTTTGCACTATGTACGGATTGCTCAAGCAGAAAGGCTTTCACATTAGTGTATTTGGAACTCAAAAAACGTTGCTACGAGCACTCCTAGCGTTTCTTTGAAATCAGTGAAAAAATGTAAATCTGCGTCGATGGCAGGAAACAAGCCACGTGCTGATGACAAGTATTCTAAAATATCAGGCCCCTTATTCTCAATGTCTTCTAGAAAAACGAAATTGCCATATGATGAGTGAATGAATAAAATATTGCCTTTGCTTGGCTTTCATATATACAAATATGTAGCAAGATATGATGTGAAATAGTGTTTTTACATGGTTTAATGAATTTATGGAATCTGAACTCCTTGATCATGTAGATGTCAACTGACCACAATGCCTGTGGTAATGGAAGGAATGTCACACACAGATCGACCACCAATGACATTGCAGCATTGAATTCTTGACCAGCACACAGGCTCTCAACCCTCTAGTATTTGCTTCTGAAGGGATAGGGAGAGGGCAGGTAGTGAAAACCCTGGTATGCCTTCATGGTCCTGAAACTAGCTACAGAAGTGCCAAGGATGCCAAAATTCATGCCAGGGATCAGGGACATCTTAAGGATTTTGGGGGCCCTGGGCTAAACGCATTTTGGGGGCCCTTGTTCAGGCCAGCTTTAAATTTATGATCCAGTTTCGGCTCTTTCATGCCCTTTTTGGCCAGGTCTCTGACAGTGCACAGGCACACTGCTCCAAATTCTAAATGTGTTTTACATCAAATATTCAGGAATAGTGACCTGTGTTTTCAATATTGCAATACAGCAGCAGGTTCACTAATATGACAGCAAATAATCTCTGTGACATCCTCCCATTTCTCATAAATTAAGTCCTGTTTTTTATGGCTGTTGCATGAAACATAAACACAACATTTTTCTTCAAAATGTCTGTACTAGACTCACACATCACCCACATTACAAATAAAGTAAAGGAAAACAGCATTCAAAACAATCTGTTTAAGAATTATTCAAGGTCATCAGGGCAAGACTCTCTGCAGAACAGATCTGGCTCTATCTGGGGCCTTCTGAAAGGCTGGGGCCCTGGGCCAGAGCCCACTTTGCCCATGCCTTCAAACGTCTCTGCCAGGGATTGAAGTTGCTAACATCAAATGCAGGTGATGGTATTTGTATCTAATGCTGCTGGAAGTTCCCTCTTCCCTGGCGTTACCCCGCAGTTATAGTGCTGTAGAACAAACATTATCTGAACTGCTTATAGGCTGGTACTGAAAAGTGTAAGGCGGTAATAATTTTCACTTTTAAAACAACTTTAAAATGCAGGCTTCCCTGTAGTCATGTGTCAACATAAATTTCTCCCTAATGACGTTTTTTTAAAACTTCGAGAATTAATGCATATATTGATAACGTCATGTTTGTCTAACTTTCTAGAAAGATTTACGATGGTAAAATTTAATTAAACAACTCTCAGAAAGTATGGGGTTAACAGGCACATAAGATTTATGGGTAATTCCGAAACTCTGCGTTAATTAGATTTTCTAGAATTGTTCAGCCTCATTTTCCCAAATTCTAGCAAAAAAAATTCCAACAATTATGACTAATCTTTCCTGCCCACAAAAAAATCACTGAGGAGGGTCCCATCTGCGAAAACCATTGTTGTTGATACACATGGCATAGTTTGAAGGACGAAAGGACATTGGTGTGTTGACCCATTAAGTGAAAGGCTATCATAAAATAATGAAGCCACCAAATGACGGACGAATACTTGCATCCTCATTATCATCATCAATGTGATGTGCCTGCTGATGATGAGACCAGCCAATGCATATATCTCAATCACATGACCTGCTACAAAAAACGCCCATCACAAAGAACCATGGATGGTATATGGCACCTGATGTTTCTATTGCAGATTCAGCATTGCGTTTATTAGCTGTGTATACACATCCACTGCCTGCACAATCTCCCTGAATTTCCCTCAATATGGTGCACTACCCTAATTCAACACTTCCAATTCCTGCCATCTTTATTCCTCTGCTATCTGCAACATAGCCGCGGCCCGTGCGGTGGGGCCGGGTTGGGGGGGAGGGGGGTGATTTCAACAGATGACGAGGAGAGAAAATGTATTATTTATATAGTTTTACCTTGTGGTCGTCCGTCGAATCCCCCCCCAACCCGGCCCCACCGCTCCTACCTGCACGGGCCACGGCTGCTGCAACAGTTAATATGATCACTCTGTTAACTCGTTTGACAAAGGCAGTATATTCTTCTGAGTCAGTTCTCTATTCTTGTCCACTCTCGGCCTTTGGGTATCACCACCACCCACACTTTGCATGTCCTCTTTCGTGTCACCTCTCCATACCTGTCCTCGAGGCCTATGAATTTTGCCTGCTTCAGAAGTGACAATGGTGTTTATGGGTTTCTCGTCCCCTTCCTGACCCTAAAACTCTGTATCCTGCTGAAGAACAATATTCCCTCCATTGATGCTGGCATTGTGGACTTCAACTATCACTTTCTGCTAGCACTATTCCATTTCCATCCTTGCACCCTGTGCCAAAGGTCTGGCATGATTTTCACCATAAGACCCCTTTGTCTGTATCCTATCATCCCTTTTACTAAATCTATTCTTGAGATGTTATAGCCATTCTCTGTGGTTAGCTTAACCCTGCAACCATGTGAGAAGTAGACTCTAGATGAAGGACTGTAACATTAGGGCTCACGGCGAATATGCACCACAACTTGCATTATGGTTTGGTGAATATGTAGGAGTACAAGTAGATTGTGCTTGATAGTGCATTAACTGGGCCATATAGTGAAGAGATAAACAGTTCTCTTTAACCAGTCTTGCATCTCTAACAGTCAATAGCAATAAGCCTTCTAGAATGTTGCCGTGTTTGATGATATCTGTTTGGTTTTTGTGACATGCTGTGACGTGATTCAGTGGGTGGCCACTTTAAAGATATTTGTTGCACAGAATTGCACATAGGATGGAAGGAGAGGCATAGATGTACAAGAACATTTGGATTAAAATTTAGAACAAGTACCTAGTGCAATGAAGCTCATGAAGTGATGCGCAATGGTAAAGGATGGAGTGTTCACATGCATGCAAGGTGCAACAGGAATGTCCGCGTTCAATGTCATGCTCATTGTGCATGTTTTTATTTGAGAAGCAATTGCTATGAAACATCTTTAATTTAGACATACAACATAAAAAAATACACACAATGCATAAAAATATATGCATTAACTCATACCATACACAATATGCTTGAATACATAACAGAGTTTCAACGCTGATGGAGTACCTTCTCCATCAGACTGAAGGTCGGCCTTCTGTAGTTATAGTCAGATGGACTTCCATTATGTTGGCAGAAGAGACTACTCCGTCTCTTCTGCCGACATGAACCTCCTACAGCAGGATGGAGTTAGGGCTGTTAAAGGTCTGACCATGTGTACACTCACCCGATTTAGAGTGGTCAAACACAGGGCCGGTTTCACCGTTCATCACTGCCATGGTAAAACCTGGTGGTAATGGGCAGTGAAGATTGCAAAATGCCCCCCTCATCATGGAAGAAAACGTCAATGGTGAGGCAGCCATTGTCTTTTTATTTTCTAAAACAAAATCCCACTTTGTGTTTTTGTTTTGGAAAATAAAGAAAAATCATTGTAAATTTGCCGTGCATCTCCGTCATGTTGACCTAGCCGGCTATAAAATTTACAATGCATTGACAGGAACCACCATGACGGCAGTTCCTGCCAATGCTGGAGAGGTCCAGTAGGCCTGGGGACACCTCAGAATTTGGCAAGTGGGGACTTTGTCAGGGTGACAAAGTACTTTACTCTGTCTCCGTGACGGAGTAAAACTCCATCTACCAAATTCTAACTCGGCCAGATAGCCCTCAAATCCAGATTAACACCAATTCTGAAATTAGAGATGTATGTACTCAATTTGGAGTCCAGTAGAATGGATAGATATTCAAGAAGAGGCTGACCCAATACATCCTGTGTCATTGAGAGAGTGCTTAGTAGCAATATAATTCCTCCAAAACCATTGCTCAGGGAAAGGGCTGACTTTTGATTGAATGTGTTGAAACCCAATTTTCCAACTCCATTTGCAAACTCTAGGCATTCACTCTGCGTCCTTAGATTTTCCTACCAGCAGATGGTTGATATAACTTAGTTTAGTTAGGAATTTCCTTTGATCACCAATATACCATGAACATCTTTGCCAGGGAACCATTATCAAGACTTCTAAAACGCAAACATCTATCAAAAAGAGATCTTAACTCCACTCTTAAAGCTTGGTGATTAGAGGCTTTTTAAACTCAGTCCCTTGCTCCAGAGACAAAAGCTCAACCCCATAATCAGCTAAGGTAAATGTTTTGCTAAAGTGTGGAATAAGAAATTCGGTGAGTGTAACCCAACAAAGTGGTCATCAAACTCAATTAAACCTCTGAGATAGCTACTACTTTCATTTTCACATTGCTTCAATGGCGTCTCCCTGGGAAGTTTCAAAAAAATTGTTTTTTCTACCTAATGTAGCAAAATAGGAGTAAAGCATAACAAGCATTTGCAATGCAATAGGTCTCGCATTTATGCGAGTTTGAGCTATTGACATTGCAAATGACAATGCCTTTTATTTATGTTTTAAAAACAAAAACAAAAATAAAAGGCATTGTCATTTGCAATGTCAATAGCTCAAACTCGCGTAAATGCGAGACCTATTGCATTGCAAATGCTTGTTTTAAAATATCTTGACTGGAGGCGGCTGGAACCTCTCACTTAAATGTAAATGCCACAGATGGAAACAAAGGCACACAGCTTGCTATCTCTTCACAGGTTCTTAAGAGAGGCATGCTTTTGCCTTTGTGCGGTCCCTGTATATAAGTGCAGACACTGTAAGACTGTCAGATGGGGTGGTCTGTCACAGTATTTACACAAATAATTTAAATAGCACTAGTTTATTAATTTTTATAGCGCTACGTCGTGACGTCATGCGCTGTGATGGCACGCATCATGATGTCAGTTGCATAGTGTCTAACTTGATCAGTCCCCCCACTTCTTTTTATAGGACTTGTGCCATGACTGTATGGCTGGGCACAGGGCAGGTAGGAGGCGCAGCGCTAAAGGGCGGAGCTCGCACAGGGACTACCATACCTAGAGATGGACCCGGGAGCGGTACCCAGTACACCTGCCCAAAGGTAACATCTTAAACCGCGTGGGCAACTCCAAACAGAGTCACTGAAAAAATGGCGTGACCCTAATTTCAAAATTCTGCATAGCCCAATGATGTAACTTAATAAAGGCATCGTTGATATGCAGTAGGAGAGATTGTAGCGTCACAGCTAGGGCTACCAAACTTGAGGGCTGGGGAAGTAGGTTCGAGCGTAGGTTGGGGCCCAAGTAAGTTGTAAAAGTGCAGCACCCCAATACGTTCGAGGCAAGCTTGTGAGCTATATAACAGCTAGGAGTCTCCTTGAACTTCCAGCTAAGCAGAGAAGGGTGCTACCGCTGCAGTTAAGTTTGTTTTCATTGGGGCTGCTAGCATTTTAGGTTGCTCTCTCATGGCGCTCCTCACAGTGGATGCTTGACGTTGAACTAACACGATGCTAAAGTCCCAGAGCCTGTATCTGCTGCCTCCAAAGCCAGGAGTCGGAAGAGCTGCGGTCAATGGCTCAGAGATTAATGCGCTGCTGGTTCCAAACGTCGGCCTAGAGCGCCTTTTCTTCGTGAGGTGCTACATAGATCCCCATACCGGGTAATTGATGGCGAAACGAAGGTTTGAATCAAGGGTGAGAGGCCGAGCCAGGCGCATCCGTCCCCAACCCAGCCAAGGGAGAACAGGGGACGGGTCTCTGTGGAGAAATCCAAGGTTTTCACTTATTTGGCATTTTTCACTAGAGAGGGACCTAGCTCCCAGAAACAGCACAGTGTCTTCCACCCCCTGCCCGGCTCATCCGCTCGCTCATAGCTGTTAGGGGGTATTTTATTTCCGCCTCCTCCAAGTCCCAACGAGTTCATGTAAAGAGGAGAGAAAGTTTAGTTTACAATATACTCTCAGGACCCCCTCATAAGGTTGATGCTTATAAACCTCAGATGGCGGTTTACATTCTAGCACCACAACATCGCACTAATGGGAGAATGGGCGCAACATAAACACGTCATATAACATACAAATAACTGGCAGGTGTAACTGTTTCATGCGATGCAGGAAGAAATGTCCACGTGTTGGGGCCAACGTGGTATTGTTTGCCGTAATGCAGAGGGCGTCTGATCTGTACATTAATCCAAAGTTTAGCCAATGGGCCGGTACAGCTGAAAGGCAGGTGGGGTTGGGTTGGAGTCACTCTCGTGCCTATCCCAGCCTGTCTGGGCATCCCCTAATAACCCGACCGCCTCTGCATCAACGTAACTGCGTTTTGTTTCATAGAAACAGATTTGTGACAGGTTTATTCTCTGAATCAATGTAATCACGGACACGGAAATTCGTGGGAGGTTTAAACGTGATCTCAAGTCACCCACTAATTATGCTGTGTCTTGTCCAAAGCCTGTTACCAAATATGCTACTTTTCAGCAATCATCTGTAAAGGCGAAGTGAAGGAAATGTTCAATGCGATTATATTGACTGGGTGCAAGTTCACACGATACAAAGAACAAGTGGTGCACGCACGCGCGCCACAGCTAAGCATATGATTTCAATTATCACGCCCGTGTCTGGGCACGATAATTGAAACCACATGGCCTATTGGTGTCTATTACGCGCACCTAGCGCGTAATAGACACCAATAGGCCATGGGCGGAGCAATGCGCCCGCCTTTGGCCAATTGCGTGCAGTCTTTTATAAAAAGACGCACGAAAAGGCCAATGGGGTAGCACAAAAGGAATCGCACACGCACGAGCGTGTGCGATTCCTAGGTCAGTGCTGAATCCCCGTTTTTCACTTACTAAATGTCTCGCGCTGCGCAAGCACCGCTGCGCAGTGCAAAGCTAGGCGCGAGACCTAAAAAGGCACGGCTGACTGCTTCAAGCAGATGACCTTTGACTTGGACACTTTTTTGGGTGAAATGATTTTAATGACTGAATAATCAAAGAAATGTCAGTCAGGAAGAGGGAAAAAGGACAATGGCAGGGTACAGTCCTGCTTGAACAATTTCTTATAAAAAAGCTTCCTAGAAAGGTAACCAGCCATATCCGTTTACAATTGTACTCTGTGTAACATCTGTAACACAGATAGAACACTAAAAGGAATGTCCCGTAACCTCAATTTCTTAAAGATAAAATGGTTAAATTAAGCGAAAGGCTCTTAGTGAATCAAGATTTCAGAGGCTCACTTTGCATTGTGGGATCCAGTGCATGTCCTCACAATTGCCGCCAATACTATAGTCTTCTTTCCTTCTCTTTCTTGGAGGCATATTGTTGTACATACACTGCTCAACCATGTAAAAAAAAAAAGGGCATATAACTCCATGTTGAATCAGTAATTTTGAGGGCTAGTGTTAGAAATGAGGGTCTCTAGTTGGCAGGTTATTACCCTGTCCAAGTAGGGACCCTTCTTCCTAGTCAGATAAGGGAGTTACCCTTCTAAAATAACCCCTGCTCATCCCCTTGGTAGCTTGGCACGAGCAGTCAGGCTTATCTCAGAGGAAGTCTGTAAAGTATTTTCACATAACCCGCAGTAATACAGAGAAAACACTACAAAAGGACACCACAACAGGTTTAGAAAAATAGCAGATATTTATCTGTGTAAAACAAGGCCAAAACGATAAAAACCCAACATACAGTTATTTAAAATAATCATAAAGCAAAAATAGACTTTAATAACAGCTCCGTCCGGGGGTATCACGGCATCGTGAACAGACAAATCCAACAGTTCTGGCAGACCATGGCATCGTGGGCCAGCTACGGTGGCGGGAAGACCCGCAAAACAGTACCTTTTAGAAATGCGGGCATCGGGGACCTCGCGGTGAGCACCGAAGAGCTGGGATCAGCAGGCATCGGTTCAGGAGTTGTCGGGCCCTTAAAGCCACACACGTTGCAGATCGAACTCCGTGTGGTTGAAGTCGGAAGCGCCAGCATCAGTGGGAATGTGTGATGGTATTCCGCAAGCCGGAATCACGCTGTGTCTTCGCAGCACCGTCATTAGAATGAATGCATCTTTAGTACACATTCGTTCAGCACGCAAGTCGTTATAACGACTTGCCTTAGAAGGGCGCTGGATTTTGGACTAGGTTAATTTACTATTCCAACTCCAGTATGCGCAACAGTAGGGAAGGTGTTGGACTTTAAATCCAACACCATTCCACCAATGTGCCCCTCTAAGGCAAGTTGTTATAAAGACTTGCGTGCTGAACGAATGCATTCTAAATACGCATTCGTTCTTTTGCCAGCGCTGTAAAGGCACAGCGGGATTTCGGCTTCGGTTTGAAGCAGCAGCTTGCTGACGGCACCCAGTGGCGTTGGTGAGACCAGGGCTGCAGTGTAAAGTGAGGCGGTACTCGTTGCGGTGCTAGCAGGTCATGGTGCAGGCAGCGACGTTGTCGTTGGTGAAGTGCTGTCAGCGGCTGATGAACTGGAGTCGATGACGCCGATGTCGGAAGCCCAAGGCTGCGGTCTGGGATGGGGCACTGCGTTGTGTAAATTATAAGCGGGCCCCAAAACCATGGTGCAGGCAGTGCCGTTGATGTCAGCTTGGAGCGGCATTGTCGTGAGACCAGTGCTGCGGTGTGACACAGGATGGTGCTCCGTGTTCTCCACGAGCGGTGTCCACAGGTCACAGTGCAGGCAGCGGCGTTGGTGTAGGCGTTGTGCCATCGTTGAGGATACCAGGGTGGGGGTGCGAAGCAAGGCAGTGTGGAGTGCGGTGCCCACAGGTCACAGTGCAAGCAGCAGCTCGATGGCAGCCTCTAACGGCGTTGTTGGTGAGATCAGGGTTGCGGTGCGAAGTGCGGCGTTGCCCTCTGTGGTGACTTCATGTCACAGTTCCGGCAGCAGAGTCGTTGGCGGCGTCGGGTTGCTTTTTCTTTCTTGCACCACAAAACACACAGTTCCCAGTGCTGGTAGCAGATGAACTTGAAGTCTTTGTTATTCCTGAGACTTCTTCAACAGGGGGCAAGCTCTACCTCAAGCCCTTGGAGAAACTCAGAGAAAACAGATGCAGAAGGTCCAATCCAGTCCTTTCACTGCCCAGGCCAGAAGCAGCCACTGCAGGCCAAGACAGCAATCCCCAGGGATTCTGGCCAATCTGCTTGCACCATATATCCCTTCCCGCCAACTTCGGTCGATGGGGCAGCATTTGGCGGTTATCCCTCGGGTGAGGAGGGTCCGTGCCGGGGGCGTTCCTTCCGTACTCTGGCATCCAAACTTTGGAACGCGCTCCCTACTTCCATTCGCAGCTTGAAGAATTATTTGGCATTTCGTAAAGCAATCAAAACGTTCCTCTTCCCTCCATTGTAGGCCTTTTCTCTGTTAGAGGCTGTGCAGTTTTCTGCCATCAGTGCCAGGACGCGCCTTTGCTGGGGCAGCTGAGCGCTCTACAAGATCGCATAACATAACATAACATAACATAACAAACAGCAAAGTGGTAGTCTCTCCTCTCAGCTTCTCCAGCTCTTCTTGGCAGGTTTCTTGATCCAAAAGAGTTCTAAAGTTCTCGGGTCAGGGCCCCAATATTTATACCACAGTTCCCTTTGAAGTTGGTATAAACTAAGCTCCACTGGCATACATAAACAAACTCCGCCTGGAGACAGCTTTGTGAGAGGCAGCCACAGTCCATTCAGGTGCAAGCAACAACTCCTCCCACTACTCTAAATGCAGCCAGGTCTATTCAGCCTGGCTATGAGTCACCCAGGAGAGGCAGGACACACCTCAACCCCCCCCTTGTGTCTGTCTAGGGTGAATGTACAAACCAGCCCCTGTCAGTCTAAAGCCCAGACAGCTAATACACAAAACGGGCAGAGGCACATGGATGGTTAGACAAGGAAATACCCAGTTTCTAAAAGGGCTATTTCCAAACACACAATATAAAAATCATCTTTACTAAAAGATGTATTTTTAAATCCTGAAACTCCACTTTTCTATCAGCTCCCATTGGCCAGCTACATTTGTAAAAGTGTTACAACGTAGCCCCCATGTTAACCTATGGGACAGATAGCCTCTCAACAGTGAAAACTAAATGCATAGTATTACACTATCTGGGCATGTACAACATACCAGTACATGTCCCACCTTTCACATACACTGCACCCTGCCCGCAGGGGTGCCTTGGGCCTAAGGGGTGTCTTACATGTAATAAAAGGGAAGGGTAGGGCCTGGCAAGTGGGTGCACTTGCCAAATCGACATGGCAGTGAAAAATGCGCGCAGACACTGCAGTGGCGGTCGACATGGCAGTAAAAAATGCACGCAGACACTGCAGTGGCAGGTCTGAGAACCCTTTGAAAAGCTGCTTGTTTGGGTGGCACAATCAGTGCTGCAGACCCACTAGCAGCATTTGATGTATAGGCCCTTGGCACACACAGTGCACTGTACTAGGGACTTAGTAGTAAATCAAATAAGCCAATCAAGGAAACAACAATCATGACACAATTTATAGTAGGAGCACTTGCACTTCAACACTGAACAGCAGTGAGTGAGAAAGTGTGCAGAAACACTAAACCAGCAAAAACAGGAGGCCGAAAAGCAAAAAGTCTGAGGGTAAACCCGGTGAAAAAGCCAAGTCTAACAGCCAGCATCAGAAAAGAACCTCAACCAGCTCCCGTAACAGAGCAGTGCTCTAAGGAAACAGAATACAACTCCAACAAACTCTTAAAACAGTACAGAAAGAAAGGCTTTCTCAAACATCCTTGTAACAAAGGCTCTCAAAAATTCCAATCTCTCAAAACCTTTATCTTCTCAACCTGTTTTGGTTCAAGCAATAAAAGTAAGCTCACCTCACTCCGTTTGAGTCATTGGTCATAGGATCTATGCCAAGTATATTCTCCTTGGAATTGTTTGTGAATGTAATATTGGATTAAGTTAAAAAAAAACTTAGGGCTAATGAAGCTCAAATGTCTGCCCAAATAAAGAAGTGCACACTTGACAGCTGGATCATTGTTAACTTATGTTTGTCAAGATGACACACTCTGATTGCTCCTTTCTTTAGATGACCTTATTAAAGCAGGAAATACTCTTCCAAATTCACCCATACCACATATGTATCCAAATATGCCGCTAAGAACTTTAAAAAGAAGATTCCTAAGGAATTTCCAGTAACTCTCATTGCTTATCAATACAAATGTGCCTGGAGGGGTTTCTCAAAACTAACCAACTTCTTTTCACCCATGACACTGACCTCTGTGTCAACACACTACAGAATGGCCTGTTGGACTCCTCAAGGAGGAACATACCCTGCAGTCAAAAACTAATCGCCGAATTAACGGCACTTTATCGCAGCCAAAGTCGTGATAAATTTACCTCCCCATTCACAAGCCGGTGTTAACAGCCCACAGCACCAGTTTACCCGCGATAGCAGCTGCAAAAAACATCGCCACAGAGGACCCCCGCAAATATCGCTAATGAGATGCAGAGTAGGCGTTCCCGTGACAAAAGTCGAGACAACATCACACCTCAACATTCTCAACGACCAGCCACATCCGCGATAAAAACACAAAACAGGCGATAAGGCGCGTTAGCACCAGGAAATCTACACCTGCTCTGACCTGGTGTAAAGTCGGACGGCAGCCAGCACAACAAAAGGGAGCACAGCCCAGGGCCATATCCGAAGGGCAACAGATGCCATGGAGCCACTCATCATGCGGCCCGGACACCCAAGAGGGCCATAACACCCACCGCCACCACCCCAGGACCCCAACCCACACCCGGACCCCCCCCGGGACCACCCCCAACCCCGGACTAAGAAATTGCACACCAACACCACGAATCCCAAAACAAACATTTTGCCTGATGTCGCACAAGCCGGAAAATAAACATACATGCGTGGCCAGAAAATGGAAAATCAGTCATACAGCAATGCAATCACCAACACAAAACACCATACAAACAAAAGCAGAAACAACCCTTAGGATGAGTCCTACCTGCTCCCCACTGGACAATCCGTAGCACACAGCCTGGAAGACCAAATCCAAGAGAAGAAGGTGTGCCATGCGCCCAACAAAGGAAAGAGAGGGAGAGAGCGAGGGAGAGAGACGGAGTGAGATAGCACAAGCAGCGCAAGGCCGCTTGGGCACCTGGCTCCACATGCCAACATGTGTGTGTGCATCACCATCCGTACACCATGAGCCAAAGGCCGTGTCCCAATCTCAGCGTCAAAGCCACATCACATTCCGAAAACGCAAGTAGTAGTCAGACAAACATCAGGGATGAAAGCACCATTGTCCCAATGCAGAAGGCGGGAGGACACCTGCACCCCTGACCTTGGTCCAGAACGCACCTGGAACACCCTGATAGAGATGCAATGGCAGATGGGGAAGACTCCCACACCACGCATTCCGCAAATGAACCATCCGACTCATCCACAGCCCACACACAGAAGCCCCTGCCTGTGGTACCCCCGCATGGGATGCCCCTGACAATTCACGGAAACAGCAACCCATTACCCACAACGTTGCACACACATTCGAATCATTGCTCAGAGTTGTGGCACATCCTCCACACAACTGCCGCAGTCCAGAAGAGTGCCTGTTCACGAGACGCACCAACGCAATGGCAGGCCATACCGGGCACATGCACAACCGCCGTCACATGGAACAGTACCGTGCACGTATGCTGCATTTACTGGGCGCACTGCCACTGGCAGTGCTGCGGATCAGTTACAGGCTCAGCTTCCGCATTGCCCACGTCACCTGCGTCCAGCCCTGGTTCCACTGCCGAACATGCACATTCGAGTGCCCTATGGATGTCTGCCTATCCAACACAACTGTTGATGAATTGGACTATGACTTGTGTCTGCGCCCCCTGTTGGATCACGAACAGGAGTGTAACCGAGACAGCCGTGCATGGGATGCCTTGACATACTGCGTATGTATTGGTAGTTGTGCATGGGAGATTGCACAATTACTCGTGTGCCGTGACCACATCGAGGCGCTCCCCTATTGGGCTGTGTTGTGGATCGGTGAGACGGTGTGGGCTGAGCACACCTGCCCAGACCACCTAATGGATTGGCTCACCCTGGTGTTCCTTGAACACGACAACGACGTACTATTGGAACACATTGCACATGAAGCTGCACGGGCATTCATGGACGAGTAACTACGTTCCTGCAGCCACATCCGATTGCCAGCCCCAGCACATGGCCCAACAACTTGTTGCATCATGGGGATTGCTCACATATCCCACCACAACAGATGACACGTCTGCCTTTGGTCGGGCTCTGGATGCATGTGCGTGGAATAACACGTGTGTACACACACCTGTGCAAGGTGACACAGGTCCATGGTCGGAGCAACACAGCGTCGTCTGGCAACGTTGCCAATTTGGACACACTGCTGGGTGAGAGCACACACATGGCAATGTAGCATGACACGTGGACCTGTCGGACCCTCACACCTGATCAAAGTCGGCAGAGCAGACAATCGGCGCACCCCGGAGGCAGTGCACCATACAGACCCCACGTGCAGTGAGTTGTGCCCCCTCACATGGGGCAATGGGCAGACGCCAAACAACACATGACTCATCAAGCAAGGCAAGGTGGGCTGTGAGCGTTGCCATCCGTGATGGATGTTGTCCATTTCAGCCCCAACATTATCTGTACCTAGACATGTACCCATGCTGCGTGTAAGTGTCTTAAGCATGTCCCTGCCTGTTGTGGCCGTTGCCTCGTCCGTACTGACACGCACATGCCAATAAAGCCTATGCCACTCCACTGGTGTCTAACTGTGAGGTGTGTTGTTTAGATTGTCCACTCGTGTGCCACAATGAGCCTCGTCCCAACACAGGGAGGAACTGACTGACGCATGTGCAATGGGGGTGTGTCCCTTTGGCAAGCTCCACCTCTGTGAGCCAGACATTGTTTTTGGATAGGTGCTGGACGACATGTGCGCTTACATGACTCCAGCTATCTGTGTATGGTGTCCAACCTCTGACCATGTGGAGCAATGTCAAACATCACAACAGAATGTGTCCACACAGATGTGTGTAAGTCGGTATGCGATGTGAAGCTCTGCTGTCACACGTGGTGTGGGATACCACTCCTGGCCTGCCACCGTTTTGGTCACTCCTACACACGGCCCTATTCAACACATGGACGTGTGCCTACGTTGGGGTGTTGTGAGATTGCTGTTGATGTGCAATGGGGACACAGCTAGTACTCACCTTCACAGTCATCCAATTGGCCATGTGTCTCAGGGATAGACATGCGCATAGATGTCAGTTACCAGGGTGTACCTTCATGTGCAATCATCATCCCCACATCCAGCCATACTTCCATACGTGAGTGAACATAGTGATGACACATCTGTGTGATTTAGAATGTTTTATTCACATTCAGGTGATTGACGGAGCTGGAGCTGTACGTGGCCATCCAAGCCCACATCACAGGGAAGCCCAGTGGTGGGCCAACCAGAGTCCTTTGGGGATTGCACAGTGATTGGGAAGAGGGAGAGTGCAGTCCGCAGCAGGATTGCTGTGTGATTCGCCAGCGGTGAAGAAATGGCAGTCCGTGTCGGGGTCCGGGTGAATGTCGCAGGGTGTTCCGGAGGTCAGTAGGAGGTATTTCCCAGTGCATGATGCATAGGTCATGACCAGGCAGGGACAGGCCATATGGCGGTGATGGATGCTACTGCCTCCTTCCTCACACAGTAGTTCCCATCCCCTTCTCACTCCCCTGATACGGGTTCTGTGTCCGGTGTGTCCGGTGTGTGTGGCGGGGTGATGGCTGCATCGCTGTGTGCCCCTGACACATCAGACTGCGTAGGTGATGGGGCAGCATCACAGTGTGCCATGGACACATCAGGGGTTGGAGCTGTGTGTGTCGATGTTCCCGCTGCAGTCATCTGGGAACGGCTCAGTGGCAGCAATGGCAAGTTGGAGTACTGCAGGGCGTTGCTGTTCCCAGCCACTACTCGCTGGTGTCCAGCCGTGGCAGACATACTTCCAGCCTGCATCTGCTCCATGGTCCCCATTGCCCTCCGCATCTGTGCCAACTCTGTGCTGTCATGGCTGGTGCCTGTCTGACCAGACAGTTCTTGTATTAGACTCATGGCACCAGCGAGGTTAGCCAAGGTCTGCGGCGGAGCATGGTGTGTACAGGGAGTGTCCGATAGGGACTGTATGTGGTCCCTGATGGGACTCAGACACCCACGTATGGCATCGAGTTTGGCTGCCACGAGCTCGAAACCCACACGCGGCTGCAGAGCCAACTCCACCTGGCAACCCAACACACGCCGTTGGAATTCCATGTATTGGTCGGGGGGTCCTGGGAGACAGCCGTGGTGGTGTGTGTTTCCTGCTGTGTGGTCTGTGCAGGTGGTGGGGTCACCTCGAGGCAGCTGGCCTGCTCCTGGGGGTGGGGTGCAGAGGCTGTCCAGCATCCGTTGGAGGGTGTCTTGACATATGTGCAGGTTGTCCTCTTCATCATCAATGGTGGGATGTGTGGTGTGCTCTGCAGGGGGTGTTGTTTGTCCCTTGCAATGTAAAGGGGAGATGCAGGTTAACAGAGTTTCACATGTATGGTGATGATTTGCAGATGTTTACATTCAGACTGCATGCCAATGTACATTGTGATTGTTTGGGGGAGCTGGCTATTTGATGGCAGTCAGTGTGCTTTTCGACTACATGACGGATGTGTGGTAGTACCCGTACATTATCATCACACGGTGTCAGGCAATGCCAGATGTGAGTGGACAGTTACTACGCACGAGCGGAACCTGTAGTGAGCTCTGTCCTGTGGTGTTGCACTTTGTACCACATTGCCTTCATTGCTGATGTTCTGTGATTGCTATGTGTGTGTGCTGCATTGTGGTGGAGTTGCCCCTGCAGCTCTGATTTTGTGTAGCCTTCTCCCTTTGAGGCGGGGTGCCTTTCAATTGGGTGCTTTTTGGGGCCTGATTTGCTTTTGACTTGGGTCATGTGTGCTCGCGGACTGTTTTTGTGGCCTGGAGCATTGTTCGTCTGCTGCGCGTATTGTAAGGCATGGGTTGTGGGTGCACCTGGACACGTCGGAGTGTGACCTGCTCCTTTACGGATGTGATCCGCACTTGGCTACCTCCATGTCGCTTCGTGGGCCATGTCTTTTTTTGGGGGCAGCTGCAATGCTATCGGACATGCAGTGTTACTTGCATAGTCAGCGTGGGTCACGGAGCCGCTGCTTTGCTGGATTCAGCACATATGCACGGGTCGGTTGTGATATTGGTGATGGGGGGGGCCCTCTGTGCACATTGTGGATGGGGGCCTACTTGGCGTTTCTATGTGTGCTGCAGTGTGCCAAGGCAATCAGGGTCATGTTCCACGGTCATTGTGGATGTGCTATGTGCTGCGCGTAATTGTGCATGTGTGCCATTGTGCCCATCTCCCCCCGTTCCCCCGTCCCTAGTGGTTACTCACTCTGTTGCTGTTGGGTCAGGTCATATCGTGCTGTGTCCAGGCCACCCAATCCTGCCACCATCTCCTCACTGCTGACTGTGGCCACCATTTGCTCCAGCTCATCCAGCTCCTCCTGTGTCGCAGGACTCCCACCTCCAGTCGCTGTTGCTGCCTCCCTGTTGGTGGCGAGCTTATGTTTGGTCTGACTTTTCAGATCATCCAGCACCTCTTGACCTCCTCCAGTGACCTCCTGGACACTCCGACTGCATTGACGTTGATGACGATGTTCTGCCATATTTCGGTTTGGGTTGCCAGTGCCGCAGTGGAGGTGCCGAACAGTTGTTAATGGTGTTCGGTCACCCCTGTGACGATGATCTGGTCTTCCTGCGGACTGTACCCGGTCTTCCTCTTCCTCTTGCCTTACCCTTCCCCGAAAGCGAGGTGCCTGGATGGTCCTCCGTAGGGCTTGTGGTGTTCGGCTTGTCCTCTGCACTGGGTCCGGGTGCATCCATGTTGCTACGCAGTTTAGATTGTTTTTGGCCTTTTTTTTCTTCTTTCTTTTATGGTGCTTTTTCCCGCCTGACGCGTGGGATTTACAGGCCTGTGGCTGGTGTTCGCTGATTTCTGTACCGCGATTGTCCTCATCGCATGATTTCTCGCGTTTCGCATTTTTTCGGCGTGGCGTTGATTTTCACGCTGTCATTTGACGCGTTATCTGGTGACTATCGCATGCTACCGCCTTGTTGTGAATTCCACGTTGACACAGGGTTATTTTCCCGTGCTAGGCTGCGATATTGAAAGTTGAGTTACTCTACTCTTGCGGTAGTTATCACACGTTCTTGTGAATATACCCCTAAAAGTCTTCACTTTGTCTATCTTCAAGGATAACCTTTCCATCTTCATCTGTAACAAGAGCAAGGTCATAATCCAAGTGAATGATAAGAACCTGGCACTTTCCAATCATCTCTTGAAGTCCCTCAACTCTCTCTTGACTTCCCCTCTGCCTCCGTCTCCTACCTTTAATGTACCCACTTCCACCACCACACCATATCCCAGAATGAATCCCCAACCTTTGCCATGGCCTCCATTTTGCCATCTACAGTAGATGCACATTTGCCTCAGCGTTCCACTCCAATCTATTCCTCTGAGACTACTGGGCATCCCGCCACACCTGAAAACTAGCTCTTAAGCAGTCAAGCTCTGGATGTCTCCAACACTATTACCAAACTATCCCCTCTCATCACCTCCAGTCTTCAAACTCCAAATCCATCCTCCCCTCACTCCTCAGCTTCAGCTTCATCACACTCCAATCAGTTTACGGCCCTCTTGTCTTCAACTCATGCTCAACCCCTCCCCCATGGCATTATTTAGCTTTGCACCTCATTTACTTCATACTGCATCCCCCACTCACTGTCTCCCAAACCCGTACATTCCTTTTGCGCCAAACTTCGCTCTGACTCCTACCTTTATTATACATTCCCTCGCAATGATTTCCCTGAAATCCAAACCTCTAGGCCTATCCTGTAGCAAAAAAGTGCACCCCAATTAGGCTTGGGAAATTTTTTAATTACAGCAGCATAATTTGAGTAGTTTCAGGAATTTTGTGTTGCGCTTGTTAAGCGAAGTTCGCAAAATTATGCCATTATGCCACCTTGCATAATTACATGCATTTGTAAACATTTCCACAAACATACAATAACAACTCTATACGGGCTGCTGTTGTTCATAGTTCTTTTTTTTACACTATGATTTAGCACAACATGTGTCCTCGCATCAAAATTTAACTCAAGGATGCATTGTGTGCTAAAATAATGCATTATAGATGTGCTTTTTTCATACTTACGAGTAATTTTACTGAAATTTAATGTAATTATTCAAAAGCAAATTACGTTCATTTTGCAAACCCCGATCCCCAAACTCTCTCTCCCAGAGTTTCACTAATCTCCGTTTCCAGAGCTACAATCCTCCAGCGATATACTGAATGAGGAAATTGATCCACTAGCTCAGTTGGTTAGTCAGTTATCTTTTCTCTGGGCCTCTAAACACAAGCAAATGCATTTGGTTCTGCAACTGTTTAGCTCATGTGACACTTAATAAAGCTTTGCTAATATTAAATTAGGCAAAATAAATGCCTAATGTAAATATGCGATTGCTTGCCTCAACAGAATTAAGCATATGGCAAGATTACAAATGATAAACAATTGGTTCTAAAATTATGGCTGCAGTTCAGGAACAAGCTACATCTGCTCAGTGGTTCTTTCTGCGCTCCCCATCTCTCTCTGTCATGGCTGGCCCGCCTCACTGCTCACATATCTCATTTTGTACATTTTCCACTTTGTGCATGTTTGCCTCTGTCCCATTTGGCCCAAGTAGGGCTGGCCACAGTACCCACACACTCATCGCTTTCTACTTTCCCATTGTATGCCTGCAGGTATCTTTGCAATTGTAAATGTATTTATGTAGCACTTACAACCCCTTACGAGGCATTGAAGCCCTTTCAGCGGGTAGCACGCTACTCTCGAACTGCAGATTAGTAGTAGGTTGGTACAATTTGTTTTTGGTTTTTCCTTGTGCTTTAGTTGTGTTAGGATTGTGCTCTTGATTTCTGTTGTGATTAGTCGAGTTTGGGGTAGGGATAGAATGATAATAATGGATTTGAAAATTGGAAGTAATGAGTTGTTTTTGTAAGTAATGGTCGTGTGTGCTTGTTAGTTGGGTGGCATGGCTAAAAAAAGGGGTGAAAGATTGAGAAGAATGGTCAGAAGTTCATACTAGTCAGATGAGTCTGAAAGAGTAGACATGGGAAGGAGGGAAGTATTATTTTATAAAAGTAAAATGTAAAATGTAGTTAATTTTTACACACATATGTATATACACATGATGCTTGGTAAAGTTTTATTTGCTTGATGAAAAACCTCTATATAAATACCCGTATGTACTTTGAAGGACAATCTTCACAGGGTCTGCTGTTCACATTTGTCATGTGGTACATTTTTTATGCTTTCAAATAACTGTAATTAACTTATATATACATAAATACACACATGCCATTTATGATAGGTATTAGTAGTAAGCGTAACCCTCCATGGTCTGATATACATATGCATCCTGTGGTGTAATATACAATTTTCCCCTTATATAAATGTATCTGCCTATAACCGGAGGCATAGTTCAATGTACACTGACATGTAATTGTATAATGACAGCTCTTTTCCATAGAATGAGAAGTATAGTTTGGCATATCTGGGAATACTGTTGTGGTACATTCTTGAGTAATATATATATATAGGGCCCGATTCACAAAAGTAATCTGAGACAAAATCCTAACTTTACGACTTTCGGTATTCACAAAGGGCATTTAGGAGTCGTAAAGTTAGGATTATGTCTCAGTTAAACTTAAGTTTTAATTAAGTTAAACTTAAGACCAAAACTTAAGTTTAACTGAGACAAAATCTTAACTTTACTACTCCTAAATGCCCTTTGTGAATACCGAAAGTCGTAAAGTTAGCATTTTGTCTCAGATTACTTTTGTGAATCGGGCTCATAGTCGTCATGTGGGGAAGAGCTAGCTTTTGACTAATCTTCTGAAGTGGAGATCATTGCATTTGGATCTTATGTTTGCATGCAGGGAATTTCATAGTTTGGCTGCTTGAACAAAGAAAGATGTTCCACCCATTTTCTTTTCTTGTATGTAGGATTTAAGAGACGGGTAACCATTCTTGAGTGTGAACATAGCGGAACTCTGCCCAAGCTTAATTTTAACGTCAAGGTGGGCCAGAATTTTAATGACCCTGATCCCTTTGCGAGAGGTGGCATCTCTTTCTGCCTGCCAGTAGCTAATGATAGGGGTAGAAGATTGAAGAATGCCCTATCCCAGGCTAATCTGCTCAATGTGGGGAATATCATGGGGCAGCAATTTGATCAAAAACCAACCGTTGTGTGCTGGGGCAAAGGGTCAGTCATTGATTATGTATTTATTTCAAGGTCCTTGGAAAATACTGTACAAACAGGGGGAGTCCTGGATACATGCTATAGCGACCACAACCCCGTTGCGTTTGACGTGATAATGTCTACTGGTGTAACACGCAAAAGTAATCCCGATTTAACCAGTTTGACCACCAAGGATAATGGGCTCAGAATTAAATGTCGCTGCATCTCGCTTCCTGTCCTGTTTAACTCTCTTATAGGGACCAATGTGAGCCTGCTAATAAAGTCATTGCTCTCAGTTAATATTCCCCCAGCAGGGTTCTGAAGGTGTTTCAATCCCTAACACTCCACCAAACACATTATGCAGTCCTGCCAAGTGTCACTCATCAAGGGTGAGGCTAATGCATTCTGGGAATTTCCCTGCATTACCACGAGTTTCCAGAATGCTCAGGCAAATCAGCTGAACTGTGGCATTTTTCCCATCCTCTAATTCTACTGTTTCCAGTTGGCTGTTCCCATACCTTTCTTCCATGGACAGCCAAAGGGGAGAGGGTGTTTTGAATCCTCATAGGATGAAGATTTAGCCCACAAGGTGTTCCGCGATCCTAATTGGATCTCATTCGGCCTCCTCCCCATCATGCATTGTAATTGGTGCTTGTCACATGGGAGCACATCTTACGCTGAGTGCTGTGCTACCTAACTCTTCTTGACATCCTGGGACGTTTGCCTGGCTATAGCTGTGCACCAATGAACTGTTGTTGCCCTCATCCAGTGAGGCAGCAGAACAGTAGCACCACTGGGCTGGCACTCACAGTTCCTGAGACTTGAATGTGTGCTGACTGAGCTGCATCACTCGTGTACAGGCGGACCGCTCTTTACTAGGAGAAACATAACCTCTAGCAGTGGCGGGTGCTACTGGACAGGGCTGGTGAGGCGGGGGAGGGGGGAGGAATGTAATAAAAAAAGGACTTTCCTTTAACGGCCAGCCGCTGCCTCTCCTCCGTCCTCCGTCCTTGTCCTCTTCATCTTCCTGTCCTGGCTGGTGGCAGCAGGAAGCACCCGTGCAGACAGGCTCCCCTGTGCCAATCACAACGCTGCAATGCAGCATTGTGATTGGTCTGAGATCCGTGGATCAGCACTCAGACTGGAACAGGGAGCCTGTGCATGTTCCTGCCAGGCTGTGTAATGCAGCCTGGTAGGAACATGCAAAGTGTGCATGAACTGTTTGGTCGGCCCATCTGGGCCGGCCAAACAGTTCATGCGCACTTAGCGAGCGCACACCACTCTTCCCCTGCTCTGGCCAGCTCTGCGCCGCCCCACCAATGACTGCAATAGGGAAAATAAAATTATAATAACGGTATGTTGTTAGCATTTTATTTTTCCTTTTGAGCAGTGGGTCGACGCTTCGCCGCCTAAGCGGAGGAGCCGCCACTGACCTCTAGCGTCTCTGCTAATGCTAGTGGTAAGATATGCTACACAACACAAGGAAATGTGCAGGGAGTTTGATAGTAGGGTGTCTGAAACTCAAGGGAAGCAGCATGTAGGGAGGAGGAGGCGTGGCCTCGCAAGATGGCCGCAGCTCCGTAGAGCTCCGTGTGGCTTAGGAGCTTCATGACTAAATGTCGGGACCCAAGCTTCTATCATCCGACTTGGCAGATGACCCACTGTATCGGAACACAGTACCTTTCCAACCATGCCCGCATTGTCCATTTTGAGGAAATGCTGACTGCGTGACAGCTCGAAGTCTGACAGACCATTGTGAGGCTGCCATCTTAAAAGCATCACAACGCCCCCGAGGAGAGCACATCCATAGCGCTTGCGACCTCCAAAATACGTGATTCGATCCTGAACGATTGAGGGAATCAGCGGAGCTGTCGGCGCTGCAAGGGATATACCGCAGTGGTGAGGATTGCCATGGATCAGACTTCGGACCGGCGGCCGCCGTGGAATCAAGATGGCGTCGGTGAGGCGTAGGTGGAGGGCCCGTTGCGGGGGCGACGCGGAGGACCCGCTGCAGCATCGGGAGGGTGACGGAGCACTGAAGACCCCCGGGTAGCCAAGACACTGCATTGGAGGTGAGCCTGGCAGGGGTCCTCTACCCGACATCACTGCACTGGAGTGGCAGCGGAGACTCCGAGTGAAGTGGAAGACCTGTGAGCCACAGAAACTCCTGTTTGTCCCTCCAGCAACAGTGGAGAGTGCCGGGGGACACAGTGGGTGATTGATGGAGGTGGCGGGCACATTCAACGCCGTAGTCGGGAGGCCTGCGCCTGAGGTGCTGAAAGCTCCTGAACGTGCCCTGAACCGGTGAGTGAAGAGCGGAAGCGGCTCATCACGGTGAGCGGGGACCGAGGGTCACTGGGGGCGCCTTGACTGCCTTATCACTGGGGGGGCTCTCTTTATCTAAAATTAAACTTCGACACGGCACGCCTGACCTCAAAATGGCGACCCGAGGGAAGCCCTTCACCCACAAAGGGTTGCATAAGTGATCGGAGGGGCACCTTTACACACAGAAGATACGTGGGGCCTATATAACCTCAACTGCTCAAAGAGGGGATTCATTTCAATAAGCTCAGGGGGGTAACCCTGAAACTACAATGTGCCTGACCCTAAGATGGCCACCAGAGGCCTAATGCCTGACACTATAAACACTGAAATCATTGCAGCTATGAGAGCCACAGGTAGATCCAGATGCCCACCTGAAACTGAGGTCCGGCCGAATGGAACACCAGGGGCTGTATCTCTTGCCTGACCCCAAGATGGCCTCCACAGTGGTCCTTTACCACAATGAGCTACTACTCTTGGACAAAAATTGGACATTGACCAGACCACGAGCATATCCCCCATCCGGCTCACCCATCAGGACATAGAATCTGTGACCTTGCCACCGAACGTTGAGACCTTGCATTTTGACCGATGCCCGGTGGAGCTACCATGATAGCTATAGAGGAGATGGGCCGTGGACTTCCCCCTCGGCCGTCACCTACCCAGCCGGACTTTGGGCAGACTTTCCTTCATCTCTCCGCCGTATCTCCCTCCTACCCTTTTACCTCACCCCCCTTACCCTCTACGCTCCATTTATCTCATCCTCCATGCTTCTTAAATGTTTCTAGCAACAGATGTAACTTGTAACTGATGTAACTTTGTAACAATGTGGAACCTCATGTAAAGCGCTCTAATACCTCTGGGTCTAGCCAGTGCTATATAAAACTCAAATAAATAAATGCTACTCTCTGGCATTGCCAGGCGCATTTGCAAAATATGGGAGTCTTCTGGAAAACTGATAGTGTGTTTTGAAAAGGAAAGAAAATGTTTTCAGCTTAAAAGTAGTGAGAGTCAAGAGCGTTTTCCCAAAAAATCTTGATGTCATCATGTTTAAGTCGTTATGTCTCTATTTAGTGGCATGGGCACACCTGCCTCGCCCTATTAAGACTTATCTTGTGGGGTTAGGCCTGCTGATAGCTGTACGAAACCTGAACAGTTAGACACCAAGATACCCGACTTGAGCATGCTCTGTCTGTGCCATAGTGCTCTAGCTCCTAACCATCAGTGCATGAACTATTTGGTGTATGGCCTCTCTGTGAATGACTGGGCTTAGACATCTCCATCAATGCTCAGCTGCCACTGACGAGCCAGTCCAGTCGAGGGATCAGCTCTGAAAACATGGGCCCTTTTCCTAACTGCCATAAAATCACTGAAGAATATTGTTCTAGTGTGTGTTAAAACACACACCATGTGATAGAGGCATGCCACCTCTTTGAACTGGGCTGTGAAAGTGCCCTTCTCTGGAGACCATATATAGGCCTGTACAAAGGTTGTACACAAGTTTGTTATAATCTTTTTGTTCACTTGACTAGAGTGCTTGGATATTACATATGTACTCTTTATTTGTATAATCAAGGGCGTGCATTGGACTAATTGACAGTATCCATCTGTCTCTCTGTATAAAGAAGAAATGCAGCAAGCAAGATTGTTTATCCTGCAGCTCAATTGCAATAGTAGAACATTTAAAAATGTTTTCACGTTTATCATTCAATTATTGCATCCTCATTTTGAAACTCGTGGTTTTGACTAATAGCCATCATAGGCCTTTAAGGACCAGAACACAAAGTTAAAAAAATAGGATTGAACACATATGGCAGATAGACAGCTCAAAGGATGGTAGTGGAAGGGAAGTGAGGATGTTTCATTGTTCATTTAAGAGGCGGTAGGTCACAGGATGTCATGAATGTGGCTCAGTAGTTTACTGAACGATGACACTCACATGCAGCCAGCAAGAACAGAGGGTCAGCAGCACTGATGACAGACTCTCATTGTGATCTTGCCAGGTTATCCTCTTTCATGGCGCCATTAGTCAGGCTGCCGATCTCTACTGTTCTGAGCTGCTTCAGTTCTCTCCATAAGTCTAACGCTGAGAGTCAGACTGAAATGAACAGTAAAGACCTCAGTGGTAGCTTCAGAAATTATGATAGACTCCCTCTCAGCTGGTGCATGCTCTGCATTTCCATGGTCCATGTAAGCCAAGTCCTCCAGCCCTGTAGTTCGCATTTGCCCAGGTACCCATGCCCTGTACCTAACTGTGCCAGGCTGTTTAGACTGGCTGTGCAGACCCAGGTGATACTCTGCTCTATCCAAGCTCTGTCAAATTCATACCTTAGCTAGGCACTTTGCAACGTCGCAGAATGTACTTTGTAGACCAAACGGGAGAAAGATTAATTAGACACACATCTTTTTTCCTGCTCTTGACACTGTGCTTCTCAAAGTGTCGCATATATGTGAATGTCACACATAAGCACACTCCGAGCTTGGAAATGCCACACAAAAACAACCTTAAACCTTGGCAGCTATGCATGGCTTGTAGTAAGACTCTGTGTGAGAGACACACATAGTTATAGACCAAGGTCAGTGCAGGGTGAGAGTTACGGCCCGTCCTGCTCCGCGCAGGAAAGTTTTGGCTGTGCTTTAGTTTGGACAAAGTACGTCAAATGCACGCAGTGCCGCAGGTAGCTCCTCCAACCTCACCACTGGAGCTCCTCGCACCAGTACGCATTAGGGGGTGGATGTGGAGAGGGTTCGGGCTGAGAGCCAGCTGCTGACTGCCGGCGTGGCCGGCAGTTGGAACAATGTTGGGTGTGCGATGAGATCCCTCTCCGGCCCGCGACATGACTGCAGGCCTACCAGCCACGGCCGGCTGACTTGTGAGGCATGTCAGTGAGCCCCAAGTCCCCTGCACTGGCCTGTGGGATGGTGTGACTACAGTCGAGTGTAGGCTAACTCAGAGCTGCCGGGTTACACAGCATTGTACCGCAGCAGTGGGGAATCACAGATCCGGACTGCCTACACTTGATGATCCCGGGAGCAGGAGAAGGAGGACCCTCAAGTATGTGCCTGAGTGAGCTGCGACATTGTTCTAATAAAGTAAACACTTCTGACAAATCACAACCATAATTCAATAGCTTAGAGAGGCGTGTAACTCTCAACCTCATTAATAATAGCATCCAGCGCCACGCGCTAACCACGGGGGCAGTGCTCAGCTATTGATTTTAATTATACTTCTGAGTAAGGGCACTAGGTTAGTGAAGTAGCAGCAGTTTTAAGATCTTCTTAGAGTTTCTCATTGCTCAAATGGGTGTTATTTCTGATATTTATATGTTTCCATTGTCTTCATTGCTTGATTTTGCGATTGTGCTCGCGAGAAAATGTCACTCATAGTTGTTGAAATGTCACTCATTATTAGACTGAAATTATTAAAATGTCACACTTAGCAACCTGAAACATTGCCAACTATGATTATGCAGGATCTTTGTGGCACTACAAGGCTGGTAAAAACTGGGTGGTTCAATGATAGATGCAGAGCCGCAAATCAGCGACTAAGGGAGGTGCTTTATGCAAGACCAAGGATCCAAGAGGATATTCCCCATGCCAGTGCTTCTTATAGGTTAGCCATTAAGGAGAGAAAACAAACTTTAAAGGAGGAGGCATAGGATAGGTTGATGCTTACCTGTAATTCAGGAGATTTTAAAGGGTTTTGGGAGATAGTCAAGGGGAGATGATTGGCTCTAGATACACCCAATGATATAGGTACAAAGGTAACGCCTGAACAATGGGTGACCCACTTTACCCTGATCTACTCATTGGGACAAGGAAGCCAATGGACAGTGTGGAGGAAGCACCTATGTTACCAGTAAATATTACATTTGAACTAGAAGATGTCATCTCTGCCATTCAAATAAGTCCTTCCAACAAGGCCCCCAGCCTGACAGGGTCCCGATGGACCTATATCAGATGAATATTCCTTTTTGAGCCCCTTTAATAATGAATGTTCTAAATGATGCTGCTACAGGGGGTATCCCTAGGTCATGGAAAGTTGCCACCATTGTACCTGTTTAAAAAACTAAATATGCAGGAGCCAAGCTGTTATGGGCCTATTTCCCTACTAAATCCAATATTCAAACTGGAGGGAAGAATAATTCTGAATAGAATAGATGAATGGGCCCAGCATAATAACATTCTTAGCCCCATTCACTATGGGTTTAGCGAAGGAAAGGGCACATTGGAGCAGTGCCTAACCCTTATCCTGCTGGTAGGGAAATATGTGGCAGCCAAAAAAGGAACCATCTACTTAGCATTCATGGACTTGAATAGTGCCTTTGTACGAGTTAACCGGTCAAAGATGTGGATTCTACTAACCCACCTAGGAATGCCCCAAGCTTTGATTGATTTCCTATGTATCCTTCACACAGATATTGCTGCTACTGTCAGGTATGGACAGGAGAGGAATGCACAGATTGATTTACCCTCCCTTGTGGGGTTAGGCAAGGATATGTCTTGGTGCTCCTATTATTCTTATTTTACATAAATGTTCTGAATAATTTCTTGGCGAAAAATGGAAAAGACATGCCTAAGGTTATCACCTCTTTTGTCCCATCTCTGCTATATGCAGATGACGCGATATTGCTCTCTAGTACCTCGAATGGTCTTAGGGGGCTTGGTAGACCTATTTGTTAAAGTCATGGATGAAATTGATCTTGCCACTAATATCCAAAACCCATTGCATGGTCTGTGGGAGGCAGTCCTCCAAAATGAGACCGATAACCATCAAAGTGAAGGTCATCATAAGGGTCAGTGCCATCTCATATCTGGGCATTACCTTCGATCAGCAAAATAACTGAATTCCCTGTCTGGCCAACAGAAGTCAGTGATTTAACTAAGCATGTGGTGCTCTATTTAGGTTCTTGGCAACGATAGGTAGCAAACCAATTGTCCCACTACTCCAAATCTATCGAATGTAATGTTAACCGGTCCTCACATATGGTGCCGCCATATGAGGGTATCACAATTGCAAGAGAATCCAAAAGGAGGAGAACCGGTTTTGCAGGAAACTGATTGAAGTGAGTCCAGCTAGCCCCAACTTCTTTGTACACGATGAGTTAGGCCTGGGGTATGATGATGATCATGTAAAAATAGCCCCATTGCTCCTGTGAATATCAGTTCGGAGCTGGGAACATACAGCTTTTAACAAGGAAGTGATCCTTGAATGTCTGTATCATGATTATGGGTATAAAATCCTGTGGCTGAGCTACATAAAAAATGTTCCTGCTTCATTTGACTGTCCAGATTTATACTTTGCTCCCCAGCTCATTACTAAAAGTGTTGTGACGAGGGTTAAAGACTTATTCTTTAGCCAGGCTACGGATAAGAGGGAACCTGAGGCCTTGGTAAATCCAACTTTGAGAGCCTGTATTATCATCCAAACCTGGACCGGCCTTGAGCCTTGTCTCCCCAAGTTAGAAGCCACTGGAGAGATCTTTGCTCTCTAAATTTTGGATGAGTGCAATACGATATAAGTAATGCTTTCCACCTGGACAGTATAATCCCAACTCTCTATTAAATTGCACCTGTAATGATAGTACGCTACAGACCTTGGAACACTTAATTATATTCTGTAATTATGTCAATTCCCCAGAAGAAGATACATGTTGCATTTTCTAAGATCAAGGGGCTGCCTTTTACCAATATAGACCAGGCTTTTATTACCTTCAGATGCTTGCTGATCCTGCTGTTATAACTACTGTTGGGTCCTTCCTGAAATGCTCTTTACACTTGAATACTGCACTGAATATTTGATCTATGTTTTAACATATTTCCAAAGGGAATAAGAGTGGCAGGAACAAGGCATTCTATGTTATAAATAGTTTTAATCTAGATACCTAAACCCGTTATTTGTTTTACATTCTGATATATGTGTTTTATGTTTGGTGATTTATTCTCTACTTTTATGATTACTGACTAATAATCCAATAAAGATATTTCATCAGCCATAGAAACTCTGCAGTTATAGTTACCTGAGCTAACTCAAACTTATGCCCCTGCAATGCACTGCTTATGAACTCACATATTACATCACTCATGACATGGTCTGTGACATCACTGATGTTATCACTGGTGACATTTCTAAATGACATCACTGATGGCATCACTGATGAGATCATCCACAAAACCACTCACACATCCACTCACATAACCACTCATATACCCACTCACATGCCCATACAACCACTCACATGCCCAGTCACAGACCCATACAAGTACTCACACAACCAGTCACTCACCATACAGCCACACACCCATACAGTCACTCACACAGCCACTTATTCACTAAAACAGACACTCAACACCCACTCAGTCACCCATACAGCCTCTCAACACAGCCACTCACTCACCCATACAACCACTCACACACTCACACACCCACACAATCACTTACAATACCCATTCACACATTCATACAACCAGTGACACATCCACTCACTCATCTATACAGCCATTCACACAGACACCCATTCACCAATACAGCCACTCACATACCAACTCACCTAAACAAACACCCACTCAAACAACCACTAACTTACCCATACAGCCACTTACACACCCAGTGACGCACTCATACAGCCATTCAGACACCCACTCACTTACCCATACAGTTACTCACACACCCACTCACTCACTCATACAGCCACTGACACACCCACTCACTCACCAATACAGCCAATCACACATCCACTCACTCACCCTCACAGCTACTCACACACCCACTTATACACCCATACAGCCACTCATATACCCACTCAAACACCCATGCAGCCACTCAGACACCCACTCACACATAGATACACACAGACACATATTATATGTTAGAAGTAGTATCACTCATTAGTAGCACACCTGGCATACTAATGTAACTTTTGTAGTAGCTTAGCTTGTATGTTTAACACTCATAAACTCTTGGAAAACAATTACACTCATGGGATGATGTCATGAGTGATGTCACTAACCATGACATGAGTGATGTAATATATGAGGTCACAAGCAGTGCATTGCGGGGCGTACGTTTTAGTTAGCTCAAGTAACTATAACTGCTGAATTTCTATGGTTTTGTACAAGTGAAATCTGAGCCTAACTAACCTTTGTTTTTTAGTGAATTTCTAAGGTTTTTTACTATTTCCTAACTATAACGTCCCTGTAACCTTTGTTTTTTCAGTGAATTTCAAAGGTTTTTCAAATTCCATTTTTAAAGGATTATGTCCCTCTAATGTTTAGTTTTTTTACTTAATATGTGGGGTTTATTTAATTTTAATACGAAGGGGTTGATTACGATGTCCTCAAGAAAGGCTCCGAACGGCATTCGATTTGTCTGAATCCGATTCGGAATCCGCCTTTCAGACCGACTTGGACACTTCTCCCAATGAGCGATTACGATGGCTGGAATGCGTTTGAACTGCCCAACTCGGTTCCGAAAGGCACTGGGAGAAACCGAGTCAGTCGTAGCCAAATCGTAGCAGTCTACGGAGCGCGTTTCCAGCCGAGCGATTAGGATGTCAGATTCGGACAGCCTTTCCGAATCGGTTGTTTCGAAACGAATCGGCTGTTGGAATCTAACTTTGGGGGCCCGTAGCAGGCCCCTATCACCCAAGGCCCTCCAAATCAGGCCCATGGTGGCACCCATGGGTCCCCCCTACCTATGCATGCACAGTGTGGCAGGCATCATGGAGTGTTCGCCACAGGGTGAAAGGTTTTCCCCAACCACCCCTTTTGTCAATGGGAGCCTGTGTTCTCGTTCGGAACACAGGCTCCCATTGAAGTCAATGGGAGTACGACCGAATCGTATCCGGAAGCATCCAGATGCATTATAATCGCTCGGTCAGACTCCCCAGATCCGAGTCGTTCAGAAAGCATTCCGGAACCGAATCAGTCGGAATGCATTCCGGACGAGATCGTAATCGGCCCCTATGAGTATTACAATTTATTTTAATTTAGTTTTTTTTGTACTGTAAACATTCTTTTTGTTATAAATATACTTTTTATACATTTAAAAACATAAAAGTCACATATCTTGTTTATGTAAAGTAAATGAAGTTTTTTTAAAGTAATTCACCAATTTTTATTGTTTTACAATATTTTTGGGTCACCAGGGTACCTTTGCGATTCCGCAAACATACACGGACTGCTATTCTATGTTTTTTTCTTCCGATCATGTGCTCAGAACGAATACGTGACTGTGAATTCGCTGAATCACTGAAAATGTTTTAAATTACTTTGCATATGTACAACCCTCCATTGTCATTAATCACATCAGTGTGAACATATTTACAAGTACAACCATCTTATATCTGTTTTTCGAAACAGTTACCCTTTTTACGAGTTTCGCGTATCCACTAATTTACGGAATGAATGTGTGAATTCAATTGAACACACACCCAAACCGTGCCTTCTGATTGGATACATTAAGACCCCACCCACACAAAAGGAAAACCACAACCAAAAACAATTTCTTCTTGAGTGAAGTCTCTAGAAGGAAAATTGAGAACCTTTGCTGCTCTGCCTTTACACAACGACTGAAGCTACATCGTCCGGCCAAGATGAGCATCCACAACCTCTTGAGGATGAGGAAGAAGACACACCACTTCTCAGAAAAGAAAGTGATGCGTGGAAGCACTTTACTATACCTTCTGGGGAAAAGAAGGTTATAGCAAAATATGTGCAGTGCAAAATTTGCAGCAAGCAGTTATCCAGATGTACTGCAAAGAAGTATTCACATAGGACAAGTTCCATGTGGAAGTACCTAAAATAATTCATGTAAGGGTCCACAACCAGATGATGCAAAAGAAAGCAGGTGCAGCAGGACAGTCGACCTCTACAGCAGCCTTTAGAGAACCATCACCAGCTGCAGTCATTACAATACCAGCTGCCTGTGAGGAATTGAGAGACACAGTTATTCACTGTGTGGAATGCCACAAGCTTGTCACTGTAAAAGTTTCTTCTATGGGTACATTCTTGGATACAGTGGTGTTAGGTTTTTTTCTTTTTCTTTTGCTTCCAGTGACTACATAGTGTTTGTTGAAAAGTGAAGCCGGATGCTTCTTTGCATTTCCCCATTCTCACCCTTTTTACTACCCTGATCACTTTTTGTTAAAAAAAAGAAGAAACATTTTTAAAAAACTTTTAAAAAACCCTTCTAGAAAAAAAAGTTTCTTCTTAGAAACACCATCTACTCAAACAAAGAGCTAGCTCTGTGTTTTAAATGGGTTGGTGACTGTATCTGTGTGAGAGTGGGTGTGTCAGTGTATGCATGAGTGTATGCCTGGGTGTGTTATTGGATGCATTAGTGTTTTGCTGGGTGTCAGGGCCTGCTTTGGTGTATGCCTGGCCATGTCACTGTCTGTATTATTGTATGCAGAGGTGTGTCAGTGTGTGCATTAGTATCACCCTGGGTGTGTCGCTGTATGTGTCAGTATATGTATGTGTGTGTTATTGGATGCATTAGAGTTAGATTAGGTGTGCCAGTGTCTGTATTGGTTTATGCCTGGGTATATCAAAGTCTGCTTTGGTATATGCCTGGGTGTGTCAGTGTATACTTCACTGTATGACTGGTTATCTTTTTGGCTGCATTAGTGTTTGGATGGGTGTGTCGATGTCTGCATTGCTGTATGGCTGAGTGTGTCAGTGTCTGCATTGTAAGTTTCTGGGGGGAAACAGGGTTTACAATGCTGTTTCCACAACGCATGGCTTCACAACGCTGTTGTTACAATGACCGCATTGTTACCACGCGTGCCTTTACATCGCAAGTCATATCAACGACTTGCTGTAGGGGCGTGCAAACAGTTACCCAGCAACACTGCCAAGAAGTATTCACATGGAACAAGATCCAATTGGAAGCACTTAAAAACAATTGATGAAAGGGTGTACAACTGAAGGATGCAGGAGATACTAGGTGCAGCAGAAAATCCCACCTTGGAAGAACCTTCATCAGCTGCAGTCATCATAATACCAGCAACCTGTGAAGATTTGAGTGAGATGGTTACTCACTGTACAAAATTCCACTTGTTTGTCACTGTAAAAATTTGTTCTGTGCATCCATTTTCGCTTCTACTGTTCTCAGGTTGTATACTCATACACCACAAATGATGTAATGTTGAAATAATGATCATTCATCAGTTGTGAAAAAACAACCATAAATATTGTAGTAAAAAAAAAACTACACACTATGTGTATGTAAGTAGAAGTTTGCATGTTTAAATAGGTCTGTCAGTGACTGTACGGGTTTGTGACAGTGGGTGTGTGACAGTGTGTGGGTGTGTAAGTACCTGTGTGAATGACTGTATAGGTGAGTGTGTACATTTAGTACCTGTATGGGTGTGTTTGTGACCCTTAAGTTAAATTAGTAATAAATATAATTGTAAAGTACAAGTACATTTTATTAACATATTAGAATACAATTTAAACCAATTAACAAACATAACAAAACTTATTTAACTATTTACAAATACAGAAACACACTGAAACTTGAACTTTTCATTAACTACTGTAGGAACTCTATAGTTTCACTACTGCTGTCTATTTACTTTACCTCTCGTGGGGGCATATCAGCAAGCGGCAGCGATAATTATCGCTGGCCGCTCTTAGCAAGAACTTTTTATCGCCGTCTATCGCTGGCAATTATCGCCATGCTATCGCTGTATCAACAACGAATAGCGCAATGGCGATAAGTTTCCAGCGATAGCGGTGTTTACCATGGAACATCGCTGGTTTTCCAGCGATGTTCCATGGAAAACGGCGATAACCTTGCTGATACGACCCTGTGGTCGTATCAGCATAATCCACCCCCATTGTCAGGTATAGGTAAGTCTGCATTTTTGCAGACGTTAGTTTTGGCGAAAACCGTGGTTTTCGCCAAAAACTAACGTCTGCAAAATGCGTGGGCCTCCTTGTAAATATCGCGATGTACATTTCGCGATATTTTACAAGGTAGTCCGTCAGGGGGACGCCCAGTGATGCCCACTTTGCATCTCATTAGAGATGCGAAGTTAGGCGTGCTGGAAACGGGCGCTAAGTCAAGGATACACGCGCTAGCGTGTCCTTGATGATATTGCAATAACATTATCGCAGCTTTTTGCCCGAAAACGGACGCTAAAGCGGCGATAATGTTATCGCCAGCCCTTGTTAATATGCCCCCAAATTTGTAACGGGGAAGGAGTAAGTTAGATTAAAAGTAAAAAATGTCATAAAAAACACCTAATTTGACAAGGAGGCAGAAACAATTTAAAGAAATACGAATAAGAATGTTTAGAAATAGGGTAATACAGAATTTGGTACAAAAAATGAGGGACACTAAGACGAGAAGAGCAGCACAAAAATAATATATTGAGAGTGTGGTTGAAAAACTGGCCTATTACGATGTTGCACCATCTCGGAACTGGGACCGGTCCTGATTAGGAGGTGACCGAACACTGTTTGTTCGCATTCAGACATTTCCCTATGGGAGCATGCATTATGGCCATAAACCGGCCTTAGTGCATGCTCCCATAGGGAAATGGGAGGTGGTGTTAATCCCTGCACCCCGTGGCAGGCACCCCAAGGTGCCTGCCATGGGGTGCAGGGATTAACAGGTGGTACCCAACCGGAGGCTGAGCACACAAGGGGGCCCAGGGCCCCCAAACATGCTTTCCGACAGGGTTTCCATGTCGGAAAGGCCGGCATGGAAACCCTGCCGGAAACCGTGCATCGTAATCCCAAGGGTTGAAAGACCGCCCTTTGGGATTATGGGCTGGCCTCCGACTGGCCGACAGGCTCAAGGAGCCCGTCGGAAGCCAGCGGAATGACCGGCCAGTTTAGTTTTTGACCCCCAGCATTGTAATGCAGCGGTCGGTAAGTAAACCGAGATGTGGCCCGGAAATGCTCCGAACATCGGTC
This sequence comes from Calotriton arnoldi, assembly GCA_963921515.1. Taxonomy (NCBI): domain Eukaryota; kingdom Metazoa; phylum Chordata; class Amphibia; order Caudata; family Salamandridae; genus Calotriton; species Calotriton arnoldi. Next base: position 638,557 of record CAWUFW010006492.1, read on the forward strand.
GGAGCCTTAACAGGCCGCTTCATAATCGGCCCCTAAGTGTTTCCTCCGAAGTGCAAACTAACTATTTTGATACTAAACAGATCGAAAACACTGGATAAATCAGTGTTGTCGATGAAGATCGAAAACCAAAAACGGCTTATTAATAAAAGTAACTCTTGCAAAATTTTCAAAGGAGAATGGAAGTGTACATCTAATACTGAGCCTTTCTTTGATGAAGAAAGCTACTTATAAGAGAATGAATTAGTGTATGAAATGACTGGCCGATGGTATGAAGTAAAAGACAGAAGTCCTATTGCATAAGAAGAGATAGTTCTTAGAAATGTAGAAGAAGAGATAAGTGAAGAGGTACAAGGAAGGCGTAGACATGCTCCTGTTTTTAAATGGGAGTACAGTAGTATTTGCCAGGAATAAATTTATATAGTAGGACCCCACCAATGTATTTGCAGTGCTGCTGTATATTTACTTTACCTATGCAAATATTGGGATGAACGACTACAGGTACCATTGTCATGTTGAGCTTCAGTGTATATTGTGAAATGTAGGACCACCAACTTGCTTTCTAACCCTGAGTTGTGCAGAATATCCATGGGATCACTTATATAACTTTCTGAGGGAACCAAACTCAAACATTAAAGGCATCATCCACTGAGCTTTAAAAAGGGCTTAAAGGTAGAATTGTGTATTTACCTTTATATGTTAAACCCAATATTGAAACTGTGGGTGTGGAGAAAGATTTGGAAGAACCGCTTGTTATTCTATTGAATGGTGTGCTCACAAAAAGCAAAAAAATATGGCAGGAATTAGTGGATGTAAATAAGGTGAAGAAACCTACATTATATCTTAAAGACAATAACGTCTGCCATAAAGATGTAGATGTTGTCTAACATGGAAGTTGCATGGAGGAAGAAATGTTGCCTTCAAGTGGACAGTTTGAAAAAGTGGATAGAAGTAGATCTGAAAATATGTATCAGCTTTAGATTATCAATCCACTACATTTAGGTGACCGCCCTGTGCAAATACCTGCAGCAGAGTACAAGTCAACAAGATTATATTCTGAGGACCCTAAATTTCATATTCCATATGTATTCCATCTGTTGTTTAAAACAAGATGCTTCTTCTCAGTTCTCTTTGGAAAAAAGAAAAAGTATAAAACTGTTAGAAACACCTTCTTAAAAAACATCAGTACTTTTAGCAAACATTTCAAAAGTTTCCCACAAAATCCTCTTAGCATTAGTAACACAGTTTCTGACTAACCCTGAATTTCAACCTGCACTCCTCTGGGGTTAATTCATACTTACAGACAAGGGCCTCCTTTATAGTAAGATATCTCAACATTTTCTCCTTCTCTAGATCCAGTATGTTGTCCCTCCCATCACCACGAATATTACTCCAAAAGCACCTCTGCAATCCTCCTCAGACATCCTGTGTACCTCTACAACTACTTCTTAGGCCAGAAAAAACATGTCTATATCAACCCCCTCCTTAAAGTCAGGCACCAAGTCTCTGAATATATAAACTCTTTCTTCTGCACTGGACACGGTAGTTGTGCTCCCACCATTTTCGCTAGACTCTAACAGCTATTTAGCCTTCAAGTGGACCTCCTTGACACTCCAGCCAGCAAGACACTTTTCTCCTCCAAGGCTCTCTTAGCCTCACCTTTTCTCTCCTCTGCATTTAGCTGGGCCAGCTGCAGCCTCAGGTCCCACTCAGCCTGTCTGTCCTTGAGGTCCTCAGGAGACTGGGTTTGGGAGAAAACAGTACATCCTGCATCATATCCAATAGAGAAATCTCTCTCTGGGGGATCCCTTCACTCCTCTGGAGACTTTACCTACTAATTTCTGCACTCCTCTCCCTCCTTCTGAAACCCACTACCCTTTGGGGCCATGATTCTGAGGTCAACTACAATCAGGGTTCTTCCTTTTCAAGAGTGCTGAAGTAGTCCTCTTCAAACTCTTCTTATGGTACAGATTACATTTTGCAGATGTCCTCCAAGGGTCTAAGTAACTAGTACTCAAACTTAGACGTACACATAAGTAAATGGGTGTGTGAATGGTCTTAAGGGTGTGTGAGTGAGTGTGGCAGTCTCTGTCTGGCTGTATGAGTGATGGGTAAATAACTGTTTTTGTTAGAGTGTAACTGGGTCTGTAAGTTCCTCCCTGACTATGTGAGCATGTGTAAATTACATACTATTAAATTACATACTATAAGCAAACACCCACCTCTATTTTCAAATGCATTGATTCATAGTAGCATAATAAAAAAAATATACATTCAGTATAGCAGTTCTTCTTTCTCCTTTCTTACTGACTGTATTTTTAGTTAATATTCTCATCTAAATACCCTTCTATTTTCCCTTCTAGTATACTTTCTAGAAGCTGTACATTTTCTTTCACTTTACACACACGCACTATTTGTTTCTAAATATACTTTTATATACTACAACCTAATTAACATTCCTGTAAAAGCTATTTGCTGTTCTCTCAGTTATTTCTATGTCTGGTAACATCTGTTTTCATTTGAAATGCCCAATCAGAACTCCGGCACAGCACTTCCTCTCTCAGTAGAAAAGCAGGTAAAATGGCTACACCATACCATGTGCTCTTACTTATGCCATTCTAGTTAACAAATCACAGGCTTCCTCTCACCTTTCTTTTTTTTACACACTTCTAAATGGTCAGTATTTCTTTAACCCATCTCATGTTTCCTGTGAAGAAGCCTAATTTGTTTTTTTTCATGAAACCATGGATCCACCATGATGCTGAGCACCGCCCTCCATGTAACTTCCCAGTGAGATTCGCGAAATTACTCGGGGGCCACGCTGATCCCCCCGATGGCTGCGCAGATCTCGCAAGTGACCAAGGGCATTTTACTGCCTATTAAACAGGCATTCACCTCATTTGTAATATATACAATGGCTCAGGAAAGCTCTCACCTGACCCCTTCAATTAGTATGCATGCAACTTTTTAGCCCCGGGGACCGTTTCCCGAGACATAAAATATACTGTCAAGTTGTGGTCAACCAATTAGGATCTTGCTATGGCGTGTGGAGCCGCGGATTCACCGCGGGTGGATCTGCGGAGGGTCAGTGTCCCTAGATATTCAAATTTGTTTTTCAGTTATTATCTCTAAAACTACTGCACACATTTACACCAAATAACAAAAAGCACACTTCCTGGACCAAAAGCTAGCTTTCTGCTTAATTTGGTGTAATTTCGTTCTGCAGTTCGGGAGAAGTAGTCGTGTTCAAAATCCCTATGGAAAATTTCATCGAGAAAATGTGTTTTGAGAACCCCCCCTTTTTCTCTGCCCCTGCTTTACAGATCACCATGAAACGTTCAGTACAGCAGCTGAAGTTAGTGGCAAACTAGTTTTGAAACTTTCACGAGGATACGTCAAATGTCGCCATGTATTGGCAAAACAAAAAACGCTTTTCCTATGGAAACTAGGTCCTAACTATAACTATCTTCTGGCAACTGCTACTAAACAAAAGTCCCCTAAGTTCCACAGATTGCTCATAAAGCTATACCAATCTTATTGTATGCAGATGACACAGTCCTCATTGCGTGCACCCACTTGGGCCTACAAAAATTGATTATTTTGTGAATTATATGGCCACGTAGAGCCTCCCAGTCAGTATGTCCAAAAGTTATGTTATGAAATGTGGGAATAAGGTGGACAAACATTTTCAATTTAGGATATGTTATACTAATATTATGACATTTCCTACTTTTTCCTATCTAGGTTTACTCTTTGATGCTCAAGGCTCATTGAAGCAGCTTGTTACAGTTAGAACTATGATGATGAAGAAAACTATTGCAGGGCAAGACTGGGTGGGAGGCCTTTAAAAGAGCTTTGCACTATTTATAACCCTAAATGTATCTCAGTGGGAACAATATGAGGCTGATGTATTGGGCTTTGTCAACTCGGAGAGGTTACAACTGGTAGAAAATGCTTGTGTGAGGAGATACCTTTTGATTCCAAATGGTGCCTCTACATATGCCTGCCATTAAGAGTTGGTTCTACCATTTTTGGAAGATCGCATTTGAAGTAGCCCCATTATACTGTGGCATGGGATATGGTCCCAGCCGGAGACACGGGTAAACAGATTGATAATTGAAGATTGTTTAGTGCGCAACAATGGCCTGAAGATACCATGGATTGAGCTTATACACAATTTTTTTGATAGTGTGGGTAGACCAGCTTCTTTTAATGACCCAGCCTCTCTGCTTGGCATTACAAAAGCTGAGATGAAATAGCTAGCGGTAAAAAAGTTTGAGGAAGACAGGTGGCTAAAAGAATGTGATAAAGCGAGTGTGGTACTGCTTAACCTGCTGAACATTAGGGATGGCATGCAACCTTACTTAGAGCACTTCTATAATCCTGAATACAGATTTGTGTTGACTTGCTTTTGGTTTAATATTTGAATTGTCTCCTTTCTCCAAGCAAATGACCTGGCGACCAAATTAAATAATTTTCCCTGTGATGGCACCTTTGTTCTGTAAATTTTATGATGTTCCACGGTTTCAAATTTTGAAGCCATTACTGCGGATATTTAAGTTTAGCCAGTGTAGACCATCATTACTATTCCTGTAACAAGTGCATTCCTATGAGGTCGGCCTCAATGTGTCTAAATTTTTATGGAAGGTTATTTTAATACATAAGCAGCACAAGAATTATGTACAGGAAAGTACTGCTTGAATATTTTACTGAATCAATACAATTTGTATTTGTAATCTATTCAGTTTTATTGAAATGTCTTTCTGCTATTACATTTTTTATGTGTGAACTTTTAAGGTTTTTTAATGTGGAAAACCAAATAAAGCACTTTTGAATTTGAATTTGGCAGGAAGCTAGGTCTTGCTCCACAGAATGTGCTTTTTGTGATGTGGTGTGAATCAGTTCAGTAGTTTCTGATATATTAAAGGTAAAAAATAATTGCATATTTTGGCAGTTGGGCTCGCAAGAGGCCTGCGAGCCTCCCTCGAGAGGACAAAATAAAAAACTAAGACCTGTGATTGCAGGGACATCTTAAGGATTTTGGGGGCCCTGGGCTAAACGCATTTTGGGGGCCCTTGTTCAGGCCAGCTTTAAATTTATGATCCAGTTTCGGCTCTTTCATGCCCTTTTTGGCCAGGTCTCTGACAGTGCACAGGCACACTGCTCCAAATTCTAAATGTGTTTTACATCAAATATTCAGGAATAGTGACCTGTGTTTTCAATATTGCAATACAGCAGCAGGTTCACTAATATGACAGCAAATAATCTCTGTGACATCCTCCCATTTCTCATAAATTAAGTCCTGTTTTTTATGGCTGTTGCATGAAACATAAACACAACATTTTTCTTCAAAATGTCTGTACTAGACTCACACATCACCCACATTACAAATAAAGTAAAGGAAAACAGCATTCAAAACAATCTGTTTAAGAATTATTCAAGGTCATCAGGGCAAGACTCTCTGCAGAACAGATCTGGCTCTATCTGGGGCCTTCTGAAAGGCTGGGGCCCTGGGCCAGAGCCCACTTTGCCCATGCCTTCAAACGTCTCTGTGTGATTGTTTGAAAGGCCAATTTTTTAGGTCTCGCCTAGGCAGCTCAGCGTATGAGTGCTGTCTCTTCGAGACATGCTGTATCTACAATGTGGGCTTTGAGCTTCTCCCATCTTTTTCATTGGTTCCTGTTACTGCCCTTCATAAATGCCTGATTTTGTTTGGTGTAAATACTTAATAGTCCCTCTTTTTGGACTTGGTAACCTCCCATGAGGACTGCCTCTGTTACGTGTGCTCTTACTCTTTTATTTATTTATGATACTCTGTGAGCACTCTTATTTTGTTTGCCTGCCTCTGCTCCTGTTTTTGTATTGTAGTGATAAGTGTTCTTGTTTAGTTTACTTTGTGCACTAGCTTGATGAAAGGTTCGCGGCCACTTCATTAGCCGTGCTTGATCTTTCTTCATGGCCACCGCGCTCTTTTGTTCACTTTAAGAGCTGTGCTGATTAGTGTTCATTTACTTTGTGTGTCGGCTTGTTATTTCATGCTTTCGAGACAGCTGCTTCCGACCTTGTGCCGCTGCAGACTACCCCTTGTCTAATGAACAGGCCTGTCTTTGTATGCTGGAATTTGAAGGTCCGTGTACACAGTGAGCTCCACTGTTGACTCAGATGCTCACCTTTAACCGAGCAAGAGTCGCATGCAGCCACGTGAATGCCATGAAATCTGAGATCCTCCTCTTCTTTGAAGTGAAGTCTTTTCATTCCTGCCCCGCCTTTCCAGAAGATGATAGGCAAGATGGTGACGTTTTTTAAATGCAGTTTTAACACAGAAATCTAGGGACCATTGGAAAACTAAGTAGACCAACAGTGCACCAAGTTTACAACACTTACTGGAAAAAATGAGATACTCTTTGCGGAAAAGAATACGCTTCGTAGTTAACTATAAATTTGTACAATTTATACTAATCGGGGGAAACAAGAACAGAATCCTATTTTATCATCAGTCATGTCTGCCCCGTAGTATTTATTTTGTTATACTACTTTAAAGCAGCTTTTGAAATACTGACTTGGATAAATACAACTTCCAAAGTCATGAAGAAATTAATTATGTCAAGAAATATTGGACACTGATGTATTGTTCTTACTTTGTATATTCAAGACCTAGATTTCAAATATTAGGTTGCTTTTCATGAAGTTTGATTGTTTTAACTTTTTCTTCTTTGAGTTTTAGCCTAGTTATCTTTAATTTTTGTTGACCTGATGGGTTGTTTTGGCGTGCTAGCAGAGATGAACAGTTGGTGTGACTTCTATTTCTCTGTAACCAAGTGCTCTGAAAGAACTACAAGGTGAAATGTCAAGGAACACTATAAATAAATAGCAACTGAACACTGCACCTCCACTAAATCTGCTCTGTCATCCTTAACAAGGAACATTGGCACCCTATGATAACCTCAATTCTCCCAGGAAAGTCTTACACCTGACTTTACATGGTTATCTTTCACTGCCCCAGCTCAGTGTTCACGTGGCTAGGAGCCATTCATTGTTAATGCAGGAGGGCCTCTTGAAGCTTTCCTTTCATCTCTGCGGTTGTGAACTTGCAAAGTAGCCTCAATTCCTGGTACCCGAGTCACAAGCCAGGGCTACAAAAAGTTCAACATCTACCCTTGCAAATGTCCTGCTTTCTATTTCAGTAGATTTCCAAATTGTTGTTAATTAACAAAAAAACATTGAATTATGCTTGGAATGCAGTTGCAGAATACCAAGTCTACCAAGTTAGTTTTTAGGTCGAGCTTACCAGACAGCACAAACTGTCTGGCTGCAAAACATTTGTTGTGAACTTAACAAGAATGTAAAGGAGCTAGGAGACCACCCATTGTTTGCCATTAGTTTGTCTTATTGTCAGTCTCATTTCCTTTCTTCTTATTCATTGGCTTTTCATGTCCATCTTGTGTTTGTCAGCTTTCTTCCTCATCTGCTTCTCCTCTCCTCCCATGTGCTCTGTGTTGCTTTCTTTCTTGTACATCTCCACAGCTCTGTGCTCTTTTTTGCACAGCTAGTTGACCAATCTAAATGGTGTTTGTCATGTTACATTTATGAAAAAAAGGCAAATGAAATGGCGCCTGCATGGTTCGCCACTTCAGCATTAGCACAGCACTACCTCAGCACCAGTGCAGCATCACCTCAGCACCAACACAGCATTACTCAGCACCACCTCAGTATCACCCAGCACCACCTCAGCACTACCTCTGCACAAGCACACCACCACCTCAGTATCACTCAACAGCACCTCAGCACCAGTGCAGTACAATCACAGCATCAGTGCAGTACCACCTCAGCATGAGCGCAGCACCACCTCATCATCAGCACAAAACCACCTCAGCATCAGCACAGCACCATCTCAGCATTAGCACAGCACCACCTCCTCATCAATGCACTACCACCAGTTCAGCATTAGCACAGCACCACCTCAGCACAGCACAAACTCAGCATTACTCAGCACCACCTGAGCACCAGTGCAGCACTACCACCTCAGCATGGCTCAGCACCACAGCATCACTCAGCACCACTTCAGCATCGCTCAGCACCACCTCAGTATCACTCAGCATCACCTGAGAATCACCTCCGCACCGGCACACCACCACCTCAACATTACTCAGCACCACCTGAGCATCATTCAGCATCACCTGAGCATCACCACCACACCAGCACACCACCACCTCAGTACCACTTGGCACCACATCAGCCTGCCCTCAAAATCTGGCATCTGTTGTTTCTCCCCTAAAGTCTGTCCGCTGCTTGTGCTGTAATTCAGGCACTATTTCCCAACCTCCACCCTCCTGTTGTTTATGCCCCCCCCCACAAAACAAAATAAAAGCTATAACAAACAAGCATTAGAACAGGCAGGAAGAAATTGCCAGCATTGCATGACAAAAAAACTAGAAGACATTTTTTATGTTAATTCTTTTTGTATTTGGATTGTACATATTGTCTTCTTGATTATCTATAAAGTACCAAAAATCCTTATATCACTTTTTTATTAACTTTTCAACATGCTTGCTGCACAGCAACCACAATGCAAAGTCAATAGCTCTGGCTAACCACTTATAATGTCCCAAAAGTGAGACTTATTGGCTATGCCAATGCTTGCCCTGTGAGCCTTCACACTCTCGCTGAAGGTGAGTCCCGCGTGAGTGAGCGCTCTGAATGGCTGGGTGCTGGAATGTTAGAAATGAAATGGTCACCATTACTGGTTACTGTGAAAAATTGGAGATGTTGTGGAAGTGAAATAAAAAAGCTATATAAGAGGGCAGTAGAAAAGCTTGCTGTCCTACTAAATTTAGAAAGGAGGTGTCCAAGGGATAACTACTGTGAAGCTAATAAATGTCTATTGTATTTAAGTAATTTGTACGATCTCGCAAGACTCTCACGGGATCGCGAACAGTAAAAAGTGGTAGATGAGTTCTCACTCCACTCCATTAGTAGGAATGCATTTTGTGATCATTGTTTTTGGGAGGAAGTGTGTAAAAGATAAGTAGTGTGACAATTAGAAGGTTAAATCTTTTTTTTTAATCTAGTGAGACTTTTGCGGGATTGTGAATAGTAGAAAGGAGTAGGTGATTGTAGTATCCTCAGGTCATGTCATTCTGTTCCCTGTACCTAGCTGCTCAGCCAGTGTGAGTGTTCCGCGTAGAATGTTAGTGTGAGTGGAATGCTTGGGTGCCTGTGTGTGTGGAGACAGTTGGGAAGATGGGCTGAGCAGCTAGGAGGCTGCTCCGGGTGGGGCCTGTTCCAGCTTACAGCAACTACTTAATAAACTACATCTACTACAACTCGGCTACGTCTACTTTGTATGCTGTACACGTGGGGCCAGCCCACTACATATTTATGGCGACGATTTGGAGACTTATCCACGTTTTACAAGGCACCTCAAGGAGTCTCAAAGATGACAAGCCATGGATGTCTTCATGTTGGAAGGAAACAACAGATACTAGAAGCAAAGAGAGCAATTGGTACAAGTAGTGGTTCTCAAATGAACAGAGTCTGCGCAAGTACATTTCCTGGAGGAAATGTTACATAAGAGACAATTGAGGAAGTGTGGAGTTAAAGAAAAAAAGACCTACATGAAAAAAAAAAATGATTTGAGTAACAAGAATCAAGTGAGTACTGGAGTATCACGCCACGCAGCCCCACCAGTGTCCATTACACCGGACAGCCCCAGCCAAGGCGTGATATGCTCTTCTACTCCACTACTAATGAACTGCAAGGTAATGAAAATTTGTGTTTTGTTCTGGCACAATAGAGCTTGCAAGTGTATTATAGATGCGTGTGACACTCAGTGACTCTGGCCTTCCTTATCTTCACCAGTGAGCTCAGTAGCGTCTATCTGGATTTCATTTTAAAAGTAAGGTGCACCAGTTTACAATCGAAGGCGTCACTATTGGTACAGTTGGTTGGTTCTACCTTTTACTTGACAGTGACAGTGAGTAATTACGGAGAATTGCATCTCTATTTTTATTTTTTTTTCATCTTTGGGGCTCGTAATTTTGTTAGCATGAGATAAGGAATTTTATGCTGCAAGAGCTTGACTTGTTTTTGGTAAGTTATAAATTGTTTTTTGGGTGTCCCAACGCTGTCCTGAGCAGTTTAACTGTCACTTTGCTGTCTTAAAAATGCGCATGAGCCAGCTTACGCGCGTGAAGCTTACCCGTTCAAATGTGGTCGCGTGGAGGTGCTGCAGAGTCTTTGCTGACGTCGCAGTAGATTAGCACATTTCACGCCGCAAGAAGAGTGTCTAAGCGTGAACGTGCCTGGAGCCATCCGGCGAGCGTCATTGTTACGTGCCGCCATTTTGGAGTTGGACCCTGTTGTCATTTCTACTGTCTACTGCCAACCACGTACTTTGCTTCGCAATGAAGTTTTATGGGGAAGTTTATGCTGACTGGCATCGTCACTGTGTGATGATAAGGTGCATCTTTAGGAAGCGTGAAGAAACCAAAGTGATTATTCTTTGCTCAAACGGCAATTATCTACGTGTCGATTTCTCGGAGACTGGTTTTACGTGCTCTCTTCAGAATGGTACGAGGAGGAATGGTCTAGCTCTGTATTCTTGAGGCTCACAAACAGTGGACTAATATTTGAAGGTACTTTTCGTTTTTACGCTTGAAAGTCAACATGCCAGTTCGCAAGCATCTCACCTCCTGTGTTCTGCAGTTTTCTTTGGCGCTCACTGTTGGAGTGTACATTTTTTTTTTTTCTGGCGCAAGTACTGTCTCTTGAGGTTCTTTAAAGGAACACATTATCATTTTTGAGCATCATTACTATGTTTTCTTCGCTCACAGGTGGACATGTTTGATGACCATGCAGTTTTTCACTTTTGCGTTTTACATACCAAATGTACCATTGTGTATTGTGAGGTACACAAGTTGGGAGTGTACCCACTGCTCGGGTGAGGGGGTCGCTCACCGGTGTAATGTTCATCACAGTTTTAAATGACATTTTGTTATTGCATGTCTTTTGTTCTTTTCCCTTACAGGAGGGTTGGTTGTGGGTACACTGTTCTTTGCTACATTTTACATTTATGCACCTCTACACAGGTGTGGGTTTATGGGTCATTCTTATCAGAAGTTGTTGATGATTGGGTTTCGTTTCCCTTTCATTTTAGTTTGGGGCAGGACATTGGGTATTTAGTCCCTTATGGGAGTGGGTCTTAGTCCCATGTCTCAGGTTCACGCATTTTCTTAGGTTTTATCCATGTCTGTGGGATGGGAGTGGGTTCAAGTCCCATTTCTCTTATTTACGGATTTGTTACTTTAGGTGTGGGTTTTAGTCCCATTACCTTGTGTGCGTGTGCCACACTGTATTGCGTTTGTATTTAATGATGCTGTACATGTCCTTGGGTATTAGTCCCATGTGACACTACTAGTTACGCTCCTTGTTTTTGAGCTTATGTCATTCCTTAGAGTGGGTTTGATGTACATCCTTTCTTCTGGATGTCTGTGTTTGGGTGTTAGTCCCAGTTACACGTTTGAACGTCATGTCGTATGTTTGTGTATAAGTCGCCCTGCGCTTCACTCTGTGCTTTTGCGTCATTCTGTTGTGTCGACGTATTGTGTGCATTAGTCACACTGTGCTGTTTTCTTGCTTGCACAAAGTTCTTGGGTGTTAGTCCCATGTAACGTTATATGTACAATTGGGTGTCAGTCCCAATCATTGTTTTTTCACTGGGGTTCTAGTCCCACAGTGTCCCTCACATGAGGGGTGGTGTATGGTGTTTTCGCCACAGTCTCCTCACGTGAGGTGTACTTCCTTGGGTGTTGTTCCACCCATTGTATTCTAGTCTGGGTTAAGTTTACCCTTTTCTTCTGTCTTGTGTGTTTTGCTCACTTGTGTATGTGAGCTCTTATTACGCTACTTATTGTTTTTCAATTACTATGAAAGGAAGAGGATGGGTATAGTGCATGTGCATTTCTATTTCTCCATTCTTCTTTCTTTCTTCGTGCTTCCGTTTTCCCTCTCGTGATGTCATTCTTTGCATCCCTGGGTTATGGATGGTTTACTTCATGTGTACATTATTGTGTATAGTTGTTTTCATTGTATAGTTGTTTTCATTTTTGTTTGGATCTTTTTATTGTTCAGTATAAAAGGGATAGGATATGTAGTATCCTCAGGTCATGTCATTCTGTTCCCTGTACCTAGCTGCTCAGCCAGTGTGAGTGTTCCGCGTATAATGTTAGTGTGAGTGGAATGCTTGGGTGCCTGTGTGTGTGGAGACAGTTGGGAAGATGGGCTGAGCAGCTAGGAGGCTGCTCCGGGTGGGGTCTGTTCCAGCTTACAGCAACTACTTAATAAACTACATCTACTACAACTCGGCTACGTCTACTTTGTATGCTGTACACGTGGGGCCAGCCCACTACAGTGATATTTGAATACACACTGCTTTGCACACTTGTTACTGTGTGAAGGAGTCTTACTGGAGATGGTGTTTATCAGACTCTACTATTTATGCTCATTGGTTTGAGAAGAGTTGTGAGTAGAGTTAAGGCTCATCCAAACATCCTACTATGCACACCCATAATCTGAGATATTGGTCTGAAAGGAGAGACCTGTCCCTCCCCATACCCTACTACACACACCTATCATCACAGAGAGAGAGTTCTCAGCAGAGAGGCCAGTCCCTGCATGTACCCTACTACTCATACCTGTCATCTGAGAGAGATGTCTGAAAGGAGAGGTCAGTCCCTCCCCACACTCTACTATGCACACCCATCATCTGAGATAGATGTCTGAAAATAGAGACCAGTCCCTCTCCACACCCTGCTACACACACATATCATTAATGAAAGAGGTCTCACCAGAGAGGCCAGTCCTTCCATGCACCCTACTATGCACACCCATCATCTGGGTGGCAGGTCTGAATGGAGAGGCCCGTCCCTCTCCAAATCCTACTAATCACACCTATTATAACAGAGAGTGGTCTCAGCAGAGAGGGTTGTCCCACCACACACCCTATTATGCATACCCTTCATCTGAGAGAGAGGTCTAAAAAGAGAGGGCATTTTCTCCACACACCCTAGTAAGTACAGCCATTATCTGAGAGAGAGGTCTGAAAGGAGAGGCCAGTACCTCTCCACAACCTACTTTGCACACCTATCATAACAGAGAGACGTCTCACCAGAGATACAAGCCCCTCCACACACCCTACTATGCACACCCATCATCTGAGAGACAGGTCTAAAATGAGAGGCCAGTCCCTCCCGACACCATACTACGCACACCTATCATTATAGAGAGACGTCTCAGCAGAGAGGCCAGTCCCTCCACATACCCTACTACGTACAACCTTCATCTGAGAGAGAGGTCTCAAAGGAGAAGACAGTCCATAAACACACCCTACTATGCACACCCGCCATTTGAGAGAAAGCAGAATTGCATTTCATTAAACTAAACACACAGTTAGGATTCTAGTGTATATACATTTTACATACTTCATCAGGATATATTCACTGTCAATGCAGATTCCAACATAAAAGGATGATCTTGTGAGAGGCTCACAAGAGCAAACCAGGAAGCACTGACCCCTCGGACAGCACGCAAAGGATTGACTCCCTGGCTCTTGCGAGCGCTTCCGAACTCTCACGAGAGGATCGACAGAGCAGTTGGTTTTGACGGGCTTCTCTGGCTCTCGCAAGAGTCCTGTGAGTGATTTTTAGAACAAAAAATAAGGGAAACAGTAGAAAACAACATACATGATAAAAGTAGAGGCTAGTTCTCTAAAGACCTTTTTTAGCTAACTGTTTAGAGGATCTCGTGAGAATAATAACACCTTAAAATTAAACTGCTGGTATCATGTATCCATATGAGGGTTACGCAAACTCAGAAAATACCCATTAAATACTAAAATATTGATTATTTATCTGTTTAACACTCACACAGATTTTACAAACATTTTGCAAACTATAAACCATACTACATTACAACAACAAAAGATTCTTTTTTACAAAGTAACATCTAAGCACTATGTATATTACAGTATCATTCTGCCATACATAGAGACACATACAAAATTAATTTATTATAAAAAAAACTACAAATTCACTGAAAAAAACAAAGGTTAAAGTAACATTCTAAATTGGTGTAACAAAAATATGAGTTTTCGATTAAAAAATCCTTAGAAATTCACTGAAACAAACAAAGGTTAAAGAAACGTTATTGTTAGATGAATTTATGAGAGACAATGTTAACGTTTTGAACTAAACCACAGATATTCAGCAGTTACAGTTAGCATCACTAACTATAACTTGCACCTCCGCCATGCACTGCTTATGACTTCACATATGACATCACTCATGACATGTTCTATGGCATCATTTATGACATCCTTGATGACATCTAAAATTACATCATTGATGACATCACTGATGACATCATCCAAACTTTGTTTTGCTGCCTATCACTTTATAAATTACTATGACATTAGAGGCCTGACAATAAGTACAAAATAGCTCAGGGGAATATCAGGCATCATAAGTGCCATCACAGATGCAACTCCCTTAGTTGTAGACAGCAAGCATTATGTGCAACATCGAACCTATACCATACACTTTAGAGGTAGCATAGTTCCCATTAATAATCAACCACAGACATATGGGAAACCCTCATTGAGTATGGTGTTCAAACTGTATACAGCTGTTCACAGAAAGCCAAGTTCCTAAAAATAGTGAATGTCAGTTCCAAAACAAACACTCTACTATGGACAGCTTTTATCTGTATCAAGCCCCTGACACTCACCGAACCTACATTGAGAATTAAAGTTGATTTCAGTAGAGAACTGGGTACCGTAACAGAGTTTGCTCAATGGATCGAGTTTATTGCAGGTTGTCATCTTCCTCTCTACATTCTATTAGTTTTGCAAGCACACACATTCAGTTTAATATGAGTGTCATTGTCAATAACTCGAGCCGTTTTTCTGTTTCAGATTGTTTAGTCTTCTCTTAGCTGTTCCCCACCCACCTACTTTCTTTTTATTCTGTTGCATCGTGCCCTGAATAAAATGGTACAGCATTTTGTATTGTACCAAAAGGCTCGTTGGTGCTTTTTGAAACTGAATGTGAACCAGAATACAGTACAATCAACATATTAAATTGAAGAGTATTTTTCACAACGATCCTAAATATAAGGATTTATAAACATTATGTTTATGGAAAACTGTATATGCTAAACTTGATGTGATTGAACTATGCTTAACATATACTAAGTCACAACACATTGTAGTCTCATTATCACAAACAAATGTTTTGCTATATCAGGACTTATATTTGAGTATATATTTTGTACTGTGGTCTTGCCTGATGTTTTGTACCTAAATAAGTTTAAATCGTGGTTTTGTTGATTGAGTTTGAATGATTGAAGTATGAATGGGATATGTATGAGGGTTTGGTATAGCATTGTAGTTTGAGTGTGGTGTCAGGTTGAGCATCTTTGAGAAAGTATATTGGTGTCTAATATACTATGCATACTTTGCTTTATTACCTTTTTGTTTTGTAGTAATATGTGTATACTGAAGATAGTTTTTTTAAAGGGTTATAAAAAGCAATACAAAGAAGAAAATAACCTTGAATAAATATCTTTTTTGTTATCTTTCAGCTTGAGTTTATGTTTTGAATGTTAAAAGTCGAAGAGTTATACTGATACAAAATAATTGAGTTGGCAGATTTTTGGGTGTTCTTGTTGGCCTATTTCCCCTGGTTCTGCGACTTTGCATTTAATATTCAGGGGGCCTCCTATGATCTTGAGTCAGTTGACTTGTGTTCATTACATTCCACACAAGTTTTTTGGCTCTGTAGAGAAAGTTTCCAACAGAAGACCGATTCTTCATAGTCAATACTAACTTATGTAAGAAGCCTTGACTTATTAGAGATTATGTTATGTTGTTAGGTATGTGTTGATTGTACGGTCTTCTGGTTCACATTCAGTTTCAAATGGCGCCAACGAGAATTTTGATACAAAACAAAATGCGGTCCCACTTTCTTCAGGGCACTACACAACAGAATAAAAAGAAAGTAGGGGTGGGGAACAGCTGATAGAAGACTAAACAATCTGAAACAGAAAAATGGCTCGAGTTATTGACAATGACACTCATATTAAATAGAATACGTGTGCTTGCAAAACCAACCGAAAGTAGAGAGGAAGATGACAACCTGCAAAAGCCAAAAGCCAAAATCTTACACGTTCCTAGGGGAGGCGTAACGTGGAGAAATATCTCTATTTATTCTCGTTTCTTCCTCTTTCTATGTGTCCTGCATTCTGCAGGGCACATAGAAAGAGGAATATGCCTCCTACGATTGATTTTGCGCAGTTGTCCCTTCCTGCACAAAAACAGTCCTGAATGCCACGCAGGCACCCTCGCATCATGGTGCAAGGGTGTAAGCATTGGCGCTAGGCGGCCCATTGTGCGTGAGCACATGGGAAAGGACAGGAATGCGCTGTATTCCATTAAATACTGCACATTTCTGCCCTTTCCTTGTCATGCAGCGAAGTGCAGCACGGTGTTTCGTTGTGCTGCACTGCACAACTATCTCATAAATGAGCCCCTTAGTCCAATACCATTTTGGAGTTACTTCAGGATCAACTTTTTGCATAAAAAAGCATTTGTGTGTGAAAGCTCAAAGTCAATGCTGTTTGCAATGCTTATCACCACAATGTGTTTGAGTTCCAGCCCAACCATTGGTATGTCTGGGCCCAAATGTTCTCTTACCTGTGCTGTTCCCTCTGTCCAAGGATGTAGAGTTTCAGTTTTTGCATACTTACAACCTTCTTTAGCACTATACAAGTACAAACAATTGTAAACTTTAGTAAACATTAGTTGAAGGAAAGGGCTGCTCTTTTAAATAATATTTTAAATTAAGAAATCGAATTCTATATACTATACCTTCGTGCCACTGCTGCACAGTCAGATGGTAGGATGGTTAAGAACATTAATATATCTTGATCTTAAAATCCCATTTATTCTGGAATGTATAATAACCTCGCTTGTGCCCCGACAGTCATTTCGTCCTGAATACCAGAGAATCGTTGGGTAAAGTGATGGGATTGTTTGTGTGACTTTAATGCTTTTAGTGTCCAAAATAAACCACAACGCAGGCCTCATTAGACCTGTGCAATTAAAACAAACTGACCGTGACTTTACAGTGCCCTAGCAGTAAAACTGCTAGGTTTACATGTTCTCAGAACTGTAAGTCTTAGCTGACAGGTAGATTGCAGCTTATTATCCCTGCAGTGAGCAACATGGCGTGACAACAAATAGGTGCCAAATGGTTTCTAAAGTAATTGCTCTGAAAATTGCTTAATATTTGTCCATTTTAGGCAACACTCAAATGCTGGCTTCACAAAACAATTCTCAGCTGCCATTTTCAAAATGACTGATTAATGTCCGCACTTAAATTCGGGCAGACTGTGTTCTTAAAAAACATAAGTTGTATTCAAAGACAATAAAGCTTGAGGCGAATATTGAACTGTGGTATTTTATGGACAATATTCTTTCAAAGTGTGACTCTAACAAAATCTGAATTGCCTTTTATGGAATAAGAAAAGAAGGTAGGTCAAAATATAGTTCCCTAGCTTTGACATCTATTTAAAAAACAAAATCAATTCACAAAAGTACTTTGAAATAAATCCCTTATCATGGGTAATTTTGTAGGCAGTCTATTTCTGCTAGTATTGTTTGATCTTTTGACGTTTTGTAATTGAAATGTGTAAGTGTCCAATAGATATACACGATCTTGTGTTGTCTCCTAAAACACAAATTAATCTACAGCAATCTGTTGCTTCCCAGCGAGATAAATACCAATGCAAACGTATCTATTGTTCTATCGTACTTTGTCTTTTCTATATATTCCATGTGAATATCCGTGTGCCTGTATAAAATGATTAAATTAAATGTACACCCTATGAGAGGCATTTGTACCGGCTTCTTGGGCCCCCAGGGCAGTTTGGGGTGGTTGAAGTTGCTGCAGATAATTATGTGGGTTATTCTGTAATACGGATCACATTGGGAGATTATGAGGGGTAAGTCATTCATTTGTATGAGCGTGTGGCCCCAAGCAAATGAGAAAACACCTTGCCACTTCACCTGTTCGTTATTACAGACACTGGTGCAGAGGCAAAGACATCACCAAGAGGCACTGACTTAGAGGTGTCACACAGTGCACATCCTGAGGGCTCCCCTTGAAAGAAGCAAAAGTTAACCCCAGGGACCTTTAAGCAGCTAACTGCAAACAGGTGCAGGCAGTCACTGCACCTGTCTGAAGGAGGAGCTATTTCCTCCCTTGAGTTGCTGGCCGAGTTGCTGTCTGCACAGTGAAATGCATACCAACAGCTTTGAACAGCCACCTTTCACTAATGTGCAGTTCCCAGTGCAGGCTAGTTAGTCCCTGCATTGGGAAAAACTCCTCCAGTGTAATATGGTGCACTATTCCCCAGAGCACCCAGATAAGACTGCAACTCAGCACACAGCAGAGCTGTATGCCCTATTTCTATGTTTCCCAAACTGCGGGTCGTGACCCACTTGTGGGTCGACAAACGATTTCTGGTGGGTCTTGAAAGAGCATTAAATAAAGATGTATTTTGTATTTATTTTGTCACCTTTGCTGTGCTTCAAAAGACAGAGTTGAAATATTTGGCTATTTCTTCAGACAAATGGCTGCTTATTCTTTTAACATGGGGATTAGTGTTTACTTTTTTCTGATTGCAAAGTAATAGAGGTTTTTTAAAGTAAACTATGTGGCTATCTTGCTGGGTTACATGCAGTGTTAAAGGGAAGGCTGTAGGATATCATATTTGTAACACACAACAAATTATAAATGAACTGTATACATATCAGAATATATCAGCAGTTTGTAAAGCAAAAATGAAGCACAATTCTTTTGTAATTCCGAAGTGTGATGAAAACAAAGATTTTAATAGGATCAAAACAAATCAAGACACTTTTACTTAGTGATGCGCAAATGATAAATATTCACTGAAACCTGATTTCACACATTATCGTTTGTGTAGTTTTATCAATAGAACTGTATTTCTGTGCAAATTTAGTCACACTTTCAATGAAAAATGTGCTGTCTGTAAATGTCAGTGCGCTAGTGCCCAATGCTTCATGAATATTTTTGCAATAGTGTGCTCTAAAATGCACCACCAGATGCATACTCACTTGTACCACACTCCTGCAGAATACATCTGCAACACTTTGTGTAAAGCTAGGATTCTCACACTCCCTAGGACTACAGTGAAGTAGAATTAAAGTCAGCCCCCCCCCCCACTCTGAAAATTGTTCCAGCACCACTGGTGCAAAGGTGCTGAACATTTTCCCCAAGTCCAGTTTTAAACAAACCCTTGCAAGTATTCCCAAGCAAAACTCCCAGTAAACCGTCCAGCATTTTTTGCTGCTGTATTTTTACTTCACAAAGCCATTTCAACAGAGAATGTGCTCACTATACGTAATCATACATAATCATCCCACTTGTGTATGATGTTCACATGTAAAGTAAGAAATATGGATGTAGCCCATTGCTAGAGCTGCTAACTTTTCATTTGGGTAACCCGGTCTGAGCCCCAACGTTGGCTCTGGGCTAATCATTTAGGGCACGATTCACAGAGTCTCTGCAGTTGTGGCGGAGGCTCTGCACTTGTTGCAGAATCTCCACACAGCGTACTCTGTAGTGTGCTGTGTGGATATTCTGCTACATGTGCGGAGACTCCGCCTCCACCATGACTGAGGAGACTCTTTATGAATTGGGCCTAGAATCATCTCCAGTGATTAAAACAAAATGAGTCTTTCACTAAGTAATGCAATCTGGTGAGCATGTAAAAGGCTCCAATGCCCTTCGGCCGTGTTTGTGCTACATAAAATGGCTAAAAGAATTATATATATATATATATTCACTGAAAAAACCATAGGTTTTAGGGACAGTTATAGTTAGTTGGACATTTCACTCGTACAAAACCATAGAAATTCCCCCGTTATAGTTAGTTCAGCTAACTATAACTCGCGCCCGCAATACACTGCTGATGACGTCACATATTACATCACTCATGACATGGTCGGTGACATCACTGATGACATCACTGATGACATCTCAAATGACATCACTGATGACATCATCCAGTGACTGTGTGTTTCTGTAAAGTTTAAATATGTTTAATATATATAGGGAAAGGCGTATTGAAGAATGAGTGGGTGTATAAGTGTCTGAATGGATGATTTAGTACGTGAGTGACTGACTCTACAAGTGAGTGATTAAATGTATCTTACTGAATGCATGGGTTAGTGACTAAACTGTGTGAATGTCTGTATCCGTCTGTCTGTTGGTTTGTAAGCGGCTGCATGGCTTTCTGAATAGCTACATGAGTGTCTACATGGGTTATTGATTGATTGTCTGAGTATCTGTATGGGTGCCTGAGTGTTTGTGTGGGTGGGGTGTGTGTGACTCTGTGCATAGATGTGTGAGTTGGTGATTCACTGGGTGCATGGTTTCAAGAGTGCATCTGTGATGGACTGTATGGGTGGGTGAGTGTGTGTATGGGTGTGTTAGTGATTGAATGTATATCTCAGTGGTACATGTGTGAGTAACTACATATGTGAAAGGCAGTATATATGTGTGTTGGAGTATATAAATGGCTATAAGTGAGAGTGTGTGATTGTGAGAGTGGCTGTATGGATGAGTGTGTACTTCCGACCCATCTCTCTGCTCCCGTTCCCCGCGAAGGTCACCGAGAAAATCGTCAACAAACAACTGACCCGCTACCTCGAGGAGAACAACATCCTGGACCCTTCCCAGTCCGGCTTCTGCAGCAACCACAGCACCGAAACCGCCCTCATCACCGCCACCGATGACATCAGGACCCTGCTAGTCAACGGAGAAACAGCAGCCCTCATCCTCCTGGACCTATCAGCCGCCTTCGACACGGTCTGCCACCACACACTACGAACACGCCTTCACGACGCCGGGATCCAAGAGAAGGCCCTGGACAGGACCACATCCTTCCTCTCCGGCAGAACACAAAGCGTCCGCCTCGCCCCTTCCGATCCAAAGCCACCAAGATCATCTGCGGCGTACCCCAAGGCTCCTCCCTCAGCCCAACGCTGTTCAACATCTACATGGCACCCCTCGCCCACGTCGCCCGACAGCACAACCTCAACATCATCTCCTACGCCGACGACACCCAGCTGATCCTCTCCCTCACCAAAGACCCTCACACCGCCAAAGCCCACCTCCACGAAGGAATGAAGGCCGTCGCCGAATGGATGAGTACCAGCCGCCTGAAGCTGAACTCGGACAAGACGGAGGTCCTCATCCTTGGGTCCAACCCTTCAGCATGGGACGACTCCTGGTGGCCAACATCACTGGGAACAGCCCCGACACCCACCGACCACGCACGCAACCTAGGGGTCATCCTCGACCCCACCCTCTCCATGACTAAGCAGGTCAACGCCGTTTCCTCATCCTGCTTCAACACCCTCCGAATGCTCCGCAGGATCTTCAAGTGGATCCCCACCGAAACAAGAAAAACAGTCACCCAGGCCCTCGTCACCAGCAGGCTGGACTACGGAAACGCCCTCTACGCAGGAACGACGGCTAAGCTCCTGAGACGGCTGCAACGCATCCAGAACGCCTCTGCACGTCTTATCCTCGACATCCCCTGACGCAGCCACATCACACCCCACCTGAGAGACCTGCACTGGCTCCCTGTCAACAAGAGGATAACCTTCAAGCTCCTCACCCACGCACACAAAGCACTCCACAACTCCGGACCAGCCTACCTCAACAGACGACTCAGCTTCTACACCCCCACCCGCCAGCTCCGCTCCACAGCCTCGCCCTTGCCACAGTCCCCCGCATCCGTAAAACGACCGCCGGCGGCAGATCCTTCTCCCACCTCGCCGCCAAGACCTGGAACACCCTCCCCACCAACCTTCGGCAGACCCAAGACCTACTGGCCTTCAGAAGACTCCTCAAGACCTGGCTCTTCGATCAGTAGCAGCACCACCCCCCTCTTCCCCCAGCGCCTTGAGACCCTCGCGGGTATGTAGTGCGCTTTATAAGTGACATGATTGATTGATTGATTGATTGTATCAGTGATTGTATAAGAGCGTAAGAATGTGCTAGTATTTGTATGAGTAAGTGAGCTGGTGTGTGTATAACTGTATAGGTGAGTAAATGGGTGTGTGATTAAGTTTTTGCATGACTGACTAGGTGTGTGAGTACCTCTATGGATGAGTGGCGGTGTGTGAGTGTTTATATAGGTGTATGAGTGCATATGATAGTCCTGTACTGAGTGACTAAGTATGAGTGACTGTACTGGGTGAGTGAGTGGATGTGTGTGTAGACCTAAGAATCAGTGAGTGGGTATGTAGTTTTTGGTGTTGGAGTGTCTATGGTTTTGAGAATGGCAGTCTGTAATTTAGAGTGGGTGTATCAAAAGTTATATTAGGGTGTGAGAAGATGCATGAAATTATCACATGGATGATGTCATCAGTGATGTCATTTGAGATGTCATCAGTGATGTCATCAGTGATGTCACTGACCATGTCATGAGTGATGTAATATGTGACGTCATCAGCAGTGCATTGCGGGGCGCGAGTTATAGTTAGCTGAACTAACTATAACGGGGGAATTTCTATGGTTTTGTACGAGTGAAATGTCCAACTAACTATAACTGTCCCTAAAACCTATGGTTTTTTCAGTGAATTTCAAAGGTTTTTTAAATGCTAATTTCTAACTATAACGTGTCTGAAACCTATGGTTTTTTCAGTGAATTTCAAAGGTTTTTTAAATGCTAATTTCTAACTATAACGTGCCTGAAACCTATGATTTTTTAAGTGAATTTCAAAGGTTTTTTAAATGCTAGTTTCTAACTATGCCTACAGAGGTAGGACATGTGAAGAAAGAAGAAAAAACGCACAGAAAGAAGCAAAAGATGTGCAGAAAGAACCAACAGAGGAGCAGAAAGAGGCCTTGTTGCAAAATCATCCTGTGCCCACAACTTTTTCAGACGGGTACTGGTGGTAACTGACTCTGACTAACCAGAGCCAGTGCTATGCTAAAAGACACTTAGAATACAGTGAAAACACCTACATACACTAGGGAACACTATGCGTTGGGGTACCCCTGTGATTAGCATGACCTCCTCTGCAAGTCCCTAGTACATAATAGGGCAGGGGATTAAAACTACCTCTTAAAACGCGCTACAGGGCGCGTTTGCACAGTGGTGAAGGGAGGGGGCCTGAGGTGACATGTGTGCAAACGCACCCCGTGGCGCGTTTTAAGTTGCGGATTAAGTCCCCTTGAATTCTGAGGGTCCCTAGGGCCCAACTAGCCCCCCAGGTACCTACAGTTAGGACCACAGAGCTGAGTTGCAGAGAGGCGTTCCGAGGCCACGCACCTTTTTCACCTCTCTGCAACGCAACTCTGTTGTGCTTACTGAAGGTACCTGGTGAGCTAGTTGGCCCCAGGGTCCCTCAGGATTCAAAGGAATTAATTCCCCAACTTAAAACGCACCACAGGGCGTGTTTGCGCACATGTCACCTGAGGCCCCGCCCTCCCTTCACCACTGTGCAAACGCGCCCCGTGGTGCGTTTTAAGTTGGGGGATTAGGTCACCTTGAATCCTGAGGGTCCCTGGGGCCCAACTAGCCCACTAGGTACTTCCAGTAAGCACCACAGGCCTGCGTTGCAGCGCCTGTAACAAATTGTGCAGTTGTGTTTAGGTAGTGAAGAGGGTCATGCTGGGGGTAGTGTTTTAGGGTTTAGGGTAGTGCAGTGGTGTTTGTGTAGTGTAGGGGGTCATCCTGGGGGTAGATTTAGGGTTTAGGGTAGTGCAGTGGTGTTTGGGTAGTGTAGGGAGTCGTGCTGGGGGAGTGTTTTAGGGTTTAGGGTAGTGCAGTGGTGTTTGGGTAGTGTAGGGGTCGTGCTGGGGTAGTGTTTTAGGGTTTAGGGTAGTGCAGTGGTGTTTGGGTAGTGTAGGGGGTCGTGCTGGGGTAGTGATTTAGGGTAGTGCAGTGGTGTTTGGGTAGTGTAGGGGGTACTGCTGGTGGTAGTGTTTTAGGGTTTAGGTTAGTGCAGTGGTGTTTGGGTAGTGTAGGGGTACTGCTGGGGGTAGTGTTTTAGGGTTTAGGGTAGTGCAGTGGTGTTTGTGTAGTGTAGGGGGTAGTGTTTTAGGGTTTAGGGTAGTGCAGTGGTGTTTGTGTAGTGTAGGAGGTCGTGTTTTAGGGTTTAGGGTAGTGCAGTGGTCTTTGGGTAGTGTAGGGAGTCGTGCGGGGGTAGTGTTTTAGGGTTTAGGGTAGTGTAGGGGGTCATGCGGGGGTAGTGTTTTAGGGATTAGGGTAGTGCATTGGTGTTTGGGTAGTGTAGGGGTCATGTGGGGGTAGTGTTTTAGGGTTTAGGGCAGTGCAGTGGTGTTTGGGTAGTGTAGGGGTCGTGCTGGGGGAGTGTTTTAGGGTTTAGGGCAGTGCAGTGGTGTTCGGGTAGTGTAGGGGGTCATGCTGGGGAGTGTTTTAGGGTTTAGGGCAGTGCGGTGGTGTTTGGGTAGTGTAGGGGGTCGTGCTGGGGGAGTGTTTGAGGGTTTAGGGCAGTGCAGTCGTATTCGGGTAGTGTAGGGGGTTGTGCTTGGGGTAGTATTTTAGGGTTTAGGGTAGTGCAGTGGTGTTCGGGTAGTGTAGGGGGTCGTGCTGGGGGTAGTGTTCTAGGGTTTAGGGTAGTGCAGTGGTGTTTGGGCAGTGTAGGGGGTGGTGTTTCAGGGTTTAGGGCAGTGCAGTGGTGTTCGGGCAGTGTAGGGGGTCGTGCAGGGGGTTGTGTTTCAGGGTTTAGGGCAGTGGTGTTCAGGCAGTGTAGGGGGTCGTGCTGGAGGTGGTGTTTCAGGGTTTAGGGCAGTGCAGTGGTGTTCGGGCAGTGTAGGGGGTAGTGTTTCAGGGTTTAGGGCAGTGCAGTGGTGTTCGGGCAGTGTAGGGGGTCGTGCAGGGGTGGTGTTTCAGGGTTTAGGGCAGTGGTGTTCAGGCAGTGTAGGGGTCGTGCTGGGGGTGGTGTTTCAGGGTTTGGGGCAGTGCAGTGGTGTTCGAGCAGTAAAGGGGGTCGTGCTGGGGGTGGTGTTTCAGGGTTTAGGGCAGTGCAGTGGTGTTCGGGCAGTGTAGGGGGTGGTGCAGGGGTTGGTGTTTCAGGGTTTAGGGCAGTGCAGTGGTGTTCGGGCAGTGTAGGGGGTGCTGCAGGGGTGGTGTTTCAGGGTTTAGGGCAGTGCAGTGGTGTTCGGGCAGTGTAGGGGTCATGCAGGGAGTGGTGTTTCAGGGTTTAGGGCAGTGCAGTGGTGTTCGGGCAGTGTAGGGGGTCGTGCTGGGGCTGGTGTTTCAGGGTTTAGGGCAGTACAGTGGTGTTCAGGCAGTGTAGGGGGTCGTGCTGGGGCTGGTGTTTCAGGGTTTAGGGCAGTGCAGTGGTGTTCGGGCAGTGTAGGGGGTCATGCTGGGGCTGGTGTTTCAGGGTTTAGGGCAGTGCAGTGGTGTTCGGGCAGTGTAGGTGGTCGTGCTGGGGCTGGTGTTTCAGGGTTTAGGGCAGTGCAGTGGTGTTCGGGCAGTGTAGGGGGTCTTGCTGGGGCTGGTGTTTCAGAGTCTAGGGCAGTGCAGTGGTGTTCGGGCAGTGTAGGGGGTCTTGCTGGGGCTGGTGTTTCAGGGTTTAGGGTAGTGCAGTGGTGTTCGGGCAGTGTAGGGGGTCGTGCTGGGGGTGGTGTTTCAGGGTTTAGGGCAGTGCAGTGGTGTTTGGGCAGTGTAGGGGGTCATGCTGGGGCTAGTGTTTCAGGATTTAGGGCAGAGCAATGGTGTTCAGGCAGTGTAGGGGGTTTTGCTGGAGGTGGTGTTTCAGGGTTTAGGGCAGTGCAGTGGTGTTCGTGCAGTGTAGGGGGTGGTGTTTCAGGGTTTAGGGCAGTGGTGTTCAGGCAGTGTAGGGGTCGTGCTGGGGTGGTGTTTCAGGGTTTAGGGCAGTGCAGTGGTGTTTGGGCAGTGTAGGGGGTCATGCTGGGGCTGGTGTTTCAAAATTTAGGGCAGAGCAATGGTGTTCAGGCAGTGTAGGGGTTTTGCTGGAGGTGGTGTTTCAGGGTTTAGGGCAGTGCAGTGGTGTTCAGTGCAGTGTAGGGCGTGGTGTTTCAGGGTTTAGGTCAGTGGTGTTCAGGCAGTGTAGGGGGTCTTGCTGGGGTTGATGTTTCAGGGTTTAGGGCAGTGCAGTGGTGTTCGGGCAGTGTAGGGGGTCGTGCTGGGGGTGGTGTTTCAGGGTTTAGGGCAGTGCAGTGGTGTTCCGGCAGTGTAGGAGGTCGTGCAGGGGGTGGTGTTTCAGGGTTTAGGGCAGTGCAGTGGTGTTCGGGCAGTGTAGGGGGTCGTGCTGGGGGTGGTGTTTCAGGGTTTAGGGCAGTGCAGTAGTGTTCGGGCAGTGTAGGGTGTCGTGCTGAGGGGTGGTGTTTCAGGGATTAGGGCAGTGCAGTGGTGTTCGGGCAGTGTAGGGGGTCGTGCAGGGGTGGTGTTTCAGGGTTTAGGGCAGTGCAGTGGTGTTTGGGCAGTGTAGGGGGTCGTGCAGGGGGTGGTGTTTCAGGGTTTAGGGCAGTGCAGTGGTGTTCGGCCAGTGTAGGTGGTCTTGCTGGGGGTGGTGTTTTAGGCTTTAGTGCAGTGGTGTTCGGGCAGTGTAGGGGGTCGTGCTGGGGTGGTGTTTCAGGGTTTAGGGCAGTGCAGTGGTGTTCGGGCAGTGTAGGGGGTCTTGCTGGGGCTGGTGTTTCAGGGTTTAGGGCAGTGCAGTGGTTTTCGGGCAGTGTAGGCGGTCATGCTGGGGCTGGTGTTTGAGGGTTTAGGGTAGTGCAGTGGTGTTCGGGCAGTGTTGGGGGTCGTGCTGGGGCTGGTGTTTCAGGGTTTAGGGCAGTGCAGTGGTTTTCGGGCAGTGTAGGCGGTCATGCTGGGGCTGGTGTTTCAGGGTTTAGGGCAGTGCAGTGGTGTTCGGGCAGTGTACGGGGTTGTGCTGGGGCTGGTGTTTCAGGGTTTAGGGCAGTGCAGTGGTGTTCGGGCAGTGTAGGGGGTCGTGCTGGGGGTGGTGTTTCAGGGTTTAGGGCAGTGCAGTGGTGTTCGGGCAGTGTAGGGGGTTGTGCTGGGGCTGGTGTTTCATGGTTTAGGGCAGTGCAGTGGTGTTCGGGCAGTGTAGGGGGTCGTGCTGGGGGTGGTGTTTCAGGGTTTAGGGCAGTGCAGTGGTGTTCGGGCAGTGTAGGGGGTCATGCTGGGGGTGGTGTTTCAGGGTTTAGGGCAGTGCAGTGGTGTACGGGCAGTGTAGGGGTCTTGCTGGGGGTGGTGTTTCATGGTTTAGGGCAGTGGTGTTCGGGCAGTTTAGGGTGTCTTGCTGGGGGTAGTGTTTCGGGGTTTAGAGCAGTGTAGTGGTGTTCGTGCAGTGTAGGGGGTCGTGCTGGGGTGGTGTTTCAGGGTGTAGGGCAGTGCAGTAGTGTTCGGGCAGTGTAGGGGATCGTGCAGGGGTGGTGTTTCAGGGTTTAGGGCAGTGCAGTGGTGTTCGGGCAGTCTAGGGGGTCGTGCTGGGGGTGGTGTTTCAGGGTTTAGGGCAGTGCAGTAGTGTTTGGGCAGTGTAGGGGGTCATGCAGGGGGTGGTGTTTCAGGGTTTAGGGCAGTGCAGTGGTGTTCGGGCAGTGTAGGGGTCGTGCTGGGGCTGGTGTTTCAGGGTTTAGGGCAGTGCAGTGGTGTTCGGGCAGTGTAGGGGATCTTGCGGGGGTGGTGTTTCAGGGTTTAGGGCAGTGGTGTTCGGGCAGTGTAGGGGGTCTTGCTGGGGGTGGTGTTTCAGGGTTTAGGGCAGTGCAGTGGTGTTCGGGCAGTGTAGGGGGTCTTGCTGGGGTAGTGTTTCAGGGTTTAGGGCAGTGCAGTGGTGTTCGTGCAGTGTAGGGGGTCGTGCTGGGGATGGTGTTTCAGGGTTTAGGGCAGTGCAGTAGTGTTCGGGCAGTGTAGGGGGTCGTGCAGGGGGTGGTGTTTCAGGGTTTAGGGCAGTGCAGTGGTGTTCGGGCAGTGTAGGGGGTCGTGCTGGGGGTGGTGTTTCAGGGTTTAGGGCAGTGCAGTGGTGTTTGGGCAGTGTAGGGGGTCGTGTTGGGGGTCGTGTTTCAGGGTTTAGGGCAGTGGTGTTCGGGCAGTGTAGGGGGTCGTGCAGGGGTGGTGTTTCAGGGTTTAGGGCAGTGCAGTGGTGTTTGGGCAGTGTAGGGGGTCGTGCAGGGGGTGGTGTTTCAGGGTTTAGGGCAGTGCAGTGGTGTTCGGCCAGTGTAGGTGGTCTTGCTGGGGGTGGTGTTTTAGGCTTTAGTGCAGTGGTGTTCGGGCAGTGTAGGGGGTCTTGCTGGGGGTGGTGTTTCAGGGTTTAGGGCAGTGCAGTGGTGTTCGGGCAGTGTAGGGGTCTTGCTGGGGCTGGTGTTTCAGGGTTTAGGGCAGTGCAGTGGTTTTCGGGCAGTGTAGGCGGTCATGCTGGGGCTGGTGTTTGAGGGTTTAGGGTAGTGCAGTGGTGTTCGGGCAGTGTTGGGGGTCGTGCTGGGGCTGGTGTTTCAGGGTTTAGGGCAGTGCAGTGGTTTTCGGGCAGTGTAGGCGGTCATGCTGGTGCTGGTGTTTCAGGGTTTAGGGCAGTGCAGTGGTGTTCGGGCAGTGTACGGGGTTGTGCTGGGGCTGGTGTTTCAGGGTTTAGGGCAGTGCAGTGGTGTTCGGGCAGTGTAGGGAGTCGTGCTGGGGGTGGTGTTTCAGGGTTTAGGGCAGTGCAGTGGTGTTCGGGCAGTGTAGGGGGTTGTGCTGGGGCTGGTGTTTCATGGTTTAGGGCAGTGCAGTGGTGTTTGGGCAGTGTAGGGGGTCGTGCTGGGGTGGTGTTTCAGGGTTTAGGGCAGTGCAGTGGTGTTTGGGCAGTGTAGGGGGTCATGCTGGGGGTGGTGTTTCAGGGTTTAGGGCAGTGCAGTGGTGTACGGGCAGTGTAGGGGGTCTTGCTGGGGGTGGTGTTTCATGGTTTAGGGCAGTGGTGTTCGGGCAGTTTAGGGTGTCTTGCTGGGGGTAGTGTTTCGGGGTTTAGAGCAGTGCAGTGGTGTTCGTGCAGTGTAGGGGGTCGTGCTGGGGGTGGTGTTTCAGGGTTTAGGGCAGTGCAGTAGTGTTCGGGCAGTGTAGGGGATCGTGCAGGGGTGGTGTTTCAGGGTTTAGGGCAGTGCAGTGGTGTTCGGGCAGTCTAGGGGGTCATGCTGGGGGTGGTGTTTCAGGGTTTAGGGCAGTGCAGTAGTGTTTGGGCAGTGTAGGGGTCATGCAGGGGTGGTGTTTCAGGGTTTAGGGCAGTGCAGTGGTGTTCGGGCAGTGTAGGGGTCGTGCTGGGGCTGGTGTTTCAGGGTTTAGGGCAGTGCAGTGGTGTTCGGGCAGTGTAGGGGATCTTGCGGGGGTGGTGTTTCAGGGTTTAGGGCAGTGGTGTTCGGGCAGTGTAGGGGTCTTGCTGGGGGTGGTGTTTCAGGGTTTAGGGCAGTGCAGTGGTGTTCGGGCAGTGTAGGGGTCTTGCTGGGGGTAGTGTTTCAGGGTTTAGGGCAGTGCAGTGGTGTTCGTGCAGTGTAGGGGGTCTTGCTGGGGATGGTGTTTCAGGGTTTAGGGCAGTGCAGTAGTGTTCGGGCAGTGTAGGGGGTCGTGCAGGGGGTGGTGTTTCAGGGTTTAGGGCAGTGCAGTGGTGTTCGGGCAGTGTAGGGGGTCGTGCTGGGGGTGGTGTTTCAGGGTTTAGGGCAGTGCAGTGGTGTTTGGGCAGTGTAGGGGGTCGTGTTGGGGGTCGTGTTTCAGGGTTTAGGGCAGTGGTGTTCGGGCAGTGTAGGGGGTCTTGCTGGGGGTGATGTTTCATGGTTTAGGGCAGTGCAGTGGTGTTCGGGCAGTGTAGGAGGTCTTGCTGGGGGTAGTGTTTCAGGGTTTAGGGCAGTGCAGTGGTGTTCGGGCAGTGTAGGGGTCATGCTGGGGGTGGTGTTTCAGGGTTTAGGGCAGTGCAGTGGTGTTCGGGCAGTGTAGGGGGTCGTGAAGGGGTGGTGTTTCAGGGTTTAGGGCAGTGCAGTGGTGTTCGGGCAGTGTAGGGGGTCGTGATAGGGTATGTGTTTCAGGGTTTAGGGCAGTGCAGTGGTGTTCGGGCAGTGTAGGGGGTCGTGCAGGGGCTGGTGTTTCAGGGTTTAGGGCAGTGCAGTGGTGTTCGGGCAGTGTAGGGGTCGTGCTGGGGGTAGTGTTTTAGGGTTTAGGGTAGTGCAGTGGTGCTTGTGTAGTGTAGGGGGTCGTGCTGGGGTTAGTGTTTTAGGGTTTAGGGTAGTGCAGTGGTGTTTGTGTAGTGTAGGAGGTCATGTTTTAGGGTAGTGCAGTGGTGTTTGGGTAGTGTAGGGGGTCATGCTGGGGCTAGTGTTTTAGGATTTAGGTTAGTGCAGTGGTGTTTGGGTAGTGTAGGGGGTCGTGCTGGGGGTAGTGTTTTAGGGTTTAAGGTAGTGCAGTGGTGTTTGTGTAGTGTAGGGGGTCGTGCTGGGGGTAGTGTTTTAGGGTTTAGGGTAGTGCAGTGGTGTACGGGCAGTGTAGGGGGTCTTGCTGGGGGTGGTGTTTCATGGTTTAGGGCAGTGGTGTTCAGGCAGTTTAGGGTGTCTTGCTGGGGGTAGTGTTTCGGGGTTTAGAGCAGTGCAGTGGTGTTCGTGCAGTGTAGGGGGTCGTGCTGGGGGTGGTGTTTCAGGGTTTAGGGCAGTGCAGTAGTGTTCGGGCAGTGTAGGGGCTCGTGCAGGGGGTGGTGTTTCAGGGTTTAGGGCAGTGCAGTGGTGTTCGGGCAGTCTAGGGGGTCGTGCTGGGGGTGGTGTTTCAGGGTTTAGGGCAGTGCAGTAGTGTTTGGGCAGTGTAGGGGGTCATGCAGGGGGTGGTGTTTCAGGGTTTAGGGCAGTGCAGTGGTGTTCGGGCAGTGTAGGGGTCGTGCTGGGGCTGGTGTTTCAGGGTTTAGGGCAGTGCAGTGGTGTTCGGGCAGTGTAGGGGATCTTGCGGGGGTGGTGTTTCAGGGTTTAGGGCAGTGGTGTTCGGGCAGTGTAGGGGGTCTTGCTGGGGGTGGTGTTTCAGGGTTTAGGGCAGTGCAGTGGTGTTCGGGCAGTGTAGGGGGTCTTGCTGGGGGTAGTGTTTCAGGGTTTAGGGCAGTGCAGTGGTGTTCGTGGCAGTGTAGGGGGTCGTGCTGGGGATGGTGTTTCAGGGTTTAGGGCAGTGCAGTAGTGTTCGGGCAGTGTAGGGGGTCGTGCAGGGGTGGTGTTTCAGGGTTTAGGGCAGTGCAGTGGTGTTCGGGCAGTGTAGGGGGTCGTGCTGGGGGTGGTGTTTCAGGGTTTAGGGCAGTGCAGTGGTGTTTGGGCAGTGTAGGGGGTCGTGTTGGGGGTCGTGTTTCAGGGTTTAGGGCAGTGGTGTTCGGGCAGTGTAGGGGTCGTGCAGGGGGTGGTGTTTCAGGGTTTAGGGCAGTGCAGTGGTGTTTGGGCAGTGTAGGGGGTCGTGCAGGGGGTGGTGTTTCAGGGTTTAGGGCAGAGCAGTGGTGTTCGGCCAGTGTAGGTGGTCTTGCTGGGGGTGGTGTTTTAGGCTTTAGTGCAGTGGTGTTCGGGCAGTGTAGGGGGTCTTGCTGGGGGTGGTGTTTCAGGGTTTAGGGCAGTGCAGTGGTGTTCGGGCAGTGTAGGGGGTCTTGCTGGGGCTGGTGTTTCAGGGTTTAGGGCAGTGCAGTGGTTTTCGGGCAGTGTAGGCGGTCATGCTGGGGCTGGTGTTTGAGGGTTTAGGGTAGTGCAGTGGTGTTCGGGCAGTGTTGGGGGTCGTGCTGGGGCTGGTGTTTCAGGGTTTAGGGCAGTGCAGTGGTTTTCGGGCAGTGTAGGCGGTCATGCTGGGGCTGGTGTTTCAGGGTTTAGGGCAGTGCAGTGGTGTTCGGGCAGTGTACGGGGTTGTGCTGGGGCTGGTGTTTCAGGGTTTAGGGCAGTGCAGTGGTGTTCGGGCAGTGTAGGGGGTCGTGCTGGGGGTGGTGTTTCAGGGTTTAGGGCAGTGCAGTGGTGTTCGGGCAGTGTAGGGGGTTGTGCTGGGGCTGGTGTTTCATGGTTTAGGGCAGTGCAGTGGTGTTCGGGCAGTGTAGGGGGTCGTGCTGGGGGTGGTGTTTCAGGGTTTAGGGCAGTGCAGTGGTGTTTGGGCAGTGTAGGGGGTCATGCTGGGGGTGGTGTTTCAGGGTTTAGGGCAGTGCAGTGGTGTACGGGCAGTGTAGGGGGTCTTGCTGGGGGTGGTGTTTCATGGTTTAGGGCAGTGGTGTTCGGGCAGTTTAGGGTGTCTTGCTGGGGGTAGTGTTTCGGGGTTTAGAGCAGTGCAGTGGTGTTCGTGCAGTGTAGGGGGTCGTGCTGGGGGTGGTTTTCAGGGTTTAGGGCAGTGCAGTAGTGTTCGGGCAGTGTAGGGGATCGTGCAGGGGGTGGTGTTTCAGGGTTTAGGGCAGTGCAGTGGTGTTCGGGCAGTCTAGGGGGTCATGCTGGGGGTGGTGTTTCAGGGTTTAGGGCAGTGCAGTAGTGTTTGGGCAGTGTAGGGGGTCATGCAGGGGGTGGTGTTTCAGGGTTTAGGGCAGTGCAGTGGTGTTCGGGCAGTGTAGGGGTCGTGCTGGGGCTGGTGTTTCAGGGTTTTGGGCAGTGCAGTGGTGTTCGGGCAGTGTAGGGGATCTTGCGGGGGGTGGTGTTTCAGGGTTTAGGGCAGTGGTGTTCGGGCAGTGTAGGGGGTCTTGCTGGGGGTGGTGTTTCAGGGTTTAGGGCAGTGCAGTGGTGTTCGGGCAGTGTAGGGGGTCTTGCTGGGGGTAGTGTTTCAGGGTTTAGGGCAGTGCAGTGGTGTTCGTGCAGTGTAGGGGGTCGTGCTGGGGATGGTGTTTCAGGGTTTAGGGCAGTGCAGTAGTGTTCGGGCAGTGTAGGGGGTCGTGCAGGGGTGGTGTTTCAGGGTTTAGGGCAGTGCAGTGGTGTTCGGGCAGTGTAGGGGGTCGTGCTGGGGGTGGTGTTTCAGGGTTTAGGGCAGTGCAGTGGTGTTTGGGCAGTGTAGGGGTCGTGTTGGGGGTCGTGTTTCAGGGTTTAGGGCAGTGGTGTTCGGGCAGTGTAGGGGTCTTGCTGGGGGTGATGTTTCATGGTTTAGGGCAGTGCAGTGGTGTTCGGGCAGTGTAGGAGGTCTTGCTGGGGGTAGTGTTTCAGGGTTTAGGGCAGTGCAGTGGTGTTCGGGCAGTGTAGGGGTCATGCTGGGGGTGGTGTTTCAGGGTTTAGGGCAGTGCAGTGGTGTTCGGGCAGTGTAGGGGGTCGTGAAGGGGTGGTGTTTCAGGGTTTAGGGCAGTGCAGTGGTGTTCGGGCAGTGTAGGGGGTCGTGATAGGGTATGTGTTTCAGGGTTTAGGGCAGTGCAGTGGTGTTCGGGCAGTGTAGGGGGTCGTGCAGGGGCTGGTGTTTCAGGGTTTAGGGCAGTGCAGTGGTGTTCGGGCAGTGTAGGGGGTCGTGCTGGGGGTAGTGTTTTAGGGTTTAGGGTAGTGCAGTGGTGCTTGTGTAGTGTAGGGGTCGTGCTGGGGTTAGTGTTTTAGGGTTTAGGGTAGTGCAGTGGTGTTTGTGTAGTGTAGGGGGTCATGTTTTAGGGTAGTGCAGTGGTGTTTGGGTAGTGTAGGGGGTCGTGCTGGGGCTAGTGTTTTAGGATTTAGGTTAGTGCAGTGGTGTTTGGGTAGTGTAGGGGTCGTGCTGGGGGTAGTGTTTTAGGGTTTAAGGTAGTGCAGTGGTGTTTGTGTAGTGTAGGGGGTCGTGCTGGGGGTAGTGTTTTAGGGTTTAGGGTAGTGCAGTGGTGCTTGTGTAGTGTAGGGGGTCGTGCTGGGGGTAGTGTTTTAGGGTTTAGGGTAGTGCAGTGGTGTTTGTGTAGTGTAGGGGGTCATGTTTTAGGGTAGTGCAGTGGTGTTTGGGTAGTGTAGGGGGTCGTGCTGGGGGTAGTGTTTTAGGATT
Source organism: Calotriton arnoldi (assembly GCA_963921515.1). Classification (NCBI taxonomy): domain Eukaryota; kingdom Metazoa; phylum Chordata; class Amphibia; order Caudata; family Salamandridae; genus Calotriton; species Calotriton arnoldi. The sequence goes on from CAWUFW010006492.1 coordinate 672,562, forward strand.
TAGGTTAGTGCAGTGGTGTTGGGGTAGTGTTTTAGGGTTTAGGGTAGTGCAGTGGTGTTTGTGTAGTGTAGGGGGTCATGCTGGGGGTAGTGTTTTAGGGTTTAGGATAGTGCAGTGGTGCTTGTGTAGTGTAGGGGGTCGTGCTGGGGTAGTGTTTTAGGGTTTAGGGTAGTGCAGTGGTGTTTTTGTAGTGTAGGGGGTCATGTTTTAAGATGCAACACTCCAATACCTGACCAGTCTGCACTACATAAAACTGCAAAAAACTAAAAATAAAAAGTGTTTTGCACACTTTTGTCATTGGGCTATATGTGGGCTACATCTGGGTAATATTTGTGCTACATTTGGGCTCTTTTTTCACTGGTGGCCATCTTGGAAGACTTCTTTGTTATGAAGTTTCCTAATTTCCTCATTTACTGCAGGCTCCTCAGTAGGAAATGCTTTCAGTTTTTTACTTTGATTCCATCAAGAAGGCATTCAGATGTGTCACACATTTGCCATAAATTCAGAATGTTATTACTCTAGTTGTTCATTAGATCACTGTAGTAAAGCTACTGCTCACCAAGGAGTTAACTGGAAGTCTACTGCTGGTATTGAAAGTGATTGTTTCAGTCTGCATGTCAGAAGTTTCTAATGAAATAGAAGAGGATTTGAGATCTCACTTAAAACATGCACTAAATTTTCTTTTGCAGCACTAACCATAATTTCTATGGCAAAATGAACCCCTCATTTTGTTCCTTTTTAAATTAAATGTTTTAAGTGTTACCAGTTTATTCCAATCAAGATGGCTTCAGGTGTGCCATACTTTTGTCATAAGTAAGACTGTTAGCGCTCTAGTTGTTCTTTAGAACACTCTGGGAAGCTGCAGTAGAACACAAAGGCATCAACTGACAGGCTGCTCCTGTTGAAATATAACAGGAAGATATTTGAGATCACACTTGAAACATGTCCTAATTTTTCTTTCTACAGCACTAACCATAATTTCTATGACAAAATGAACCCCATCATTTTGTTCCTTTTTAAATTAAATGTTTTAAGTGTTACCAGTTTATTCCAATCAAGATGGCTTCAGGTGTGCCATACTTTTGTCATAAGTAAGACTGTTAGCGCTCTAGTTGTTCTTTAGAACACTCTGGGAAGCTGCAGTAGAACACAAAGGCATCAACTGACAGGCTGCTCCTGTTGAAATATAACAGGAAGATATTTGAGATCACACTTGAAACATGTCCTAATTTTTCTTTCTACAGCACTAACCATAATTTCTATGACAAAATGAACCCCATCATTTTGTTCCTTTTTAAATTAAATGTTTTAAGTGTTACCAGTTTATTCCAATCAAGATGGCTTCAGGTGTGCCATACTTTTGTCATAAGTAAGACTGTTAGCGCTCTAGTTGTTCTTTAGAACACTCTGGGAAGCTGCAGTAGAACACAAAGGCATCAACTGACAGGCTGCTCCTGTTGAAATATAACAGGAAGATATTTGAGATCACACTTGAAACATGTCCTAATTTTTCTTTCCAGAGCACTAACCATAATTTCTATGACAAGATGAACCCCATCATTTTGTTCCTTTTTAAATTAAATGTTTTAAGTGTTACCAGTTTATTCCAATCAAGATGGCTTCAGGTGTGCCATACTTTTGTCATAAGTAAGGCTGTTAGCACTCTAGTTGTTCTTTAGAACACTCTGGGAAGCTGCAGTAGAACACAAAGGAATCAACTGACAGTCTCTGCCCTTGTTGGATGTACATGTTTTACTGAGAATGTCAGACTTCATTCTCACATGACTGAGAAAGATAATGTGAATTTACAGAAAATATTTTCTCATTTTAGCTTCTGGGGCACCTTCCAAAACTTTATGGGACAAGCATGTGAAAATAGTTTTCTCTCAAACATGATTCATGATATCCCAGCAGAAGGTTTTTCACAGGGTAAAATCACCTTAGAACACACCACAATTCCTGAAATTAGTATGGTACCATCAACAAATGAATTCTAATGTAACTAAAGTCTGTTATCACCCTTTATAGTTCTCCATTTGGTAACCCTCAAAATCTTCGATTCACTACAATGCATTTCAATGGGGTACTATCATTTATATTGGTCCCAAGATGGCTGCCAGCAATTCCAGGATGAAGTGCTGACAGCCAATCAGATCTCACGATGACATGTGTGGTTAGGCTCCGCCCAGATATATATGTGTTTTTACTTTTGATTTTCTCAGCAACTACTGAGCGGATTTACACCATTTAACAAAAAGGGTTCTTTTTGAACCAAGAACTACCTCTTTGCCAAATTTGGTGTAATTCTGTTCAGTAGTTCGGGCTGTAGCCTTGCATAAAGTTTCCTATGGGAAATTGATTTTTTGACTCTTATTTTTTTAATTTCTCCGCAACTACTGAACGGATTTACACCATTTAACAAAAAGGGTTCTTTCTGAACCAAGAACTACCTCTTTGCCAAATTTGGTGTAATTCCGTTCAGCAGTTCGGGCTGTAGCCGTGTCTAAAGTTTCCTATGGGAAAATGAATGGGGAAAACACGTTTTGGGACCCCCCTTTTTTCTCGGCCCCCGCTTGACGAATCACCCTGAGACTTTCAGGGTAGGAGCGGACCGGAGTGGGCCATAAAGTTTGAAAATTTCGCGAAGATTCATCAACCGACGCAAGAGTTATTTCAAAAGGAATGTCGCGGATTTCCTATGGAAAATAGGTGCTAACTATAACTATCTACTGGCGACCGCCAGTAGATAATATATTATCTACTGGCGGTCGCCAGTAGATAGTTATAGTTACAACCTATTGCAGAGGGGGAACGAATTCCCCTTGAATACTGGGGGTCCCTGGGGGCCAACTAGCCCACCAGGAACCTCCAGTATGCGCCAGGGGGCTGCGTTGCAGAGAGGTGTACAGAGGACACGCCCCTTTTTACACCTCTCTGCAACGCAGCTCTGTGGCGCTTATTGGAGGTACCTGGTGGGATAGTTGGACCCCAGGGACCCTCAGGATTCAAGGGGACTTAATCCTCCAACTTAAAACGCGCCACGGGGCGCGTTTGCACAGTGGTGAAGGGAGGGGGCGGGGCTTCAGGTGACATGTGTGCAAACAGGTCCCGTGGCGCATTTTAAGATGGGGAATTAAATCCCCTTCAATACTGAGGGTCCCAACTAGCCCACCAGGTACCTCCAGTAAGCGCCACGGAGCTGCGTTGCAGAGTGTTGTAAAAAGGCACGTGGCCTCTGAACACCTCTCTGCAACGCAGCTCTCTGGCGCTTACTGGAGGTATCTGATGGGCCAGTTGGCCCCTAGGGACCCTCGGGATTGAGGAGGAATTAATTCTCCAACTTAAAACGAGCCACAGGGCGTGTTTGCAGACATGTCACCTCAGGCCCCACCCCCTTCCTTCACCATTGTGCAAATATTCCTCTAAAATCAGCAGAACTACGAATTCCGATTTACTCACCTGTTATCAGGAGAGACCTTAGTGCTGCATCTTTCAGCCCAGTACAGATCCTGAAAAGTAATTCTAACTGTACTTACCAGTAACTTGAATTTCCTTCCATAGGCTAACATTGACTGGTTTCACTTGGAAATTCTTCTAAGTGTTGAGTTTTGGAACTTTATAATATTCCTCTAAAATCAGCTGAACTACGAATTCCGATTTACTCACCTGTTATCAGGAGAGAACCCAGTGCTGCATCTTTTAGCCCAGCACTGACCCTGAAAAGTAATTCTAACCGTACTTACCAGTAACTTGAATTTCCTTCCATAGGCTAACATTGACTGGTTTCACTTGGAAATTCTTCTAAGTGTTGAGTTTTGGAACTTTATAATATTCCTCTAAAATCAGCTGAACTACGAATTCCAATTTACTCACCTGTTATCAGGAGAGACCTCAGTGCTGCATCTTTCAGCCCAGTACAGATCCTGAAAAGTAATTCTAACTGTACTTACCAGTAACTTGAATTTCCTTCCATAGGCTAACATTGACTGGTTTCACTTGGAAATTCTTCTAAGTGTGGAGTTTTGGAACTTTATAATATTCCTCTAAAATCAGCTGAACTACGAATTCCGATTTACTCACCTGTTATCAGGAGAGAACCCAGTGCTGCATCTTTTAGCCCAGCACTGACCCTGAAAAGTAATTCTAACCGTACTTACCAGTAACTTGAATTTCCTTCCATTGGAATCCATTGTCTGGTTTTCCGCAGAAAAGTTTCAAAGTGCCGTTTTTCACAAACTACAAATATTCCTTAAAAATCGCCTGTATGACTTAAACGCATTCTTTCAACTGTTTACAGGAGATGCACCAGTGCTGGATCCAGGATCCACCACTGAGTAAGAAAAAGTAACGATAACACTACTTACCTGCTAAGTGAATTTCCTCCCATAGGATAACATTGGTGATTCTATGTGAAAAAGTTTCTAAGTGACAACTTTTAAAATACAATAATATTCCTTAAAAATCACTACTGTAACCAAAACGCTTTTACTCAACTGTTTACAGGAGATGTCCCAGGACTGAATCTAGGATCCAGTCCTGTGGTTAGAAAAGTAATCCATAAAGTAACTAATTGCATTTAACTAGAAGTTCACATTGAGCTCATTGTTGCATTGTGTTTGAAATTGTGTTGCCCATTGCAACAACTGTAACTACTGTACTTAAAAGTCTATTGCCTATTTGCAAAGTATTTAAACTAAAGTAATTCATTCTGAGAAAGTATATTTTGTAATGTAATGTATAATGTAATTACAATGTAATTTAAAAAATAAAATATCTAAAAATAAATAGTTTAAAAAAATGTAGTAAATCAGTATCAAAAAATAAATATAACAATTAATACATTTAAAAATTGTCATTTACAAAACCTTTGAAATTCACTGGAAAAAACAATAGGTTTCAGACATGTTATAGTTAGGAATTAGCATTTAAAAAACCTTTGAAATTCACTGAAAAAACCATAGGTTTCAGGCACGTTATAGTTAGAAATTAGCATTTAAAAACCTTTGAAATTCACTGAAAAAACCATAGGTTTCAGACACGTTATAGTTAGAAATTAGCATTTAAAAAACCTTTGAAATTCACTGAAAATACCATAGGTTTCAGACACGTTATAGTTAGAAATTTGCATTTAAAAAAAACCTTACAAATTCACTGAAAAAACCATAGGTTTTAGGGACAGTTATAGTTAGTTGGACATTGCACTCGTACAAAACCCGTGAAATTCCCCCGTTATAGTTAGTTCAGCTAACTATAACTCGCGCCCCCGCAATGCACCGCTGATGACGTCACATATTACATCACTCATGACATGGTCAGTGACATCACTGATGACATCACTGATGACATCTCAAATGACATCACTGATGACATCATCCAGTGACTGTGTGTTTCTGTAAAGTTGAAATATTTTTAATATATATAGGGAAAGGCGTATTGAAGAATGAGTGGGTGTATATATATATATATATATATATTCACTGAAAAAACCATAGGTTTTAGGGACAGTTATAGTTAGTTGGACATTGCACTCGTACAAAACCCGTGAAATTCCCCGTTATAGTTAGTTCAGCTAACTATAACTCGCGCCTCGCAATGCACTGCTGATGACGTCACATATTACATCACTCATGACATGGTCAGTGACATCACTGATGACATCACTGATGACATCTCAAATGACATCACTGATGACTTCATGCAGTGACTGTGTGTTTCTATAAAGTTTAAATATGTTTAATATATATGCCAAGGTGTATTGAATAATGAGTAGGTGTATAAGTGTCTGGATGGATGATTTAGTAGGTGCGTGACTGACTCTATAAGTGAGTGATTAAACGTTTCTTACTAAATGCATGGGTTAGTGACTAAACTGTGTGAATGTCTTTATCCGTCTGTCTGTTGGTGTGTAAGTGGCTGCATGGGTTTGTAAATAGCTACATGAGTGTCTATGAGTTATTGATTGGTTGTCTGAGTATCTGTATGGGTGCCTGAGTGTTTGTGTGGATGGGGTGTGTGTGACTGCACATAGATGTATCAGTGGGTGATTCACTGGGTGCATGGTTTCAAGAGTGCATCTGTGATGGACTGTATGGGTGGGTGAGTGTGTGTATGGGTGTGTTAGTGAGTGAATGTATATCTCAGTGGTACATGTGTGAGTAACTACATATGTGAAAGGCAGTATATATGTGTGTTGGAGTATATAAATAGCTATAAGCGAGAGTGTGTGATTGTGATTGTGAGAGTGACTGTATGGATGAGTGTGTGCTTGTATCAGTGATTGTATAAGAGCGTAAGAATGTGTTAGTATTTGTATGAGTAAGTGAGCTGGTGTGTGTATAACTGTATAGGTGAGTAAATGGCAGTGTGATTAATTATTTGCATGACTGACTAGGTGTGTGAGTACCTCTATGGATGAGTGGCGGTGTGTGAGTGTCTATGTAGGTGTATGAGTGCATATGATAGTCCTGTACTGAGTGACCATAAGTATGAGTGACTGTACGGGTGAGTGAGTGGATGTGTGTGTAGACCTAAGAATCAGTGAGTGGGTATGTAGTTATTGGTGTTGGAGTGTCTATGGTTTTGAGAATGGCAGTCTGTAATTTACAGTGGGTGTATCAAAAGTTATATTAGGGTTTGAGAAGATGCATGAAATTATCACATGGATGATGTCATCAGTGATGTCATTTGAGATGTCATCAGTGATGTCATCAGTGATGTCACTGACCATGTCATGAGTGATGTAATATGTGACGTCATCAGCAGTGCATTGCGGGGCGCGAGTTATAGTTAGCTGAACTAACTATAACGGGGAATTTCACGGGTTTTGTACGAGTGCAATGTCCAACTAACTATAACTGTCCCTAAAACCTATGGTTTTTTCAGTGAATTTGTAAGATTTTTTAAATGCAAATTTCTAACTATAACGTGTCTGAAACCTATGGTTTTTTCAGTGAATTTCAAAGGTTTTTTAAATGCTAATTTCTAACTATAACGTGTCTGAAACCTATGGTTTTTTCAGTGAATATATATATATATATATCCCAGTAGGTAGTTATAGTTACAACCATGTTTTCATAGGGAAAATGTTTTTTGACTTGCCTATATCTTTGGCACTGGTTTGCAAATCTTTACGAAATTTTCCCCAAAAAGTGCCCCCGGGATTCTTGTTGTGCATGGAAAGTTTTGGGGCAATCCGTCAAGCAGGGTCTGAGAAAAAGGGGTAGGGTAAAAAAAACCTGCATTTCCCATGTTAATTTCTAAGGGAACTTCAGACACGGGTACAGCCAGAACTGCTAAACAGAATTACACCAAATTTGCCAGAAAGCTATGTGCTGATCACGAGTCTGGCGGTTCATGCACCGCCAGACTCGTGGTAGCGGTGGTCTGACTGTTGTATTACATCTTTCTGCGTCATTCCGGTGGTGGACCGCCAGCTGCGCTTGGAAACTGATGTTCCCGGGTGGTGGCACAGCGGAGGGGCAATACAATATGCAGTATCGCCGAGTATATTTCGAGTTCCTCAACCACCACTCTTTTCATGGTGGTGAGTCCACCATGAAAAGGCTGGCGGTGGGAACAAAAAGGGGGCCCTCCAGGGACCCCCCGCCATGGGGATGCATTTAAGGGGCACAACATGTGCCCCCTGTCTGCTTGCACCCCAGTTCCAGCACAGCATGGACTTCACAGTCCAGGCCGTGCTGGAACATTTTTGCCGCTCCCATTGCGGTGCCCTTTTTCAGGGCACCACCGTGGAAACGGCAAAAGGACTGTCCACCTGCATGAGTTCAACTTGTAATCAGCCGGGCGGTCTTTGCGTGGCTTTGGCAGTGCTGTGCTGGCTCAAAGTTGGTGTAGCACCGTCAAAGTCGTAATCAGGCCCTTAGACCTTGGTACGGAAAGAGCCCTTTTTTTGTAATTTGGTGTAAATCTGTTCAGTAGTTTTGAAAATATTATGGAAAATCCAAATTTGTATACATAGGAAAGCGGATCCTTCTGATTGGCTGCCAACACTTCAAACCAGGAACTGTTGGCAGCCATCTTGGGACTGGGCTTGAGCCGTGTCCCACAAAAAACATTTTAAAAAAATAGAAGAGGGCAGGGTAGGAGTACCATGACCCCCTAGGCCTCTTAAGGGTGTCCCAGGGGACCCCGCTAGGGCAAGAAAAGCTTTATAAAAAAAAAGAATTGTTGGGAGTAGGCCTGGAGCCTTGGCTCCCGACGAAAAATAAAAAAATGAGAAGCTTCTCTAATATTAAGCTCCTGGGTTGGCCAGGTTCTGGGAGCATGAGGCCATTGATATTTTAAAACTAATGGGGGAGTCTCACAGCCCCTCCATGCCCCACAGACCACCACCTCCCCATGGCTACTGTAATATAAATTGGGGGAGCCTTGCAGACCACCCCGTGCCTCAGAGACCACCATCTCCCCAGGGCTATTTAAATTTGTAATGGGGAGACCTCATGGACCCCCGGGCCCCTGGGACCACCGCCTCCCTGGGGCCAAAATCTATTTTTTAAAATGGGTGAGGGGCCATTCGGCCCTCTCTCCGGGGCCGCAATGTTTGCCAGGGATGAGGTCCCTGGGGCCAAACTCACCCAGGGAGGGGGGACCCCTCTCCTTAAAGCAAAATATAAAATTAAAGGCCGGGGGATGGGGTCCCTAGTGCTGAAATTGGCCAGGGGTTGGGGGCCGCGCGGTACTCCTCCCCTGGGCTGGGCCCTGGGGGATGGGGGCCAAAATCATGCACTAAGGTAACTATAATTCATGCCCCTGCCATGCACAATTTTATCATCAATAATTTTACAGCAAATGTTGCAGTGATATTATCAATGACGTCATAGAAGATGTCATGACTGACGTAATATGTGGGTTAATTAGCAGCGCAGTATAGTTACCTTAGGGCACAAGTTATAGTTACTTGAGATAACTCTAACTATAACTGCTGAATTTCTATGGTTTTGTGTGTGTAAAATCTGAACCTAACTATAACGTCCCAGGAACCTTTGATTTCAGCCCCGGTGACACCATTCCCCGGCACCCGGCCAACAAAGGGTGGGTGCCCTGGTGCCCACCCAGGGCACCAACAATATTCTGGTTGGGGGCTGCCCCAGCCGGCTCCCCACATCCAGCAGGGGCCAGTATTTCTCCTGCCCATAGGGAGCAGTTAAATGGTGCTGCAGACGGGAGCAGTATTCAGATTTGTTTCCCTGCCTGCGTCACTGCTTTTCTGGTTTCTGCCTTTTTCAAGGTTCCTACCAGCTGGGAGTGGACTTCGTGTTTGCTCTCGCTTGGTGGGAGCTTTAAAATTGCTTCTGCCAAGCGAGGGCAAACACAGGTTTCCCTGCCCGTGCCAGTGTGGGCAAGGAAACCGATATGTTCCTGGGGTGTGTTCCCGGGACATAACAGGAGCCGGCCCTGGGGGATGGGGTCCCCAGGGCCATTAATGGCTCTGGGAATGGGGTCCACATGCCCCCCTCCCCTTTCTACTTGCAGCCAAGCCCAGGGGATAGGGTCCCCGGGGTCAAAATCGGCCTCGGGAGGGAGGCTGCATGCCCCCTCCCCTTCTCTAACTATGCCCTGGGAGTAGCATTACCTAGGGCTAAAATCACCCCAGGAGGGGGACGCGTGCCCCCTTCCTACTTTTTGATAAGGCCGGTCCCCGGGGCCAAAACCAGCCAAGGGATGGGAGTGACGTGTGCCCCCTCCCCTATATGAATATGAAGAATCCCCCCCGAAACCTTGCCCACTTGAGAGGCTAAAAAAACAAGTGCAGAAAACAGAGCCTGTTTTGCTTTTGATCCACAGATCCTCCGCAAATTCATAGGAAAAAGTTTAAAAAAAAAAATTCTGGGCCCCAGGTCGGGTCCCTGTGAGACATCAACACCAGGCCTAGTGCTCCAGGGTATTCCTACTCTGCCCCCTTGTGTTTATTTTTGCATTTTTCTTGGAACTCAGGCCGAGTCATGAGTCCCAAGATGGCTGCCACCACTTCCTGGTTGAAGTGGTGGCAGCCAATCAGATCTCACATGAGATCCTTCAGATCCCACAACCCTCTACGTCCCTATATATACATGAATCATTTTTCTTTAATAACTCCAAAACTAATGAACAGAAGTACACCAAATTGCAAAAAGAGATCTTTCTGGATCAAGATCAAGCTTTCTGCCAAATGTGGTATAATTCTGTTCAGTGGTTCAGGCTTTAGTCATGTCTAAACTTCTTATGGGAAATTGCATGAAGAAAACAGGTTTTGGGACCCCCCTTTTTCGGCTCCCTCTTGAAGAATCACCTCATAACTTTATACGCAGCAGCTGAAGTGAGCGACAAACTAGTTTAAAATGTTTTGTGAAGATTCATCAAACAGTGACAAAGTTATTAGCAAAACAAAAAAGCTTTTCCTATGGAAACTAGGTCTTACCTATAGCTACCTACTGGCGACCACAAATGGTGGTGTCCACAGGTGAGGAGAAGTTTTCCCCATGGGTAAGTCCAGTGGCTCAGGAGAGTCTTGACACAGGGATCCAACTGAGTTCAGAGGGGCATAGAACTGACAAGTGCCTCTGAAGTAGAGGGCCATAATCCACGTTCTATCAACTGAGCAGGGAAGCCCATCAAGATATTGATTAGCCTACCCTGGCTTTAGGCTGTTGGCTATGTTGAACCTGGCCTTTATTGCAGGGTCACGCCTAAACTTTATTACTTCACCCCAACTGTTTTCTGAACATGTTTTTGTTGGCTTTAGGATTGTTAGAAATTGGGTTGCTGGTTGACTAGGTTGTGAGCCCTGGTCAAGCAGCTACCACAATCCAAGTCAGGGGAAGGCACAAGCAAACCTCAAATAAACCCATGATCTACCCCTTGGTAGCTTGGCACAGAGCAGTTAGGCTTAACTTAGAGGCAATGTGTAAAGTGCTTGTGCAACACTTTAAACAGTAAAACAGTTAAAACACCACTCAAAAAGGTCCCACTCAAGGCTGGAAAAATAGAGCTCAATTTAATGAATGAAATAAGACTAAAACAACAAAAATCCATTCAGTAGAACCGGAGTTATGAATTTTTTAAGCATAAATTGCAATATAACATCTAAAGGCATAAAGCGCCAGCCGTGGATATCTGGTCGCTCTGGACCCAGTCAAACTCAAAAATTCAGGCCAACCGTGATAGATTGCCAGTCAGATATGGTCCCAATTTCGTCCTCTGAAGGTTTACCTTCTCAAGTTTTGTGCCAAGAGTCCCATTCGTGTTTGAGAGGGCAGCACGGAGCAAGGAGAGTGGTCGGCATGGTGTAAGTGTAGGAGAGTAGGATTTGCTTCACATGGGTACCCCCACTTTTTGCTGATGCTTCACTGTTTTTCGACTTTAGTCTGGCTGGGGCCCTGCTAATCAGAACCCCAGCCTAGCTGCTTCCTCTCTAAAATGGTTTCCATGTGCCTTAGGCACATCTCTGATTGGAATCTGGAGTGCCCTTATAAGTCCCTAGTATATGGTATACTATGTACCCAGGGCATAGGTACCCCAGAGGCCTGCCAGGGGCTGAAGAATGTATTATGCCACCCCTGGAAGACCAGCCAAAATGACACCACAGGTCTGCTACTGCAGCCTGGGTAAGGTGGTGCATGCACCCCTTACAGTGGTATGGGCTACCTATATCACTACCATTGCACACACATATAAACCTATAAGTCACTCCTATGGCAGGCCTTACCAATCCTGAAGGCAGAGTGCTTGGTTTTTATGTGAGAGGGTGCCCCTGCGTGAGCAGAGCCCCTCTGCAGCGTTCGGAGTCCCTCCTCTGATGCTGTTTGTGGTACAGCCTGACCATATACTCTTAAGTGCATTATATCCTCGCGGTACAATGCTAACTTTGGACTGGCTGCACCAAAACATGTCGTGTTTGGTGTCAAACATCTAGGAATACTACCCCCCGCCAATCCTGGCGGCGGGGGTAGCATTCCACCCTTCTAGAGGGAGAGACATGTACACACCGGGCTACCCGGTAACTTCTGTCCAGAGCCCTGGCATCACAAAATGGATGCCGCTGCCACAGACACGGGTCTGGCCTCCTGCTGCTGACTGAAACTCCGGCAGGGGAGGCCTGGACAACAGGTTTCCTGTCGAAGGGAGGTGTAACCACCTCCCCAGACAGGATAGTGTGTATTGGGGCTGGGCGGGAGCACCCTCTGGTGCTTTGAAGTCCTGCCCTGGGGGCACATTTGGTGTCCCTGTGCATATGCCAGTTCAAACCGGTTGCAGGGGCTACCTGCCCCTGCTCTGGCACGAAACTGGACAAAGGGAATGGGTGTAACCACCCCTCTTCCCTGACCCTCCCATAGGTGGGTCCCCAGAGTATGTCCAACCCCTAACTTAGTATAAGTATGGGACCCCAGTCCTTAGGACTTTAGATTACCCTGGACGAAACTCTGACACCGAATCCTGGACCTTCGACGCTCTACTTCAAGATTAGAGGACTGAAGAATCTCCTTGGGGTCAAGGAGTGACTCCCCTGCTTGGCAGGCACCTAAGAAGCAATTGACCGGTCTGCATCACTGAAGCTCCCGCCGGACGCCGAAGTCTTTGCATCACCAGAGGTGGATTTCCAGACTTCCCCGAGGCTGCCCTGAGTCCTCAGAAAAGCTGAGGCCCGTAGCTGTCATGGGTAACGTGGAACCGTGACCCCTGGACACCGAGCACATTTGCAAGTGCATCCTCTTTCTGGTCTCCCACAAAGTTGTGCTTTGGGCTCCAAGTAGGCCCCACCTCCAGCACCTACTGCACCGAAGATCACTGGCCTCCACTCCACGAGTGTCCTGTGAGCCAGCTCCAAATGCGTCCACTTGAGGCTCCTTCGCGGTCGCTAGTCCGTTGGCTAGTGGGCCCTCCTGAAGGCTACTCTTCTTCTACTTTGGCTTCCCTGGTTGCTCCAGCTGTGCCCTGACTTACCCTTGCTGGGTGAGTCCCTCAGACCTTGCTGTTCTGTACCACCGTCCTTCTTCTATTTCCACGTGACTTGCCATTGCCAAGGCTTGTTGGGTCCAATCCGGTCGCCGACACCCCAGCAATCGACAAACGTCGTGGGACAGCTCGAATCCAGCTCCTGGTTGTCGTCGACGCCTCCTGGACCTCGTGGCTGAAGAGTCAAGACGACCGTCAACCTACCTGAAGCACCCGACATCGGTGGGCATCTGCTCATCGCCTTCCTGGTCACTGGCTAGTGACCCAGACTCTGTCCCCTCTGCTTTCAGGTTCTTCAGATCTTCGATCCACCTTTGGATCCACCCGAACACTTTCGACTTGGTCGCCAGCAGCACTTTGCAGCAGATCGCCATTGAAAACGACGACGAAACCCGACCCCGAAAGGCACCTATGCACCCGGCTTCCCTGGGTGAGGTAACACGAGTACTCCGGTGCTCCCGTGGGTATTGACTCTAGAACAGCCTAGTTCTAAAGGGGTTTGCTCCAAGTCCTCCTCTAAGTGTCCTTTTCCTTTAAAACTCCAACCGCGACATTCCCCATAGAAGGCAACGGCGGCTCGCGGCTGTGTTCTCACACTGCACGCGTCCCCCGTGGGTCCCCTGTGTCACTACCTTGGGTGGTTCCTTGAGGGCCAAGCACTTCTACAGGCTCTAGGCCTTGTGTCTAGTTCAGTCGTGGTTCTTATACCACTTTATTGGTATATGGTTTGGTATGCCCCTAGGGCTCAAACGTGTATTTGTGCTATTACTGTTGATATTCGACTTGTAACTTATGTACTTCGAACTCTAGCCTCATAAAGAGACTAGAGGGGTGTGTTTAAGACTAAATACATATATTTTAAATATATACCTGGTGTGGTCCTCTTTCATTTGGTCACTCAAGAGATTATAGACTGGTAAAACAAGCTGCTTTACATTCCTTCAAGACTTAGCCTGAAGGCTACTCTCCATAGCTACCACTAGGATAGCTTTCAATAAAGGTTGTCTTTAACCTATCTCCAATAAGGGGTTGTTTGGACTGGTGCAAGGTGCCCACTATAATTAGTGGACAGCATATACCAGGCCAACTTCTCACATTGGTGTGCAGCGTGTGGGATTCCAGCTTGCTATTGTTTTACCAGATAATCTCAATTGAATTGATCAACTGAAAACCACTAAAGGTACCTTAGGTACATATAAATCAAGCTTAGGATACAGTAAGTTCTACTGAACTTAGAGTGGTGTGTTAAGGGATAGCACACCCTTTCTACAACTCAAGAGAGTTTAGTAGGCCACACTAGAGTAGGTAGTGCATACACCACACCACAATAGTAATGTCTTCACTGCCAGGAACCAGTGAGCTCCTGCCATCCAGACATGACAACCTCACATTCTTGGAATTGAGAGAGTTGTGCAAAGTTAGGAAGTTGAAGACAGGCAAAAGTGCCAACACCCAATGTCTCCTGGAGATGCTTCTGCTAGATGATTTTAGAAGACCCATAAGGTCTGAAAGGGTAGGCAGAGAGGGTGGGGCAGTAGATGAGGGAGGGGCCAGGGATGAAAATGCCCAGGACCTGATCTCTGAAACTGGCCAGGGGGATGAAAATGATCCTGACCTGGAAAGTGCAGCTACTCCTGAGGAAGAGCAGGAGGCCCAGGATGACCTCCCCTTTGTCCCCCCAGGGAGAGTTGTGAGTGTGCCCAGAAGGACTAGATCTCCTTCTCAGGAGTCTAACCACTCTGACACCTCAGTAGGGACCTCTCATGGGAGGGAATCCTCTCATGAGAGGAGAAAGAGACTGCTTCAGTATGAACAAGCCCAGCTTGAGCTCAGAAAACAGCAGTTGGCTATAGACAGGGAGTCCCTAGATCTCTATAGACAGAGAATAAAGATGGGACTAGAGTCCCATGGTGGCAGCAATTTCCCCAGAGATAGGGAAAGGTCTTATGACCATAGAAACCTGAGCAAGATTGTCCCTCCCTACCAGAGTGGGGATGACATCCACAAGTGTATAACTGCACTGGAGAGGGCCTGTAAAGTACAGAGGGTCCCTCAGGAGCAGTGGGCAGCAATCTTGTGGCTCTCCTTTGCAGACAAAGGTAGAGATAAGCTCCTCATTGTTAGAGAGGAGGATGCTGACAATTACAAAGTCTTGAAGAGTGCTCTGATTGATGGGTTTGGCCTAACAACTGAACAATACAGGTTAAAGTTTAGAGATACCCAAAAAGCACAGACTCAAGACTGGGTGGACTATGTGGATTGTTCTGCTAAGGCTCTGGAAGGTTGGTTGATGGGCAGTAAGGTATGTGACTTCACAGGATTGTACAATCTTATCATGAGGGAGCAGATTCTTAATAACTGTCAAAATCAGCTGTTGCATCAGTACCTGGTGGACTCTGATCTGACCTCTCCCCAAGAATTGGGAAAGAAGGCAGACAAATGGGTCAGAACCAGGGTGAGGCAGAAGGTACAGAACCAAGGTGGTGACCCTAAGATGCAAGATTCTAAAAACTCTGATAAGGGTGGGGAGAAGGGTAAAGACCAGAAGTCTTCACAAGGCCCCCAAAAATCTTCTTCAGGTGGGGATTCACAGTCTAACAAGGGAAAAGGCCAAAAGAAACCATGGTGCAAAGTCTGTAAGCAAAAGACACACTGGACCAGTGATTGCACCAAGTCCAAAGACTCTATTCCAGCCCCCACCAATGCCCCTAAGGCACCTGTTCCCCTAGTGCAGTTACAATTGGTGGTGGGAGTACACAGGCCAAGGGTTTAGTAGGGTTGACCCTGGGTAATGAGGTGAGCTCTGGCCTAGTCAGAGAACTCACTCAGGCTGTCCTAGTCTGTGATGGAGGCATGGATGTGACCTCCTCTATGAGTCCCAGTAATCTGGGCAAGTACAGGCAACAGCCATTAATCAATGGAAGAGAGGCTTTGGCATTTAGGGACACAGGGGCGAGTGTCACCATGGTGACACAAGACCTTGTGGATCCTGGGCAGATTATACTTGGTGAGATGTACCAAGTGACCAATGCTAGCAATGTCAGAACAGACCATACTCTGGCAGTTGTTAACTTCTCCTGGGGAGGGGTAACTGGCCTTAAGAAGGTTTTGGTGAGTGGAAACCTACCAGTGGAATGCTTGCTTGGCAATGATCTTGAAACTTCAGCTTGGGCAGAAGTGGAGCTCAGGACCCATGCAGAAATGCTGGGGATCCCTGCAGATGTGTTTGCTGTGACCAGGTCACAGAGCAAAATGTTTAACACTGAACAGGCCTTGGATCCTGGAAAAATGGACCAAGTGCCATCCAAGAGGAGGAGTAGTAGGGTTAAGGCAGTGCCTTCCCCCTTGGCTCAGAAGGAAGATCAGTCCCTTGAGGGGGATGATCTCAGTCCTGAGGAAGGAACTGTCCCAGAGGAACTTGAGCCTGACCAGGTTGAGTTCTTGGGGACAGGGGCCCTTCCAGGGCAGATCTGAGCCGGGAGCAGCAGAGCTGCCCCTCTCTTGAACCCCTCAGACAGCAAGCTGCTGCTGAGGCTGCTGGGAATGCTAATGGTCCCCATAAAGTGTATTGGGATGATGGACTCTTGTACTCAGAGTGTAGAGACCCCAAGCCTGGTGCCGCCAGGAGGTTGGTTATACCTCTGAAGTTCAGGGGCTTCCTATTGACCCTAGCCCATGACATTCCTTTAGCAGGTCACTTGGGCCAGAACAAGACTTGAGACAGAATTGTCCCTCACTTTCACTGGCCTCACATGTCTGAAGACACCAAGGAGTTTTGTCGCTCCTGTGTAACCTGCCAAGCCAGTGGGAAGGCAGGTGGCGCCACAAAGGCCCCCCTGATACCACTACCTGTGGTGGGGGTTCCCTTTGAAAGAGTGGGGATTGATATTGTTGGTCCCATGGATCCCCAAACAGCATCTGGGCACAGGTTTATCCTAGTGGTGGTGGACCATGCCACTAGGTACCCAGAGGCTATTCCCCTTAGGACCACTACAGCACCTGTAGTGGCAAGAGCCCTCCTGGGAATTTTCTCAAGAGTGGGCTTCCCTAAGGAGGTTGTATCAGACTGGGGTACAAACTTTATGTCTGGATACTTAAAGGCAATGTGGAAGGAGTGTGGAGTGACTTACAAGTTCACCACACCCTATCACCCATAATGCAATGGTTTAGTTGAGAGATTCAACAAAACCTTAAAGGGCATGATTAAAGGTCGCCAAGAAAAGCTTAGGCGAAGATGGGACATACTCTTGCCCTGCCTTTTGTTTGCATACAGGGAGGTGCCTCAAAAGGGGGTTGGCTACAGCCCTTTTGAACTTTTGTTTGGTCACCCTGTCAGGGGTCCATTGTGCTTGGTGAAGGAAGGATGGGAGTTACCTCTCAAGCCCCCAAAGCAAGACATAGTGGACTATGTACTTGGTCTCCGCTCCAGAATGGCTGAATACATGAAAAAGGCAACTAAAAACCTTGAGGCTAGCCAGGAACTGCAAAAAGCCTGGCATGACCAAAGGCTGTACTGACTGTTTACCAGCCAGGACAGAAGGTGTGGGTGCTGGAGCCAGTGGCCCCAGCAGCTCTCCAAGACAAGTGGAGTGGACCCCATACCATTGTTGAACAGAAGGGTGAGGTTACCTATTTAGTAGACCTAGGAACACCCAGGAGTCCCCACAGGGTTCTCCATGTCAACAGATTGAAACCATATGTGGACAGGGCAGACATGGGCTTGCTCATGGCTACTGATGAGGGACAGGAGGAAGAGAGTGACCCACTCCCTGACCTGCTCTCACAGAACCCTGATGATGGGTCAGTGGATGGTGTAGCCTTGGCAGGCAGCCTCATTGCTCAGCAGCAAACTGATTGCAGACAAGTGCTCAATCAGTACAGACATATGTTCTCTCTGACTCCAAGTCAGACCACCTGGTGCACTCATCAAAGTGGACACTGGGGACAGTCTGCCTATTAAAAATAAGATGTATAGGCAACCTGACCATGTCAGGGACTGTATCAGGACAGAAGTCCAGAAAATGTTGGATTTGGGAGTTATTGAACCCTCAGATAGCCCTTGGGCTAGTCCAGTGATCCTTTTGCCAAATCCTCACACCAGTGGTGGGAAAAGAGAGATGAGGTTTTGTGTGGACTACAGGGGTCTCAATGCAGTCACTAGGACTGATGCCCATCCAATACCTAGGGCAGATGAGCTAATAGACACTTTGGCCTCAGCCAAGTATCTAAGCACATTTGACCTGACAGCTGGCTACTGGCAGATCAGACTAGCTGATGATGCAAAGCCAAAAACAGCATTCTCAACCCCTAGTGGACATTATCAATTTGTGGTAATGCCCTTTGGTCTGAAGAATGCACCTGCCACTTTTCAGAGGTTGGTGAATACAGTCCTTACAGGTCTGGAGGCCTACAGTGCAGCATATTTAGATGATATTGCTGTCTTTAGTTCCACCTGGGAGGATCACCTGGTCCACCTCAGAAATGTTTTGGAGGCCCTGCAAAGGCAGGCCTCACTATCAAGGCCACCAAGTGCCAGATAGGGCAGAGTCAGGTTGTGTACCTGGGCCACCTTGTGGGTGGAGGCCAGGTTCAACCACTGCAGAGCAAAATCCAGACCATCATGGACTGGGTTGCTCCAACCACCCAGACTCAGGTGAGAGCCTTCTTAGGCCTGACTGGGTACTATAGGAGATTTGTCAAGGGGTATGGATCAATAGTGACACCCCTGAATGACTTAACTTGCAAGAAAATGCCCAAAAGGGTTCAGTGGACAGCTAGCTGTCAAAAGGCATTTGATGACCTGAAGCAGGCCATGTGCACTGCTCCCATTCTCCAGAGTCCTGATTACTCCAAGAAGTTCATTGTCCAAACAGATGCATCTGAATTGGGGGTAGGGGCTGTACTGTCACAATTGAATGATGAAGGTCAGGATCAGCCAGTAGCTTTTATTAGCAGAAGGCTGACCCCTAGAGAGAAACGTTGGTCAGCCATGGAGAGGGAGGCCTTTGCTGTGGTTTGGGCTCTGAAGAAGTTGAGGCCATACTTGTTTGGTACTCACTTCCTTGTTCAAACAGACCACAAGCCCCTCCTATGGCTAAAACAAATGAAGGGTGAAAACCCCAAACTGCTTAGGTGGTCCATTTCCCTACA
Organism: Calotriton arnoldi; assembly: GCA_963921515.1. Classification (NCBI taxonomy): domain Eukaryota; kingdom Metazoa; phylum Chordata; class Amphibia; order Caudata; family Salamandridae; genus Calotriton; species Calotriton arnoldi. The sequence continues at coordinate 691,663 of CAWUFW010006492.1, forward strand.
GGGGATGGACTTTACAGTGGAACATAGACCTGGGAGTAACCATGCCAATGCAGATGGACTCTCTAGGTATTTCCACTTAGAACATGAAGACTCAACTGGTCAAGGTTAATTTAATGTCCCTGCGTTTGGGGGGGTTGTGTAGGAGAGTAGGATCTGCTTCACATGGGTACCCCCACTTTTTGCTGATGCTTCACTGTTTTTCGACTTTAGTCTGGCTGGGGCCCTGCTAATCAGAACCCCAGCCTAGCTGCTTCCTCTCTAAAATGGTTTCCATGTGCCTTAGGCACATCTCTGATTGGAATCTGGAGTGCCCTTATAAGTCCCTAGTATATGGTATACTATGTACCCAGGGCATAGGTACCCCAGAGGCCTGCCAGGGGCTGAAGCATGTATTATGCCACCCCTGGAAGGCCAGCCAAAATGACACCACAGGTCTGCTACTGCAGCCTGGGTAAGGTGGTGCATGCACCCCTTACAGTGGTATGGGCTACCTATATCACTACCATTGCACACACATATAAACCTATAAGTCACTCCTATGGCAGGCCTTACCAATCCTGAAGGCAGAGTGCTTGGTTTTTATGTGAGAGGGTGCCCCTGCATGAGCAGAGCCCCTCTGCAGCGTTCGGAGTCCCTCCTCTGATGCTGTTTGTGGTACAGCCTGACCATATACTCTTAAGTGCATTATATCCTCGCGGTACAATGCTAGCTTTGGACTGGCTGCACCAAAACATGTCGTGTTTGGTGTCAAACATCTTGGAATACTACCCCCCGCCAATCCTGGCGGCGGGGGTAGCATTCCACCCTTCTAGAGGGAGAGACATGTACACACCGGGCTACCCGGTAACTTCTTTCCAGAGCCCTGGCATCACAAAATGGATGCCGCTGCCACAGACACGGGTCTGGCCTCCTGCTGCTGACTGAAACTCCGGCAGGGGAGGCCTGGACAATAGGTTTCCTGTCGAAGGGAGGTGTAACCCCCTCCCCAGACAGGATAGTGTGTATTGGGGCTGGGCGGGAGCACCCTCTGGTGCTTTGAAGTCCTGCACTGGGGGCACATTTGGTGTCCCTGTGCATATGCCAGTTCAAACCGGTTGCAGGGGCTACCTGCCCCTGCTCTGGCGCGAAACTGGACAAAGGGAATGGGTGTAACCACCCCTCTTCCCTGACCCTCCCATAGGTGGGTCCCCAGAGTATGTCCAACCCCCTAACTTAGTATAAGTATGGGACCCCAGCCCTTAGCACTTTAGATTACCCTGGACGAAACTCTGATGCCGAATCCTGGACCTTCGACGCTCTACTTCAAGATTAGAGGACTGAAGAATCACCCTTGGGGTCAAGGAGTGACTCCCCTGCTTGGCAGGCACCTAAGAAGCAATTGTCCGGTCTGCATCACTGAAGCTCCCACCGGACGCCGAAGTCTTTGCATCACCAGAGGTAGATTTCCAGACTTCCCCGAGCCTGCCCTGAGTCCCCAGCAAAGCTGAGGCCCGTAGCTGTCGTGGGTAACATGGAACATTGACCCCTGGACAACGAGCACATTTGCAAGTGTATCCTCTTCCTGGTCTCCCACGAAGTTGGTCTTTGGGCTCCCAGTAGCCCCCGCCTCCAGCACCGACTGCACTGAAGATCACTGGCCTCCACTCCACGAGTTTCCTGTGAGCCAGCTCCAAGTGCGTCCACTCGAGGCTCCTTCGCGGTTGCTAGTCCATTGGCTAGTGGGCTCTTCTGAAGGCTACTCTTCTTCTGCTTGGGCTTCCCTGGTTGCCCCAGATGTGCCCTGACTTACCCTTGCTGGGTGAGTCCCTCAGACCTTGCTGCTCTGTACCACTGTCCTTCTTCTATTTCCACGTGACTTGCCATTGCCAAGGCTTGTTGGGTTCAATCCGGTCGCCGACACCCCAGCAATCGACAGACGTCGTGGGACAGCTCGAATCCAGCTCCTGGTTGTCGTCGACGCCTCCTGGACCTCGTGGCTGAAGAGTCAAGATGACCGTCAACCTACCTGAAGCACCCGACATCGGTGGGCATCTGCTCATCGCCTTCCTGGTCACTGGCTAGTGACCCAGACTCTGTCCCCTCTGCTTTCAGGTTCTTCAGATCTTTGATCCACCTTTGGATCCACCCGAACACTTTCGACTTGGTCGCCAGCAGCACTTTGCAGCAGATCGCCATTGAAAACGACGACGAAACCCGACCCCGAAAGGCACCTATACACCCGGCTTCCCTGGGTGAGGTAACACGAGTACTCCGGTGCTCCCGTGGGTATTGACTCTAGAACAGCCTAGTTCTAAAGGGGTTTGCTCCAAGTCCTCCTCTAAGTGTCCTTTTCCTTTAAAACTCCAACCGCGACATTCCCCATAGAAGTCAACGGCGGCTCGCGGCTGTGTTCTCACACTGCACGCGTCCCCCGTGGGTCCCCTGTGTCACTACCTTGGGTGGTTCCTTGAGGGCCAAGCACTTCTACAGGCTCTAGGCCTTGTGTCTAGTTCAGTCGTGGTTCTTATACCACTTTATTGGTATATGGTTTGGTACGCCCCTAGGGCTCAAACGTGTATTTGTGCTATTACTGTTGATATTCGACTTGTAACTTATGTACTTCGAACTCTAGCCTCATAAAGAGACTAGAGGGGTGTGTTTAAGACTAAATACATATATTTTAAATATATACCTGGTGTGGTCCTCTTTCATTTGGTCACTCAAGAGATTATAGACTGGTAAAACAAGCTGCTTTACATTCCTTCAAGACTTAGCCTGAAGGCTGCTCTCCATAGCTACCACTAGGATAGCTTTCAATAAAGGTTGTCTTTAACCTATCTCCAATAAGGGGTTGTTTGGACTGGTGCAAGGTGCCCACTATAATTAGTGGACAGCATATACCAGGCCAACTTCTCACAGTAAGGAGCAGGCCAGGCATCACAGACGAGTGGAGGTACTCCCCAACAATCGATAGTTGCTGTGTGAAGAGACATGCTGGCGGCTTTTGCTGATTTTCTGTGCAAGTGGTGTGGTTCTGGTCTAATAGGACTGTTTGTGGTGACGAAGTCAGGAACTCGCTGAAGACGAATCCAGGAGCTATAGGGCAGGCTGTTATGTCCCTGGGGCTCAGATCAGAAGGCCAGCAGACTAGCCCTTTGAGTCACTCTGGGGTCCTGATTTGCATATGGCTGGGTCGGAACTGGGGTGGCAAAGTGAGCTAAAGAATGATGATGGATTCAAACCAGATCTGTGACTGGGGGTGAGTGTCTAAAAAGTTTCAGCGCTCCGTCCATCATCTCCTTGTGTTTCCTTTGTTAACCCTAAGTTGGCAGGGTATGCCCAGATGTGGGTCCCTTGCTCATTTTGCCACTGGATTCAAGCTAACCTGGCTGATGAGGGGTGTTACCCCCGACACCGGTCCCAGGATGCTTGTTTCCGGTTCAGGGAAGACCTGGTTTGGCAGTTCGGGCTGGACTGTTCCCATGAAGGACAGGGTCAAAACTGATTTGGAAATGGCTGGGTCTGAACAGGGGTGGCGAAGTGAGCTAAAGAACGATGATGGATTCAACCCAGATATGTGACTGGAGGTGAGTGTCAGAAAAGTTTCAGCGCTCCGTCCATCATCTCCTTGTGTTTGCTTTGTTAACCCTAAGTTGGCAGGGTATGCCCAGACGTGGGTCCCATGCTCACTTTGCCACTGGATTCAAGCTAGCCTGGGTGATGAGGGGTGTTACCCCAACACTGGTCCCAGGATGCTTGTTTCCAGTTCAGGGAAGACCTGGTTTGGCCGTTTGGGCTGGACTGTTCCCATGATGAACAGGGTCAAGACTGATTTGTAAATGACTGGCTCTGAACTGGGGTGGCTAAGTGAGCTAAAGAACGATGATGGATTCAACCCAGATTTGTGACTGGAGGTGAATGTCTGAAAAGTTTCAGCCCTCCGTCCATCATCTCCTTGTGTTTGCTTTGTTTGCCCTAATTTGGCAGGGTATGCGCAGACGTGGGTCCCTTGCTCACTTTGCCACTGGATTCATGCTACCCTGGCTGATGAGGGGTGTTACCCCGAAACTGGTCCCAGGATACTTGTTCCGGTCCAGGGAAGACCTGGCTCAGCAGTTCAGACTCGACTGCTTCCATGAAGAACAGGGTCAAGACTGATTTGCAAATGGCTGGGTCTGAACTGGGGTGGCGAAGGGAGCTAAAGAACATGATGGATTCAACCCAGATCTGTGACTGGGGGTGAGTGTCTGAAAAGTTTCAGCACTCCCTCCATCATCTCCTTGTGGTTTTTTTCTTGTCATAACCAATTGTGCCTTCTGCCAGTGTCCTTGGTCACATGACTATGAATGGCTCTGCTGTTGGAGTCTGTGTGTTCCTCCCTGACACTGACACAAAGGGGACTAGATGTGGACAGGATGTGCCAGCCTGCCAGAATGGCTGGGGACGGAGCTGTGCCCCACCCCACTTTCACTTTAAAGGGCTTGCCTCAGCACACACAAAGCAACCTAACACCAGCCTATTGTCACCCTAGAGAGTTTGTAGCTTTGACAGGGCAAGGGAAGAATGTTTCAGAACCGAATGCGGGGGTTAGGACAGGGAGACACACCACACAAAGACTGGCACCATGCATACATATTGGACCTCTAGAGGCACTCTTCAGAACACTCCTGGAGCTGTGGACATTATAGAAGAAGGACTATCTTGCTGCCAGAGAACTACCATGCTGCATGAGACTGCCTTGATCTCAGAGAAGGAAGACTGGGCCTGCTTGCCTTCATCCCAGACTAACCCAAAGTGACTCCAAGGGTCAATTGGCTGACCTCTTGTGTGAGCTGGAGGAACATAACAAGCTTAGAGGTCTCCCTGCAAGTGCGCATCTGACCTGCTGCAAATAAATCTGCCTGGACCTGCAAGTGGACCTGTCTGGCCCTGCTGCTGGCCTCTTCCTGGAGTGAGTCCTGAACCCTATGAGGTGCTCCCAAGGTCCTGGACCCTTGACAGGCACCAGAATATACTCCTCCCTGCCAAACTGTGGATTCCATTAAATCCAACCCAGTGCAACGCAACTCGACTCAGGACCATGCATCATAGCCCTCACAGTTCCTGAATGGAAATGACGCAGTGAGAAGCAACTCGAAGAAGGACTTTGCATCTCAGTACCGCACACTGCCTAATTGGAACCTATGCCAAAATAGACAAAGCTTCTCATCAAAGACATACGGTATAACTCTCAGCAAGACTAGCCTCGTCCCTGTATTCGGCCTGTGCTCTATTGTGGTCGGACTGAACTTGTGACTTTGCCCCGGTCCAGCTCAACCGCATAACCACAGTTGGGGCATTGTGCTTTTTGGTGCTATTTTTACTTAAAAATTTAAAATGTAATATTTCTGGTTCTACTTATTAGATTTTTGTTGTTCTGATATCATTTTATTTATTAAACATTACTCTATTTCTCTAAAGTGGTTTGGGGTTTTTCTTGTGTTGTCGTTTCCCTTTATTACTGCTTGTGTGCTGCATAAATACTTTATACGTTACCTCCAAGTTAAGCTTGACTGCTTTGTGCCAAACTACCTGAGGGTTAAGCAAAGTTTAATATAGTGACTTTTGTGGTTCACCCTGACAAGGATTGTGGTTGTTGTCAGAGTGGGACTTCCACCTCCGTCAAGCAATATCCCAATTTCTTACAGCAGGACTATGTCGGCACTGGAGTAGGTTCTGTCGTCGTCAAACATAAGGTCCACCTGCCTCGAAATCAGATGAGTGAACCTTGAGTTAGCGGAGAGGGTACTTGATTGCTGGCACGAGTTCCGTCCCCATCAAACTCAAATCAGCCCATGTAATAGTAACAAGAATATCCATCAAAATGCTTCACCTCCAGCAACATGTACAGCACTACAAACTTGTCTGTGTTCATAAAATTGAGTTATGGGGTCCAAAAATAAGATTTCTTTCATGCACATCCTAAAGGAGGCAAGGAAGATAATAAAATGTTCCTGGAGGTATATTGGATGTTTGTATATAATTGCTATCATGAAGCACAAGCACTGGACCCGTCCCAGTAGGATGGGTAATTAGTGAAAACACACATGAAAATTTAAAAAGATAATATAAATAGAGCTAATCCAAAAAGTAAATATAATTAGTACTAGTGATTGATTTAAATAGCACATTGATGCGCTGTTAAGCGCTCCAGTCACCGATGGCGTGGGACACCCAGACTGCCACTCTGCTGCTTCTGAGGGACTCCATCTCCCATGAGCTACATCACAGCCCAGGAGGAGGAGGAGCTCCATCTAGAAGATGTGCTGTTAAACGCTCCAGTCACCCTCGGTGTGGGACGCCCTGACTGACACACTGCTCCTTCTGAGGGACTCCATCCCCCAGAAGCTATCTCAGAGCCCAGAAGGAGGAGGGGCTCCATCGAGGAGACGGGCTGTTAAGCACTTACGTCATCCATGGCACAGGAAGCCCTGACTGCCACAACCTGCTGCTTCTGATGGACTCAATCCTCCAGAAGCTATCTCAGAGCCCAGGAGGGGTAGGGGCTCCATCAAGGAGACGCACAGTTAAGTGCTCCAGTCACCTGCGGTGCGGACTCCCTGACTGCCACGCTGCTTCTTCTGAGGGACTCCAACCCCCAGATGCTATCTCGGAGCCCAGGAGGAGGAGGGGCTTCCGCTAGGAGACACCCTGTTAAGCGCTCCAGCCACCTGCAGCTTGGGAAGCCCTTACTGCCATGCTGCTGCTTCTGAGGGACTCCATCCTCCAGAATCTATCTCAAAGCCCAGGAGGAGGAGGGGCTCCATTGAGGAGATGCACTGTTAAGCACTCCAGTCACCCTTGGGAAGCATGCAGAACGTGCCCAGGTGCATGCTCGGGTGAAGCCGGGCCAAGAGCGAGCCAGTCTGCACTTGCCCGTGGCGGGACACTGCTGGCCTGGGCAGCCCCCTGGTGGTCCTACGGCAGAGTGCATGGTAATTTCCCCGTTTAAGCAAGGTAGGCCTCGATTTATTCTTTCTGAGTACTATTATGCTTACACCAATTCGGAGGAGTAACTATCTTAGCCTAAGTGTGGAAGGGACAAGGGTGGTTTTTCCACAATCTTCAATTATCTCATACCATTCATCAGCCATAGGGGCTACTAATACTGTGGATTGTTGAGGATCGAATTGATGAGGATCAGAGACTGATTAAAGGCCCTAAAACTGAGTCAATAGTTCCAACTGCAAAAACAACTGAAGGGGTGTCTGATACCACCTCAAAGCTCCCCAAAAACTTCCCTAGAGCAATTGTGGAGATAAATAACCATTGTATCATCATCTTCATGCTTGCTGAAATTATCATTAAGTTCTCAGGGCATTCACAACCTAACACACTTAAATCGCCTCCCATATAAGAAAGCAGGAAAACAGAAAGAACTTGAGGGGTTCAGCAACGAAGGCGAAGCAACCTTCCAGTGGGGTCAAAAGCTCCATGCATATTAGTAAGTCAGAGAACATCCCTAACCTGGAAGCATTTAACCCCCTCCAGGCTCAGCTAATGGAGCTTTGGAAGCTGCTTTTTAGTAGAATGGAGGGCTTCTTGAAGGAGTTTTGCTGCACGTTTCTTGAGCAAATTAAATCTTTTGACTATAAAGTCTGCGTCCTGTTTGAAGCCCATAACAAACTCTGCCAGTCTCAATATCTGACTGAGATTGCCCCCAATTCTTCAAGTTCCCCAACAATGCCCAAAAAGTCAACACAAACCCAGATGACCCAAGCACATTAGCAACAACCTATTCAGATAATTGCAGTCAGGAATCAACAGTGGACAGTGCCCATTCCTACCTATCCACAAGTCAGCAGATGATTACTTGTCTGGGCAGGGCCTCCCTGCAACATCTACAATTACCTCCTGAATGCACTCCATATGTCATTATTTTGGAAAAGGGTTGCAGCATTAGGGGAGGATGTAAAAGAAGATTGGCTGTACTTGAAATTTAAGGAGACCCATTGGTGCAGGGAAAATTCTGGTTGGCCTGTTGATTTTGTGGATGATATACTTACGGTGCAGAGAGTTCACTGGGTAGGTTACTCACCAAAACTTCAAAGGGCAACTGTGTCATCATTAATTAAAAAAATCTGTGGTTGTTGAGATCTTTGTTGAAACGTTTAAGCTACTTAGCGATCTATAAGGAAAGGTCACAGGCCCTCCACTTAGGCTACATTTACAGGCCCCCTCTTCAAACATTCCTATGAACTGTGAAAACTCATTCCAGCATAGGCTCAAAAGCGCAGATCAGCCATCCAACATTCTTCCATTACAGAACAACTTCACCCCTCTATCTGGAATGTCTGACATTGAGTGAATGGGCTCACCAAAACTATGTAAACAGAATTTTTCCTTACCCAATTCCCCGTTAGCCAGAAATAACAAAGTGGATGAGGGCAAGGGTGGAATGTCAAATTTAGCCACTGGTATAACAGGCTTTGAGGGAGGCAATGGTTTTTACACTTTGTCATGGTACATAGCTGGTATACGTCCTACATTGCAAAATGAAGATTGGCTGTCACTGGTAAAGGATTTTGATGTAATTTGCTGTCAGGAGACCTGGGCAATACAGACTTTCATTCATTTTGTACTGTTGGTTTCTTGATATGTAGTTAATTCATTTTTATTATAATTTTTTTTACTAAGCAACCTGTTAATGTAATTGAGAATCTAGAAGTTTATCTTTCAGTTCAGGTCGTATTGGAGTGTCTAGACATAGTTCTCAATGAGAACTTTTTTTAAATCTGATGGGGTCTTGTATCAGCATACCAAAGTGGTGAGCATGGGGGCGGCCTGTGCCCCCAGCATAGCTAGCCTCTACATGGGTGATTTTGAAGCAAAGTACATCTACAACGAGATTGCGCCATTTTTTAGAACATATGCACATGGCATTGTTTCATTGATGTACAATTGTGGTGGTGGGATGCACACCTAATTTAAATATAATCCATGCTTGTCCAATAATTATCCGATAATGCGTGCACACCGGTTGGGTGCCATGCCCAAAAGGCACCCAGATAAGCAACAACATCGTTGGATGGGGCATCATCTTGCCCCAAACCGATTGCACAGCTAAGTTGCGCCTCTATGGCAAAACAATTCATATTATACTCCATATATCCTCCATGTTCTAATCATATACTTCATCCTTATTTATCCCTCTATTTATCATCCTCATTATGCTTTAATCCACACACGAGATATTATGCCATTTTCCAAGTTTCTTGTGTTGAAGCTGTGCCCATCCGGACCTCTTGCTAAAGCACGACAAATGCAGGAGTTCGTTCAAAGCAGCGTTTATTTAAAAAAGACCCAATGCATTTCGGGCTACAGGCGCCCTTCGTCAGGGGACACTGAAAAATGAACAATAAGACACATGACCATTACCATATTAGCCATTTCTGCAAATCATACATCTTCGAAATACATCAGTAATCAATTTCTCAAAATGCCTAGTCACATTCCAACCCGTCCTCATTCCCTGCAATGAGCCCCTTCATGAACAATATGAATGTTACCCCTCCGCTCTCATGGTATCCCATCCCCCTCCAAACCAGTTTCCTTTATTCAACCCCTTCATCCCTCTGTTCCACAAAATAACCATCTACCCCTATCTTGTACCTCTGTTGATTTCGGCTCGAATCCTTGTGAGCCCCTTGTTTATCTCCCCCTCTGCATTCACACTACCATCTCCCACACCCATAATTTGACTCACTGCTCCGTGAGCTCCTTTCATCTCTCACCTTCTATCTTCACTCTCCTCCTCCCATGTGCTAAATTCAACTCACTACCTCGTAAAACCCTTTGCGTCACTTCCCATCCTCTGCACACAACTCCTCCCACGTCATTCCCGTCTACAAAAATTATTCACATCTGAACTTTCTCTCCTGAGATATACACTGATTTATTCCCGCACAATACTTACTTACACTCTGCCATTAAACCCATCTTCAAACTAATCACCCACTTCACATCCACCCCTCAGCCAAAACAAATACTTCCACGTACCTGCTTTGAACATTCAAACAAATCTTACGCCATCTTCATTCCAGAGAGTGTTTCTTCACCCCCTAGTTCCACCCTTATTTAACCACAACCCCCCTCCCTAATCCGTCCTGATAGGCCCGCTATTTGGCGTTTTCCCGCCATGAAAACCAGTTACGAGGTTACATTCGCATTGAATAAACTACCCTGCCCATAATGCAGTGCGCTTATACGCTCAAAGCATAATAAAAAAAAAAAAAAAAAACATTTGGATTCCTCCTTCAACATTTGCAAACGATTAGTGTCATGATGTAAATCATTAACCAAGATTGGTTGTCAGATAAAGGTCAAATTATTTTCCGTCCAATTATAATCACTTTCAAATACAACTTCTTTAATGAACCAAGTTCTTTCTCCGTCTGTGTGGATGCTTGCAGTATTATCCGATTCTGTGTGTTTCCTCCTTTTTTTTATCCTGGCGGGTGCTACCCCAATGTAGGGCATCGTTATGAATGTACAATTGTGGTGGTGGGATGCACACCTAATTTAAATATAATCCATGCTTGTCCAATAATTATCCGATAATGCGTGCACACCGGTTGGGTGCCATGCCCAAAAGGCACCCAGATAAGCAACAACATCATTGGATGGGGCATCATCTTGCCCCAAACCGATTGCACAGCTAAGATGCGCCTCTATGGCAAAACAATTCATATTATACTCCATATATCCTCCATGTTCTAATCATATACTTCATCCTTATTTATCCCTCTATTTATCATCCTCATTATGCTTTAATCCACACACGGGATATTATGCCATTTTCCAAGTTTCTTGTGTTGAAGCTGTGCCCATCCGGACCTCTTGCTAAAGCACGACAAATGCAGGAGTTCGTTCAAAGCAGCGTTTATTTAAAAAAGACCCAATGCATTTCGGGCTACAGGCGCCTTCGTCAGGGGACACTGAAAAATGAACAATAAGACACATGACCATTACCATATTAGCCATTTCTGCACATCATACATCTTCGAAATACATCAGTAATCAATTTCTCAAAATGCCTATTCACATTCCAACCCGTCCTCATTCCCTGCAATGAGCCCCTTCATGAACAATATGAATGTTACCCCTCCGCTCTCATGGTATCCCATCCCCTCCAAACCAGTTTCCTTTATTCAACCCCTTCATCCCTCTGTTCCACAAAATAACCATCTACCCCTATCTTGTACCTCTGTTGATTTCGGCTCGAATCCTTGTGAGCCCCTTGTTTATCTCCCCCTCTGCATTCACACTACCATCTCCCACACCCTTAATTTGACTCACTGCTCCGTGAGCTCCTTTCATCTCTCACCTTCTATCTTCACTCTCCTCCTCCCATGTGCTAAATTCAACTCACTACCTCGTAAAACCCTTTGCGTCACTTCCCATCCTCTGCACACAACTCCTCCCACGTCATTCCCGTCTACAAAAATTATTCACATCTGAACTTTCTCTCCTGAGATATACACTGATTTATTCCCGCACAATACTTACTTACACTCTGCCATTAAACCCATCTTCAAACTAATCACCCACTTCACATCCACCCTCAGCCAAAACAAATACTTCCACGTACCTGCTTTGAACATTCAAACAAATCTTACGCCATCTTCATTCCAGAGAGTGTTTCTTCACCCCCTAGTTCCACCCTTATTTAACCACAACCCCCTCCCTAATCCGTCCTGATAGGCCCGCTATTTGGCGTTTTCCCGCCATGAAAACCAGTTACGAGGTTACATTCGCATTGAATAAACTACTCCTGCCCATAATGCAGTGCGCTTATACGCTCAAAGCATAATAAAAAATAAAAAAAAAAAAAAAAAAAATTGGATTCCTCCTTCAACATTTGCAAACGATTAGTGTCATGATGTAAATCATTAACCAAGATTGGTTGTCAGATAAAGATAATTTAAATATAATCCATGCTTGTCCAATAATTATCCGATAATGCGTGCACACCGGTTGGGTGCCATGCCCAAAAGGCACCCAGATAAGCAACAACATCGTTGGATGGGGCATCATCTTGCCCCAAACCGATTGCACAGCTAAGTTGCGCCTCTATGGCAAAACAATTCATATTATACTCCATATATCCTCCATGTTCTAATCATATACTTCATCCTTATTTATCCCTCTATTTATCATCCTCATTATGCTTTAATCCACAATCGGTTTGGGGTAAGATGATGCCCCATCCAACGATGTTGTTGCTTATCTGGGTGCCTTTTGGGCATGGCACCCAACCGGTGTGCACGCATTATCGGATAATTATTGGACAAGCATGGATTATATTTAAATTAGGTGTGCATCCCACCACCACAATTGTACATTCATAACGATGCCCTACATTGGGGTAGCACCCGCCAGGATAAAAAAAAGGAGGAAACACACAGAATCGGATAATACTGCAAGCATCCACACAGACGGAGAAAGAACTTGGTTCGTTAAAGAAGTGGTATTTGAAAGTGATTATAATTGGACGGAAAATAATTTGACCTTTATCTGACAACCAATCTTGGTTAATGATTTACATCATGACACTAATCGTTTGCAAATGTTGAAGGAGGAATCCACATTTTTTTAAATTTTTAATTTTTTTTATTATGCTTTGAGCGTATAAGCGCACTGCATTATGGGCAGGGTAGTTTATTCAATGCGAATGTAACCTCGTAACTGGTTTTCATGGCGGGAAAACGCCAAATAGCGGGCCTATCAGGACGGATTAGGGAGGGGGGTTGTGGTTAAATAAGGGTGGAACTAGGGGGTGAAGAAACACTCTCTGGAATGAAGATGGCGTAAGATTTGTTTGAATGTTCAAAGCAGGTACGTGGAAGTATTTGTTTTGGCTGAGGGGTGGATGTGAAGTGGGTGATTAGTTTGAAGATGGGTTTAATGGCAGAGTGTAAGTAAGTATTGTGCGGGAATAAATCAGTGTATATCTCAGGAGAGAAAGTTCAGATGTGAATAATTTTTGTAGACGGGAATGACGTGGGAGGAGTTGTGTGCAGAGGATGGGAAGTGACGCAAAGGGTTTTACGAGGTAGTGAGTTGAATTTAGCACATGGGAGGAGGAGAGTGAAGATAGACGGTGAGAGATGAAAGGAGCTCACGGAGCAGTGAGTCAAATTAAGGGTGTGGGAGATGGTAGTGTGAATGCAGAGGGGGAGATAAACAAGGGGCTCACAAGGATTCGAGCCGAAATCAACAGAGGTACAAGATAGGGGTAGATGGTTATTTTGTGGAACAGAGGGATGAAGGGGTTGAATAAAGGAAACTGGTTTGGAGGGGGATGGGATACCATGAGAGCGGAGGGGTAACATTCATATTGTTCATGAAGGGGCTCATTGCAGGGAATGAGGACGGGTTGGAATGTGACTAGGCATTTTGAGAAATTGATTACTGATGTATTTCGAAGATGTATGATGTGCAGAAATGGCTAATATGGTAATGGTCATGTGTCTTATTGTTCATTTTTCAGTGTCCCCTGACGAAGGGCGCCTGTAGCCCGAAATGCATTGGGTCTTTTTTTAAATAAACGCTGCTTTGAACGAACTCCTGCATTTGTCGTGCTTTAGCAAGAGGTCCGGATGGGCACAGCTTCAACACAAGAAACTTGGAAAATGGCATAATATCCCGTGCGTGGATTAAAGCATAATGAGGATGATAAATAGAGGGATAAATAAGGATGAAGTATATGATTAGAACATGGAGGATATATGGAGTATAATATGAATTGTTTTGCCATAGAGGCGCAACTTAGCTGTGCAATCGGTTTGGGGCAAGATGATGCCCCATCCAACGATGTTATTGTTTCATTGATGACATTTTCTTTATTTGGCAAGGGGATGAGGAAGACCTTAACCAGTTCATCCAATGGATCAATCTTTGTGACAGTAACCTCAAATGTACTGCTAAGTGGAGTAGAGAAAAAGTAGAGTTCCTAGATGTGTGGATCGAGCATGGAGACCAACAAATTAAAGTATCCCTGCACACTAAACCGACTGCTAAAAACACGTTGCTTCATTATAGTAGTTTTCACCCACGGTGTCCGAAGCAAGGCATACCTTTTAGCCAATTTCTACGGCTTCGTAGAAACTGTACGAACATTGATCATTTCACGATACATGCTGAAACTTTCATGAAAAAACTTCTAATAAGAAGTTACCCTAGAAGATTGATCCGTGAGTCATTTAAAAGGGCTAAGTACTATAATAGAGAGGCCATGTTTGAAGCAAGAATTCAGCAGACAGAGAACAAGCTGGTCTGCGTTATGTGCCACTCCTCACTGAACCAAAAAATAAGACTGGCAGTCAATTCACAATGGCATCCATTGAACTTAAACGAGGAAGAACCTAAACTGCCCAAACCATTGTTTGCCTTCAGGAACAACCGGAATCTAAGGAGTCTTCTAGTGAGAGCTAGACCCTTTCAACAAGAGCATTTTGTCCAGAAATCTATCACTGGGACTAACCCTGTTAAAGGTAACCATAAATGTGGCTCATGTAAAGCTTGTGATAATGCCATAACCTCAGAACAAACAAAGGCGGGCTATGAGACTATCCAACTACGAGGCATGACAAATTGCAGGACCTCGAATGTTATTTATCTAGTTCTACGTCCCTGTGGCCTGGGCTACGTAGGAGAGACAGGCAGGAAAGTAAGAGTTAAAATTGGAGAACATAAATCTAATATCCGCAAACAGATAGTTGGTTCAGCACTGACTTGAGCAAGGGCACTCTGAGAAAGAACTGAGGTGGACTGTCATGGAGAAGATTGCACCATCTAGAGCAGAGGTCTTCAAACTTATTTGCTCTGAGCACCCCTAAGAATTTTTTTTTAATGTCAAGCCCCCCCTCCAAAACTTTATGGCAAGGATTGGGTGAGCGGGAGGGAAAGGGCTGAGCATAGGTGCATGGATTATGAGATCATTTCAGGAGTACTTTTTCTAAAGCTCATAAACCACACTAAATATGAGACTTCTAAAACAGCAAATGAATCAAACAAAAACAGTTACTGACCCCAAAATACTGCCCCCTATAATTGAGGTGTTGTGAGCCCCTCACACTACTGCTCCTCAACGCAACTACACTTGCTGCAAAAATGATAACTTCAGTCCTGAGTAGCAGGCTATCTCCTCTGCCTCTTATACCCCTTCGCCACCATGCCGGACCATCACTCTAATCTTAAAACAGGCCCTTTCAGAAAAAAGATCTCCCACATGTTGTCTTCCTTTATTTGCAATGGTGCCCTTGGTCCTAATGTTAGAAAGTAAGCTCCCATGCACCTTTTTAAAGTGAGACAGTCATAATTGTGATGCAGTGGGCCCCTCCGACCCCTGGATCCCAGTGCTGCTGAACCTGCTTCACTAATGTTAGCTACTGCCTTGCAAAGAGGGCAGTCTCCTCTGCCCTTTGTTAAAAACATGGACTCCTATCTAGCCACACACCCTTCTCTGCCATCTCTCTGAGGCCAAATAAAGGTGTCTCCACTGCATACATTTTTACCCTCCTGTGGGCTATTACTCTGAGGCCCAAATCAACACTGGCAAGTGTCCATGGGCACTAGTGCTAAGAAGGAAGGACAGTAAACAACCATAATTAAGGTTTAGCTGGCTCCTCATACTTCTGGCTCCTGGTACCACTGTACCTGCAGTAACAGTGATTCTTTCTGCCCCTTTATGTTAAAAAGCAGCAAGGGTAACCTGGGCTCTGATACTAGACTAGCAAGGAAAATGGGCACCACTCCACTTCATGGTAAGATGGCCATAATTGAGCAGCGGTGGCCACTTACACGGGAAACATCCTTTACATCGCAGTGATTACACCGCGATCCATTTAGAACGCTGCCATTACAACGCAAGCGTTACATCGACTTGCACTGGAGGGCGCTATAACCTATGGAATAGTAAGATTTACTATTCCAACACCTTCCCTACTGTACGTAGACTGGTGTTGGAATAGTAAATCTTACTACTCCTAAGTCCAGCGCCCTCCAGCGCAAGTCGTTGTAACGACTTGCGTTGTAAAACTGCTGATAGTTACATACCGCGATCATTTTGATCGCGTTGTAACATCACATATTCACTTACACACTTGACAGCGTTACCTGCTGCACTAATGGATGGCCCTGTTTTTATATTTATAAAAAAGGCTACTTTATATCATTCATGTCTTTGGGTGTCCCTCTGAGGAAGCCGTCTCTGGCCATTTGTAACCATAAAAATGAAGCCTCCACACAGTGTTTCTCTTCTGGGCCATCTTGTTGACTATATTTATGAATCTTACTCTTTTCCTCTTTTTCCTGGACCATTACTCTGCGGTCCTAGGGGTCAAGAGGACCAGAGCTCTGCATCTGAATGGAACCCTGCTGACCCCCTCCCTGCTACCCCCTGGACTCACCTTTTACAAAAACAACTGCCCCTGAATGGTTAGTGCTGACTTTGAGGTGCCTCTGCTTGAAAGCGAGGGTGGGGTGGTATTGCAAACAGTTAAAGAAGAAACAAAGCTTTTCTTTTTTTGCATTTTTATGTAATGCGTACTTGACCCGAAGGTATCAGAGTACTTTACATAAGCACCAGTTGTATTACAGACGGACACGTAATTCAGGTGCAGGGAGATTAAGTGATTTGCCCAGAATTACAGGATGCTTTAGCCTCCCGTCAAGACTCGAACCTTGTTCCCCAGCTTCAAGGTCGGCCACTATGACCGTTACAATACATCCTTTTACCAGCCATTAATTGATTAGTCACTTAAAGCCAGGGCCACTAGAATTGTGTGTTTTTGAGGCAGAAGCGTTTTCTGCATAGTTATGGATTTACCGCATTTGCTACATAATCGATTATCTGTTGCATAATCTGCAGATTTTAACTAAAAAATGTGATTCTAGTTCAAACAGATCAAAAATTACTTAAAACGTGGCTGGTGCCATGTTTTCCAGAGCAGTAGAAGGCCCTTCATAAATGTTGATTGGTCATCTTGTAGTTGCTTATTGATGTATTTGGGTGTTAAATTGGTACAAATGAGGTATAATATTTCACCTGACAGTGTTACCATAACTAAAAATGAAAAAAATGAAATAAAGCTAACCACAAAATGTGTCAGATTATGCTGCATAATTTACCTTTTCTTCTTGCATAATTTAATCAACCCTGTTGTATAATTTGGTCCTCTCTCTTGCCAACTAATTCCAGTGGCCCTCCTTAATTCGTCAAAGTGACAAAGATTTTTTTTAGGGGTAGTGTAGGGGTGTTATCTTATACTTATAAAAATGCTGACATTAGATACAGTCTGATCACTTATTACTAAAAGCTATATTTTGTAGGAACATTTTTTTATTTCAAATACTGCATCATTTTGCAGCAGCCTAAGTTAAACTGTGTGTAATGCAACTTGATTTTATTTTTCAGTGAATCTGTTTGCTCATTATTTTATATGCAGTTCGCTGACAGCGAAAAAACTAAATACTCAGACTAGTTAGTTCTTGTAGCCGACTTCTGGACACTCAGTGACCTCCCTTCACAGCACTCCGGGCTGTGTGTAAATGAAGACAGCCAGGAAATGCAGCAAATAAATACGGCCGCATTTCCAGGCCATCTTCATTTACATGCAATTACAGAGGCATTCGCGCCCCCCTTGGAAACCATCCACGGACCCCCAGGGGGGCGCGCCCCACAGTTTGAAGACCTCTGATCTAGAGGGATGGATGACATAAGACACCGAAAGAAAAGAGAGGTCTTCTGGATTTTCTTTTTAGATACTTTCAGAAAGGGATTGGATGAGAGTATACAATGGGAGAATGCGGTGTAATCTGTTTTAACACTGACATCTGTATTGGCAGTTTGCATTCTCTAATGGTGGTGCACTCCCTTCTAAGATGGCAGCCGGCATAATATGGTTCAAAGTCGGCATCAATATTGATATATACTCCCTTCTAAGATGGCAGCCGGTTCATACCTTGGGTTATTTGCTCTGTGAGTTTAGTCTGATTCTGGCTGCCAATAATGTAATTTGTGCAACGAAAGGAGGTTGTTCCTCCACTTGACATTGGTTAAATTCAGTTTAGATGGTTACTCCTTCTGAGAGGAAAAAGCCCCCTGGATTTCCATCTAAATGGATACTATTTTTGGCGTGATTTGTGTTACGTTTACTGGTCCCATATTTAATAACTCGTTTTTGATTTATTATATCCCTTCCAAGATGGCGGCCATGTTCCTGTGGACTAGCAAATTAGATATATGCCTTTGTCCTATTTTGACTTCTGTGCCGTATCAAGCGTTTTTTAACCGGCTTTAATCCAACAGTTACAACGCCGGACTTAGTTGCTTGTGCTGCATTCCTGTTAAAGCTGGGCGCAGAATGCCGATTCGCTTGCTGGTGAGTTTAATCTTACAATCTTTGCTCTTCCTAGAATGTGCGCAGCATTTTCACGAACTTTCATATGCAGCGATGCCTTTCGCTCACATGTTGTACGTCTGGCTGGAACATATATAAGCTCTTAGTCATGAGCATTATTTTAATGCCGGTATAGTCTTCAATAAACAATGAATAATTTGTTTGCGCTTTTTAATTATTCCTTTTTGAGCTAGCTACCTGATTGATATATGGCACCATGCAGAACTTGATCCCTATTCATATCCGTGTTTGGTCTTTTCTTTTTAGCATCGCTTGAGAGGATTAATCCCCTGATGCCTAGCAGAGTTCTACAATTTTGATTGCTAATTTACGGGATTTCGAACCCTAGTGTGTGCTGGGAAGTTCCTATAAATTGGATGAATTTTGACTATAGTTTGAGGTAGGGTCCGCTTGTAGTATCTAAATTGTGAGAGACCAGGATTTGGAGTAGAACAGCGTTTGTTAATTATTGGTATTTTCACTTCCCCCCTCTTCCTTTGGAGCGAGGGGCCCTGTTTGAGCTGGTGCCTCTCAGAATTGACATTTAGTCTGCCCGCGATTGGGCTGGTATTTTGATGTAGAACCCTCGTAGACAGAGAAACACGTAAGCGATAAATTGTTCGTGGGATGGTATGTCTATTGGTGTGGCGTATGGGCCTATCTACCACCTTGAGAGAGAATAGCATGCTCACTGGGTGTACGTGATATTCACTTGATAAGTATCTTTGTTTATTCTTTGGTGCTTGGGCTGTTTCTGCTTGTTATTTGTGTTTCTTTACTACCGATGCGATGTGGCATGCCGATTTGGTTATAATTTTGTTTATTTCTGTGAATTTTTTTCTGGCTTTGGTTACACACAGGACAAGAGGTATAGAGATCTGTCCTGTTTCTCGGTCACGCAATATGATCTCCTATTTGACTGTATGTTTATTAACATACAGAATCACCCGACCGTGCTAATCCCTGCTGCCCCCCCACACGGCGACCCCTGCAGCGGCCGAGACCCCCTGGAGCCTAGGGCAAAGGGGGCAAAAAGAATCGTGAAGTTGGCCTCACCGCAAGAAACGTAGATCCACGCCTCGCTGACTCCAGGACTGGAGCAGATGCCCCAGAGGGGAGCGACCGACGAACTCCTCATCGGGCGACCTGGAGCGGCCTGGCACTGGCTGACTCCTCATCGGGGGACCTGGAGCAACCTGGCATGGGACTTAACCCATTGCGTGCGTCCGTCGGCCAACGGCCGTCGCGAGCACTACCTCTGTAGTGCTGCGAATGTCCGTTGGCCGACACGGCCCCGCCCACTCCGCTAAACCGCCGCACCGCGGCGGAATTGCCACCACGGTTAAGAGTGCCTCAACAACATTGTTGACATCGCAGACTGGTGAGACGCGGCCACGAATCCCGGGATGCCTGACCCCATGATGGCAGCTCCTCGTGACCAGTCACCTCCACTGTGCGGCTCATAATAACGGCGAGATGAGGCTCTATGTAGACTTCGGCCTCCTATGAGCCTTGCGGAATGTTTCCTGCCACTCCGGTTCTCTAACAACCACCTCTACAACAAATGAGACGCGGTATAGAGAAATTCCGGATGCCTGTCCCCAAGATGATACAAAAGGGGATGATGGACGGAACGTTTGAGCCAATCAAACACTCACCCCCAGTCAACTGATCTGGGTTTAATCCATCATCATTCTTTAGCTCACTCCACCACCCCAGTTCAGACATGGCCATATGCAAATCAGTCTGACCCTGTGCCTCATGGGAACAGTCCAGCCCGAACTGCCAAGCCATGTCTTCCCTGGACCGGAAACAAGCATCCTAGGACCGGTTTCTGGCATTCCAGCCGTCATCAGCCAGGCTTGCTTGAATCCAGTGGCAAAGTGAGCAAGGGACCCACGTCTGGGCATACCCCCGCCAACTTAGGGCGAACAAAGCGATACAAAAGGGGATGATGGACGGAACATTTGAGCCAATCAAACACTCACCCCCAGTCAACTGATCTGGGTTTAATCCATCATCATTCTTTAGCTCACTCCACCACCCCAGTTCAGACATGGCCATATGCAAATCAGTCTGACCCTGTGCCTCATGGGAACAGTCCAGCCCGAACTGCCAAGCCATGTCTTCCCTGGACCGGAAACAAGCATCCTAGGACCGGTTTCTGGCATTCCAGCCGTCATCAGCCAGGCTTGCTTGAATCCAGTGGCAAAGTGAGCAAGGGACCCACGTCTGGGCATACCCCCGCCAACTTAGGGCGAACAAAGCGATACAAAGGGGATGATGGACGGAACGTTTGAGCCAATCAAACACTCACCCCAGTCCACTGATCTGGGTTTAATCCATCATCATTCTTTAGCTCACTCCACCACCCCAGTTCAGACATGGCCATATGCAAATCAGTCTGACCCTGTGCCTCATGGGAACAGTCCAGCCCGAACTGCCAAGCCATGTCTTCCCTGGACCGGAAACAAGCATCCTAGGACCGGTTTCTGGCATTCCAGCCGTCATCAGCCAGGCTTGCTTGAATCCAGTGGCAAAGTGAGCAAGGGACCCACGTCTGGGAATACCCCCGCCAACTTAGGGCGAACAAAGCGATACAAAAGGGGGTGATGGACGGAACGTTTGAGCCAATCAAACACTCACCCCCAGTCAACTGATCTGGGTTTAATCCATCATCATTCACAGCACAGGGTCAGACTGATTTGCATATGGCCATGTCTGAACTGGGGTGGTGGAGTGAGCTAAATAATGATGATGGATTAAACCCAGATCAGTTGACTGGGGGTGAGTGTTTGATTGGCTCAAACGTTCCGTCCATCCAGGATGCTTGTTTCCGGTCCAGGGAAGACATGGCTTGGCAGTTCGGGCTGGACTGTTCCCATGAGGCACAGGGTCAGACTGATTTGCATATGGCCATGTCTGAACTGGGGTGGTGGAGTGAGCTAAATAATGATGATGGATTAAACCCAGATCAGTTGACTGGGGGTGAGTGTTTGATTGGCTCAAACGTTCCGTCCATCATCTCCTTTTGTGTCCCCAAGATGGCGGCCCCCTGTGACCTGTTACCTCCACTGTGCAGCCCACAAGAAAAACAAGGTGAGACTTCTGAAGACTACGGACTCTGTTGCTGTTACTGAATTGCTCCCTCTCACACTGGCTCCTCTGACATTCACCCTAGACGCGCTAGACTCTGCAGCGTTGAGACACGGTCACGTAACCCTGGATGCCTGACCTTATGATGGCGGCTCCCTGTGACCTGATCCCTCCAAATCAATGGCGAGAAGCCACTTATCTTTCTGAAAATGGGCTCTCATTCTGAAAATCAGGCTACAATCACTCTTGGCCAATTATAATCACGCCTGGAGACACTTCAATTCCTCGTGAGGTACAAAAAGGGCAACTCCCGGTCCCTGACCCCAAGATGGCGACCTATTTGGGACACAAATCGAAGGGCCACCACTAAGGTAACAGAGACAACAAGAACTTACCGGACAACCGTGACTATCCAGACCATGAAGCCAAGGGGGTAGAACGATCCGAGTGATGTGCTCACGGCATGAAACGGCAGTGAACATTGATCCGCACCTCGTTGCCTCCAGGTCGGTAACTGCAGTCCCGGAGGTGCGACCAGCGATCCACACGTAGGATGGTTCCGAATCGCCCCATGACCAGCGTTCTCCACATATGAAGGATCCTGCACCCCCCCTACACGCCACTCCTATCCTAAACAGCTTCAGGTAGTGACAGAAAGGCAGAGTCAAGGGGCAACACTCCGGATCCCCGGTGTTGATACTCAGACGAGCGGCCCGCGGTGACGACGAAACACGGGTCTCAATATCCCAGGTGCCCGAACCCTAAATGGAGGACAAAATGATTACTGTCACATCAACCTCCCTCCACGCCCCCTCAACGAACTACATGAAACCCCACGGCCCAAATTCCTTCTTTATCACCTTTTCCCCCAATCTTTCACTCAAAGCGAAAAGAAATTTCAAACATAGGCTGATTAGACAGCACCCGGAAACACTATTCACTGATATTTATCACTGCTCCTCCAAAAGGGCAGCAGAAAATGGATCTTATTTTCCACACCCTGAGACCTGCGGACTGGAATACCATTGTGAGAACACACCTCCACATATCCAAAACAACCAGCACCCCTCTTAGCTGCAAACTGACGATATCAACCTCTAACCGTCCGAAACGCTGTGACAACACCTCAGTGACCATTTACAGCAACGGTACAGTACTGATCCAAGCCAACAATGACAATCTCGACTCATTTGATGCCCTCTTCCCCTCGCTACGCAACGCCCTCACCCATCTCCGATTTGCCCACTCGAACAACCCACTGACCACCAACAGACTTACCCCCATGGGGAATTCTCAAACCAACCTCATGACACACCTCACCAACCCACACCCCCGTCGCCACCTTCCCACCCCCCACCCCTCCCCGGACTCGCACAACACATACCTCTCATCCAGTACTAATCTGGAGTACGTTTCTCCTGAGACTTTCCATCCCCATGCAGAGCTCCATCCCTCCCACCCTCCACAATTCCATTCACAACAAGCAGTGAACGTAATCAACTCCCAGCCATTGACTCCCAACCCTTACATATCACCGACTCTCAAGAAGCTGACGCTTGAACCACAACAGATGACGCCACGCCTCATGTCATCGAACACCCCCAAAGGCAATTCAGTTAACTCCTACACCGTAAGACACTCTCTCACTAGTAAGCTCCCCCCTTCCCTGGATAGCCCCGCTCGGGACACCAAAAACCTGAACTCCACCATCCCCTCCCCTTCGATCATGACTCAGAGACTGACGATACTTGAAAACAAATTGGAGATCGCAATACTGGGCATCAACAATATCCTATCATACCTCTCTGCACGTCTGGAGCCTTCCCTACGCCCTCACCTTACTCCCACAATTGCCACCACTAAACTCACAAGATCACCCAAGGATCAATGGAACAGCTGGCCCACTACCCCCTCCCTGAACAAACATCTAAAACCCAAAAGAACAACTGCAGCAATGTCCATGAGTGAGGCAATTGATCTTGCTAACTCCTATGACGCTTCAGCGGTCAACCCATGTTCCAAAATCAAGGTTATCACGGGATTTGGAAGAAAACGCCCCCACTCAAAACATTGAGGCCTCCAGCCGTCCTCACCAATGTCCCCAGGACTCCCACAACGAAGATACTCAACATCAAGGAGCCAACTAAATGCATGCTAATTAATTGTAGATCGGCCAACAAACATGCCACCGAACTGGCAGAAACCATCCTCACCAACGACATAGACATCTCGTTCATTACAGAAACCTGGCTAAATGAGTCCTCCTCCCCAATCATGGACATGCTCGTCCCCCCAGGGTTCTCAATCATCAATAAAGATAGAACGAAATTCCGAGGTGGGGGCATTGCAATCATCCACAAGAACAACATTTCTATAACAGAATTAGACTCCCTTAAATATAATTCATTTGAACACCTAACCGCCACCATTAAGACGAGTGACAACAAAACACTAGTCTGCCATCTCCTCTACCATCCTCCTGGCTACGCCCCTACATTCTGAGAACACCTTTCAGACCTGATAACCCACTGCTCTCTCCAAGACTCCAACAACATAATACTAGGTGACCTCAGCCTACATTGGAACGATAAAGACAACCCTCTGACCCAATCCCTGATTGATCTTCTTCTCAACTACAATCTTACCCAACACTGCACCGAACGTACCCATAACAGGGGTGCAATTCTCGATGCCATCATTGCCCACGAAGGCACAATTACGATAGACCACATCCTCCCTGTCGACTGGTCAGATCATCATATTATCCTATTCCGCATCAATCAATCATGCCAACGCATACCCCGTGCACAGGAATCCTTCCACTGGGTGAGAAATCTTAGACAAATCCCCTACACCGACCTGGAAGAAAGGGTACTTCCCATCACCGCAGATGAACCTTCGACAACAGACCTCACCTCGCATTACAACTCAACAATGACCTCCATTCTCGACCAGATTGCCCCCTTGAAACTAAAAAAAACCAGGACCATTTCTTCAAGATCCTGGTTCAACACAGATCTAAACTTGGAAAGAAGACAACTAAGAGCTGCAGAAAGACTCTGGAGAAACAACCCGTCAATAACCCACCTAGACCTACTCAAATCCGAACGCAGGGAATATAAAAAACACATCAAGAATGAGAAAACCTCTTTCTTCTGTGATGCACTAAACAATGCCAAAAATCGACCCAAAGAACTCTTTAATATCATCAGACAGCAAACCTCCAAGCCCCCCTCTTCCGCAGTGACGGCCTCCACAGAACTATGCAACAACTTTGCCACCTTCTTCAATGAGAAGATCAACAAGATTGAGCTCTTCTTGGACAACAACCTCCAAGCACCCAACGTAAGCCCTCCACCCTGTAAAGAAGACCTCAACCCACCCAGCCACCCCCCCAACAACTGGAAATCCTTCGCCCCATCTCAGAAGCAGAGATCTCTAAATTGATTACCAGATCCAAACCCTCGTCTCACTTCTCGGACCCTATCCCTGCGCAACTAGCTAAGAAACTCAATCTCACCCTAGCCCCGCTGTGGACCAAGATTATAAACAGCTCTCTAAGAACCGGAGTCATGCCAGACTGTCTCAAAATGGGTCAAGTCACACCACTTTTAAAAAAAACAGGCTCCGATCCCAATGATCTCAACAACTTCAGGCCTGTATCTAATCTCCCTTTTCTAGCAAAAATCTTAGAAAGATGTGTCCTCCTACAATTAACACAACACATCGAAAGCAACAACTTCCTAGATCCTCACCAATCAGGCTTCAGAAAAGGTTGCAGCACTGAGACAGCGATCCTGAATGTCATAGATGACATCCACAAGTCACTTGACAATGATCGATGCTGCCTACTCATCCTCCTGGACTTATCGGCAGCCTTCGACACGGTTGATCACAAACTGCTCATTAATGTACTACGGGAAAGGGTTGGAGCAGACGAGGTGGCAATACAGTAGTTCTCCTCCTTCCTGCAGAACCGTACCCAAAGAATAAAAATTAAAAACAATACGTCAGACTTACTCCCCGTAAACAGGGGGGTTCCGCAAGGATCAGTTCTTTCCCTGGCACTATTCAATATCTACATGGAGCCACTCACCAAGATACTCAACAAAGCCAACATCCCCTTCCACCTATATGCAGACGATACTCAGATCTACCTTGAAACTTCCTCTATTGAAGACATACAAAGACTAAACCTCACCCTGAAAGAAATCCAACACTGGTTATCCCTCAACCACCTGAAACTAAACCAGAACAAAACGGAAATACTCATCATAGCCAACAAAGCACGGACCCCCCAAGTCACAGAATGGCTGAAAACCATTGATGCTCTAAACTGCAGCCTCATCCCAGCAGACTCAAATCACTGGGAATCACTCTGGACCCTAATTTAGACATGGTCAAACACATCAAAAATACCGCCAAGAGCGCGTTCATCAACCTAAAACTGCTCAACAAAATAAAGCCATTCATCCCCCCCAATGACCTCAAACAAGCCACCCAATCCTTGGTTCTGTCCAGATTGGACTACGGAAACGCAACCCTCACAGGCACAGCAAAATCCCACCTTGCCCCCCTCAGAACAACTCTAAATGCAGCAGCCAGGATGGTCACTGGAGTAAACAAATATGAACACATCACTCCTGCTCTCAGAGAGCTAAAATGGATACCACCGAAATGCGCGCCAGCTTCAGAACAGCCTGTCTCACTCACAAAGCCCTGCATACTGGCAAACCCGCATACCTGGCCACCAAACTAAACAAAGCCGGTCAGTCAAGGAACCTAAGGAGTACTAACACTCTACTTCTCATCCCGCCAAAAACTCACAAACATAAAGCCTCATCACGCTCCTTCTCTGGAAATGCGCCCAAAATTTGGAATGCCATCCCAGTTCATATCAGGACTAACCCCTCCTTTCCAAAATACAAAAGCCTGCTCAAAGACCTTTTCCTCAACCGAAATCTTCCGAATGGATAGCTGACGCTCCACATCGAATCCCGCACACTGCAGTATACATTCACTCTGTTTAGAGGACCGATACCTCTCTCACCTCTCGTCTCGCTCCGGTGCCCCCCCTCACCGATCTGGAGTTGTCTCGAATCATGGAGTCTATCGGTTACTCTTTATGTTTGAACTGTGCACGTCATGGATCATTACGTCTGATTTGCTACTCTGTGTGTTTGAACTTTACTCGTCACGAATCACTATGCTCTACTATGGTCACTTCTTTTGTTTCATTGCTTCTTTGTTACATGTTGTAAAGCGCTCTGATACCCTCGGGTCTTGCCAGCGCTATATAAAACTCCAAAATAAATAAATAAGATATAATTTTGACCTAGCTATTATTTTTCGTAGGACTAGTGTGCTGTTGACTTTCTCCTCCCCATTTCAAGCCCTGTTGAAGTCGAGAATATCTGATTTTAGCACCCTGAAGAAGGTGTTACCCATATTGTGGTGGTCACCGAAACGCGCTTCGGCGCTGGCTACAGCAGGAACACTAGGATATTATGCCTAGATTAATGAAACTTTTCTAGGATACATAATGTTGGAAAGCAAGATATGTTGACAGCTATCTATTAGTCTTGTATTTCCTATTGAATTGAATGTTATGTCGTTTTTTTGTTGTGTATATATGTGAAGAAATTGCTTCTTTGATTATAGAATATATGTACTTTGACATTGAATTATTAGATGTTTAAATTTTAGGTGTTACCTTTTGTTCCTATGGATGCAGTCTTTTTATATGAATTTTGGTATGTTGAATGAAAGAGGTATGTGTATGAGTTGAGTGATTGTGGAGATAATTGGATGAGGATCTTTGGACTGTTGGGGGGTGTGAGATTTAGATTTGTTTTCCTCTTCTTTGGCCATTTATTGTTGTGTTGAAAAAGTGTGAATTATATATAATAATTTATTTTACTTGTGATTAATATTGCATGTTCAAGCAATTTGAATTATATCTTCTTATTAAAAATATTTATACCTGGTTTGATGTATGATGCTTATATATTTAGCTGGGTCAAATATGTGGAATGATTATCCCAGAAAAAGGTGAGATATTCCACTTCATTTATGAGCTTAGGCAGGGTAGTTAGTTTGTATTACATAAGTTCATGTCATATAGCCATGGTTTGGGCTGGAGATTTTAATGTTAAGGGGTGTCACCATAGCGGTAAATCCGTGTGTGGTGTTACAGATTGGCAAGGGGAGGATGCCTCACATTTTATCTGCACACCATATGGAGAGTGTTAAAACTATCATCCTTAGGGTGCTCTTCCACAAAGATTTTGCCTGCTTACTTCCTCTTTTTCTGTATCTTTTTTGGCTTTAGGACTCTGAGCACTTTACCAATGCTGACCAGTGCTAAAGTGCATGTCCTTCTCTCCTAAACATGATGACATTGGGGTATACATGATTGGTATATTTAGTTTACTTATAAGTCCCTTGTAAAGTGGTATACCCAGGGCCTGTAATCTAAATGCTACTAGTGGGCATGCAGCACTGGGTGTGCCACCCACTCAAGTAGCCTTTTAAACCTGCCATTGCAAGACCTCTGTGTACAGTTTACTGCCACATTTACTTTGCATTTCAAACTACTTGCCAAGCCGTAATCTCCTCTTTTCTACACATAAGTCACCCCTAAGGTAGGCCCTAGGTAGCCCTAAGGGCAGGGTACTGTGTAACTAAAACGCAGGACATGTACTTTTAAGCTTTACAGGTCCTGGTGACAAACAGCTAAATTAGTATTTCACTACTGTGAGGCCTACTTCTCTCATAGGCTAGCATTTGAAATTCCTTAAAACACTTTTAAACTGTAATTCCTGATTAGAAAGGAGTAGCTGCATCTTGTTTCATATCTTTGGAACGGTAATGATAAATCCTCTTTACTGGTAAAGCTGGATTAACATTACTTTTTAGAAATGACACTTTTTGAAAGTGAAAGTTTGAAAGTGGACATTTCTCTACTCTTACTGCTGTCACAAATACACGTCTGGGATGGGTGACTTAATACACTTTGCACATTCCCTCTAGACCGCCACACCTACAGGGAGGGTGGGTGTGATAGAGAACTCATCTGCATTCATCTACATTCTGATAGCTCTTCCTGGGCAGGAAAAGGGCTGGGGAGCTGACACTTATACCTGAATAGGCAGTGTCCTGTGTCCCATACAGAGGGCTGATTACTGGGATGAAAAGGTGACCTGTGCACTTCAAGGGCTTGCTTTGAAGTCACCCCCACTTCAAAGGCACAACTGGGGATAAGTACTTGGGCTCTGACCCTACCTAGACATTACAGTACTGGACCTGGGAAGAACGCTGCCAGGAGTAAGGGCTGCTGTGCTACAAGAATTGCCACTCTGTCTGACTGCTGCTCTGAAAGAACTGTTTTCTGCTTTGCTGAGCTGCCCTACTGCCTGTTGATCTCTGCCCTGCTGAGGACAATTACTGGACCCATCTCACTTGAAACCAGAGTGACTCCAAGTGCATGTTGGCTTGCCCCCTGTTCTGCAGTCTCAGGGCCATCAAAGACTTCCTTAAACTCTGCAACAGGACCTGGACTCTGCCATCTGTGAGTCCTGCCCTGCCAAGTGGTTCCAATGGAGCCCTGGGCCCTTGAAATGGGATTTTTGCTGTCCAGAACCATCAAAATTGAAGCGGTACCGATGTATTGCTATTTGATGCTGACGCAGGAGCCTATCGACGACATTGACTCGACGGACTGCACAGCTCAGCACGGTGCCTTCATCGTAAAGAAGTTCTTCATCACCTGCGTGGATTGGCGCTGACACATCAAAGCTTTGACGTTGATGCTTTGCTCCATCAAAGGTACTTTCTCAGCGGGACCTGCATGAGTCCTGTAGTCAGCCTGCCCTCCATAATGGTTGGCCCGAACTTAGGATTTGCCCCGGTCCAGCATGCCCTCAAGTAGCCTTTTAGCGCTATTGACTTTTAAGCAGTATTTTTGGTCTATTCTTTAAAAATTCATAACTCTGGTTCTACTTATTGGATTTGGATTTGGTCTTGTTTTATTCATTAAAATTATTCTTTATTTTTCTAAACCTGTGTGCAGTATTTCTGTGGTGTTTTCATTGTGTTACTGTTATTTCTATTATGGAGGGTGCACCAGAATTGAAATCAAAAAGCATCAGGATAAGTCCACATACATTTTCTTTTTATTCTTCAAAAAAGCCAGAATACGGACATCAGCCAACGCGTTTCGTTCACTAAGAACTTCATCAGGGCGTTAAGTGTTGATGAGAATAGAATAATCCAAAATAACTTTAAATTATAAGGATGAAGTGTACGTTGTAAGGTACATGAGAACCCCACGATCCTGGGAAATTGCTGTACCATCCAGCATTAATATTCTGCAATGGTTCGTTCGTAGACTGACGATGTTGTCAAAGTAAGACGCTCATTGTGTTACTATGTGTGTCTGTTGCACAAATACTTTACACATTACCTCTTTAGATAAGCCTAAGTGCTCTGTGCCAAACTACCAGAGGGTGGGCACAGGTTATCTTTTAGTGTGTACCTAGCTCCCCCTGACTAGGATTCCCTACTTGAACAGGGTGCACACCTCTGCCAACTAGAGACCTCATTTCTAACAGGGAGGCATTCAATCAATTCATAATTAAAAATAACTTGTTACTTTCTTCAGATTTTCTTCAGTAGGGAACCGTCCACCCTCCAGCATTATTTAAAAAAATCTTTATTATCATTTTCACATATCATAAACATAAATACTACAAACATACGAGTAATTATGAAAAGCATAATGTTGCTTGGCAGGCATGTACTGACATGAGTTAATATGATGTACGGGTGGAGCATGCGATTGAGCGTGGATAGAAGGTGACATAAGTTGCCGCTGACCCAGCAGGGTGGAGTCAGAATACTGTCTAGCATGTTAACAGAGTGGCACACAAAAGCAGAACTGCAGTTCATATTACAAAGAGCAGCCATGGATTCAGGGTGCGTTAGTCAGAAAGGTCGGAGTCTAGTGTTAAGAGATAATCACATAAGGGGTGCCATTTATCCATAGGCCTTTACGCGGGACTGCAAGGAGGAGAGCACTTTGCTCATGGTATCCCAATAAATCATATCTTTCAACCAGTTGGAGTCCCTTGGGCAGTGCCTACTCCACCAACACATTGCCACCCTCTGCTTAGCAAGGAGCAGTGCTATGGCAGTAAATCTGCAGGTGCCGGTCGGTATCTCCTTGATGTACTCCAATAGGGCAGTAGAGGGTCTGGCTATTTTTTCTCTAGTGAAATTACTATGTCTAGCAATAAACTCAGAGTGGTATTTAAGATAGCCAAGAAATTTCAAACCCCAGCGCCTTAGCAAAGCCTTTTGAGGCCTCCCCTAAACTATGCTTGCAATTCTCTGATTTCTTCGACAACAAGATCACAGGCATTGTGGAGGCCTTAAAAATGTCAGGTTCTGGTAATAACCCAGGTATCGATTGGCTGGAGGACCAACCCATTAGAGTCTCTTATACCCTAACCTGCTCCTTGACTGAATTTGTCAAAATCTTCCTGGAGGACTCTGAGACAGCCTTAACGTCTTGCAAATCTGGCTCTCCAGGACCCTTGCCCCCCTCACATTAAGGCTACCAATCATGTGGCTATTAATCCCACTCTTAAAACTCTCTTATATGACTCCCTATGCCAATCTATGGTTCCCAGCTGTTGGAAAAAAGCCAAACTTATTCCACTGTTGAAAAAACCTTCTGCCAACAAGTTCATCTTGGCCAATTGTTGGCCTATTTCATTACTTCCGGCCTTCTCTAAAATTCTAGAAAGAATGATCAACGCCCAATTGTACAAATATTTGGACTTTAATCAGATGCTGCATCCCTTTCAATCGAGATTTAGCCTTGGTTACAGCACTCAATCTACTCTGGTAGAAGTTTTGGACCAAGGAAAGCAAGTGGTCCTTTTGCTTTGTCATCTATCGGGGGTGTTTGATACAGTTGCCCACTCAATCCTCCTTCAACGTCTGAGTAATATCGGGGTTGGTGGTGCTGCCTTGGCCTGCTTGGAGTCCTTTTTATCAGATAGGAGTCAGTCACTACGGATGCCACCTTTTGCATCTGACCAGAAACCTTTAAAATGCGGCATTACTCAGGGCTCCACAATGAGCCCAATGGTATTTAATGTGTATATGACTCCTCTAGCAGCCTTGGTGGAATCTTTTGGCATGCAAGTAATGTCGTATGCTGTTGACATGCAGAGCCTCCTTACTTGGGACAGTGACATCCCCATTGCCCAGAACAGATTTGCAGCGTGTCTGTCAGCAGCTTCCCAGTGGATGAGAGGAAAAAATCTCCAATGCAACACCAGCAAAACTGAAATTCTATTGTTTGGCACTACTCCTCCTTCTGGGGTGGTGAATTGTGGCCCAGTTCGGCTCCCTCTCTTTCTAAACCCTGCTACATTTGTACAGAACCTGGGAGTAAAGTTTGACAATAAATTATATTCTTTAAGTCCAAGGTGGACAGTGTGGTCTTCTGCGATCTTTAAAAAAGATTTTATTTTTGCTCCCTTCACACTGCCAGAAGACTGTAATTCACACACTCATAACATCACGGCTGGATTACGCCAATGCTCTGTACTGGGGTCTCCCAGCGTTCCTACTTAAGAGACTCCAGGTGGTAAAGATCATGGCAGCCTGACTTCTTTTGGGGCTCCGGGAATAGGATCACATTCGTATACACCTAAAGGAATTGCACTGGCTGCCTATCCAGGAGAGAGTAAAGTTCATGGGGCTTGTGCTGGCCCACAGAGCCTTTCATAAGTCAGGTACTCGATACCTGGCCAACAGACTAGCAGACTACCATCCAGTGAGAACTTTGCGGTCCTCTGATGCCCTGCAGACTGTCCAAAAGGAAGAAATGGGGTGGCACCTTCTTCTCGGCCCTTGCTGATTCTAGCTGGAATGCCCTTCCTCTTCACCTGAGGGCCACCAAGGATGAAGGTTCCTTCATAAGGTGTCTTAAAACTTGGCCATGCATTCAAATAATTTTGTCTCACCAGCGTTTTTTTCTAATCATAGCACCAGGACACTGCTGAGTAGCCGTGCGCTCTCCAAAACCCCAAAAATAAATAAATAAAATCTGGAACGAGTGCAGTGCCAATCATGGTAGACACAAGTGTACGAATCTTCGCATAGTACTGTTGAATATTTTGGCAGCTCCACGCTAGGTATATGAAATCTGCATTATCAGCCCTGCATTTGGGACAGTGGTGTGTGAATGTAGGGTCTATCTTAGCCAGGCCTTGCAGTATGGTGTATGCACAAAGCAGAAAATTGAAGTGGAGAAGCTTATGTCAATGGTTGGGGGAAACAAGCTTAGTTTGGGCACAGCAATAGTGCCAGTGTCCAAGGTTGTTGTATTCTCCTTAGGGTGTCCATAACAGGCTTTCCAAATATCATGTCCTTATATAGGCACAATTCGCCTTGCCCTTATATAGGCATAGAATCCCAGGCCTTATTTAGGCATTAAACCGTGCACTCCAAATACAGGCATGGTCTCTGACATCCGTCCACCCTAACGTCACAACGAGTTCATGAAGAACAGACCCTTAGGCTGCGGGAGTTTCCCTAGCTCAGGACTATTGATTTCTTCAAGGCCTCATCTATTATGCATGAACCATTATTCCTTAGGGGTTCATTCATGACGTCTTTCGTTGTCCAACTCACGTCAATGCTAACATTCCTAAGGTACTCTCAGGTATAAATATACCTTCCCTAGCCCCTGTAAACCAGAGGAGACCTCGACTTCAGAGGAACCCGTATCCCGGCCTGACGCACTGAGAAGACGCTGCCATTCCCTGCACGCAGAGAGCCCAGCTTCCAGCTTCCAGTGATCTGACTTCCCTTGCGGGGTGTTGGAGTTCGAGTCTGGCAAAGAGATTCCAACCTCTCTCATTCTTCAGGTATGGAGCTGATAAGAACCTAGAGGGACTCTTGGCATACTAGGCATACTAGACTTAACATACTCTTAGTATACCATAGTAAGGAATACTTCACCTACTTCTTCCCTCTTCCTACACCTAGGTTAGGTTAGGTACACTGGGGTAGAACTAGCTTAGCACCGCATTGTATGAGTACTCGCATTTTTAGTCTGTGTTATTTATGTAACAGCATTTGTACTAAAAGATAATGCTATCGCAGTATTATTTATTTCTACTGCTCACCCTGTACATTATTTATCTCGCATACTGTCTTGTGATCGTAACATCACATTATACTTACACCAGAAACAAGACTGTTCAATAAATCTTTTATTGAAAACGCCCGTCTATTATTTCTGTGTAACTCTGAGGAAAACTAAGCATGCACGACTGAGCTGAGTGAAATAGTTATCTAGTGTTTCCACGACTCTGGGACACGTTCTGATTCTAAACATATTGGTCATGTTTTGCAGCTGCCAGAAACTACTCCCTTCTTGTTGTCAAGGAGTTTCTAGTGGCCTCTGAGCTAGCTGGCACAAGTAATTAAGTTTAATATACTCGATAGGGACATACCGACCTTAGTCCTATGTCAAACCTATAGGATATATTATTCCAATGCGCAGAGCCTATTAGGGAAATAGGAGCTACACTACAAGGTCTTCTTCCCATGCAGCCTTGACCCTACTAGTGCAATCAGGACATAGGGCAATACTCGCTTGGTAAAGTCTGGAGACCGGCCTGGCCCCCTCAGTGGAGGTAATAACTAGATCTTAAAATATTTGCATTGCACATGGTTTGCTGCCCACTATAGAGGCCGTTGTGTCTACCAAAGAACACCACAGGATAAATTACCATATTCAGGTCTCCACCCCAGAGCACCAGATTCACTGCCAGCCGACCCATGAATGCATAAATCCCATGGTGAAAGTCAGGAGCATCAACATTGGGGGCCTATATATTGACCAATAGGACGTGCTTGTAAACTAAAACACTGGAAAGTATCACATATCTCCAGGCATCTTCAATAATGTTGGCCCTGTAGGTAAATGGAACACTCTTGTGTATCAATGTGTGCACCCCCTGGAATAGGAGCTATAGTAAGAGAAGTAACGGTGGCCCCCCCATATCAATGCAAAGGGGCAGCTGTCTTGGAGAGAGAGATGAGTCTTCTAGAGTAATGCCACCTTAAGGTCATGGCGTGCTAAATAGAATAGCACCTGCTTGCCTTTACGGGGGTTGTTGAGGCCCCTGATGTTCCAAGTCATGCATACCGATTCTGTCATCTGTGCGTCTCTGACATGGGCACCCATCACCTAACATCGTGTAATGTTCTATATCTGAGTGGTTCGCCTGAGATGTGTTGTGACAGCCATCAATGATGTATCCTAAACCAAAACATGAACATAACTACCCCCCACACTGGATTGCAGAAAATACAGCGAATCCTGAATCAACATAAAAAGAAACCCAACAGAAGGCAGCAAGGTGTACACCTCAATTGGTGGGAACACCCCAGCAGCCAGCGCCCACCTAATGCTGACTAAGCATTAGGATGGGCTATATGTAGCGTTACAGTAATCACCCCTGTCAGACAACCAGGTTTACTCAAGGCATCAAACAGTTCATGACAATATCCATATATCAACATGAGTAAGGAGGTATAGCATTGAGAAGCTCTCAAGGATTGTTCAGTGGGCAGTGATGCTTCTTTGGGGGAAGTAGCAGGTGGGGAACAATCAGGAGTATTACACTGGGAGGAGCTCCCCGCTCTGCAGTATCACTTGCAGAAATCCACAGCTTCAGCTGGTGTGGCAAAGATCCAAGCCCTCACATCGACTTCGACCTTCAGTCAAGCCAGATACAGCATATGGTACTTAAGGCTCTGCTTGCGAAGGGTGTTCTTAACATCTGAAAATTTAGACCTTTCTTCCTGGGCTGTCAGCGTGAAATAGGGGAAAATAATGATGGACGAGCCCTGGAATGAGAGGGGGCTCCTTTCCCTGGGCCTGATGCAAAGCTGTGTCCCTGTCCCTAAAATTGAGCAGGCAGGCCAGGAGCGTGTATGGGCATGGAAGTGATCTGTAGGCCCTCTCCACCACAAATGTGTCCGTGAAACTCTGCCTGCCAAAGAGCTCCATTAGGAGGCATTCGACAAAGAGATCGGACTATATTTAAACAATATAATTTATATAAACAATGTGTCAAAAACCATTCTAAATTGCCCTGCAGGCAAATCGCCTGGGCCATATGGTATTCCCATTGACATCTTAAGGCAGAACACCCTTTTCTGGGCACTGTTAGTCAACATCAAAATCATGGAGGGAATCCATAATAATTCAAATCTTTATAAAGGGGAATAGGAATCAACCAACCTGCTTCTGCTCCAAATCACTCCTGAATTCCTCCACTAAAATATTAGGGAAGGTTTTACAAAAATTGGAGGATTGGGCAGAAAACATCAACTTCTTCTCTGTAGTCCAATGTGGCTTCCGCCCTGGTATTGGAACAGTGGAACAATCTCTAAACGTATCCCTAATAATTGGGAAATATGTCAAAGCCAGCTGAGGTTCTTTACATATGGCCTTAGTGGACCTCCCCTGTGCCTTTGACGTGGTGAACCGGCGGAAGCTATGGGCCCTTTTGGGCAAAATTGGCATTGATAACTCTCTGATGGACCTGCTCAAGCATTTGCATTGGGGAACTTTTCTGAAAGTATATTATGGCCCAGATGGGGAATGTTCCTGTCCTATTAGGTCTAATAGAGGTGGCAGGCAGGTAAGTATTTTATCACCATTTTTATTACTTTTTAAAATCAATGGCCTGGAGTGTGAATTAGTATGAAGGGGAAGGATTCGCCTAAGGCACAGAATTGCCCCGTCCCTGTCATTTTATATGCCAATGACGCTGTCCTCATTGCCTGAACAGCAAACGGTCTCCAAATTTTATTAGATACTTTTATCAGTTTTATGATTGACCTTAGTTTGAAAGTTAATCACTTGAAATATTATGTTATGATGAGATGTCCCAAAAAGACTAGATTCAAAAACTATGTAATAGAAGGGAACGCAGTCACTAAGGTTAAAGAATTTTATTATTTACTTTCTACTCTAGTCTAAAGTGGGGGAACCTACTAAATCAAAGAGCACAGGATTTCTCAAGGGCTTCAGAAGCAATATTTAGGTTTGAAGAAAAACTTGGCCATAAGCCTATCAAAGAAATGATTCAGCTCTATAAAAGCAAATGTCTTTCTGTGGGTTCCTATGGGATAGGATTATGAGACTATATTAATTCTGGGAATCTGCAAATCTTAGAAAATAGATTTTTATGTAGGTTGCTGTCTGTCCCTAAGAGTACTGCGAGAAACAATGTGCACTCAGAACTAGGCATACCCTACATCGAGGGACTCTATTAGACTAGCACCTTTACTTCTTTGCCTAGAAATCTGGCACTCCCCTGAGGCAAATTGTTCAAGTTTGATACTCGAGGAATGTACCACCTAGGATGACATGGACAAGATTTCCTGCTTATCCTACGTGAAACAAGAATTTCCTGAATTGGGGATTATAAATCTATTTTACTCCTCCATACAACTGATTATAATTCCAAGACCTATGTCAAAAATCTTTTTTTTTTTTGGCATAGACACGATCTTCGGTACGCGATCGTCGGTCAACCCGCGCATAATCAATGGATACTGTCATGATATATTTTCCGATTTCCACAAAAGCAGTGCTGGAGCCATACCTTGCTTGGATATCTAGTAAAGAACATAGATTTTATCTTAGTCATTTTAGATTATGCATTGTGCACTTTTTAGTAGTTTTCCCTCAGCAAGAAACTTGGTTTTCTATTCTTCCGAGTTGTCTGTGTGACAACATGTCTCCTCAGTCTACTGCTCATTTTATGTTATTCTGTAAGCTCAGCAGCTAACCAAGAACACAATTTTTGTGCCCAATTCTGCAAGCAGGAAATCTTAGGTTTGCAGTTCTTGAAGCACTTAGAGTCTGTTCTACTTGCTGTGCAGTTATTAGCTTTATACAGTGGGCATTAATAATTAGGAAAAAGTATGCTTCCTAGGGCCAAACATAGGGGCTGATTACAATGGCGGGGAGATCAACACCGACAGGCTGTCGGTGGCTGTCTCCCCGCCATCGTAACCAACTTTACCACCCGCCATATTATGATGGTGGCCGGACGTGTGGCGGTCATAAAGGCTGACCGCCATGCATCCGACTGGCTCCTTGAGCCCGCAGGTGCGGCGGAGGGGTTCGTAGTCCCTACAATGGTGGCGGTGCCTACCAGGCACTGCCATAGGGATTACGATGTCCCTTTCTGCCAGCCGTTTCATGGCGGGTTACCTGCCATGAAAAGGCAGACAGAAAGGGATTTTGGGGGCCGTAGTGGGTCCCCCTTACCCCCTGGCCCCCAGACACAGGACCTGGGGGCACCTATGGCGCCCCCCTACATATCCCTGCAGGGAAATGTAAATTGTCCCTTTTTTGCATTGTGGCGGGTGCTGCAGTCAGCAGCACCCGTCAAAATGCAAAACATAGGCAATGCGACCGCCTCGGTGGCAGTCGCCTTGTAATTCATACTGTGGGACTGCCGCCGTGTAGGAGGGTGGTCCCAAATACGAAACGATGGCAGATGGACCGTAGTCATTCTACCTTCGTAATCAGCCCCTTAGTAATGCTGTAAAAGAGGCTTTTTAGTATTTGTATCAGATGGTCCAGCATGATAAGGTTCTCTTTCCTTTAAGGTTTTTAATTGCATTTATTATAGTAATTAGTCTTATAAAAGATTTAACAATTAGACATTGAAGCAGGTATGTGTATGAATTGTATTTCGTTTTCTTGCAGGTTTTTAAAATTGTACTTTTATGGAAATAGCCGAATAAAGAATTTGAACTGAATTTAAACAGCACAGCGAATATTTTTTACTGTCTCTCCTTGACCCTCCCACTCCCACCTTTGAAGAGATGTGGACAAGGTGTAGCAGTATATGTCTACTTGCTGGAGCAGGAGCTTATAGAGCAAACAAAGGAAGGAAAAACACCACGATCTTCAGTATCATTCCAACTCCAATCTGCTCATTTTAGGGATTTCTAGAAGGTGAAAGGCTGAGTAGATCCTGCTGAAATTTGCGTGTAGGACCCTTAGGTCACACGCAGCTTTGATACTTGTTATATCAATGAAACTTGTGCAAAGTAAGCTGTTTAAAATGTATAGATGGTCTCTACATTAAGCCAAACTGGCTTTGTTAACAAAGAGACGAGTGTTGCCGCTTCCTGCTCCATTCATCTGCCTAGCTGCTGAGGTCTGCACTCCCTCTTACATCCGGCCAAGAGAATGGGGGAATTCAGACAGCAAGACATTTGCATATTGTACCCTGGAGAGAAACAGACTCGACAACAACTAACCATTCTGAAGGCTGTTCTGGGCAAACTTATTCGCGATTTCATTTTCAGTTTCAGTCAGCTTCGCTTGCCGTAGAAGCTCCTCACTGGGTAGCGTGTAACAAGACAGGCACTCCATATTAAACAAACCGATAGAAAAAGACAACTCAAGACAAAGCATAACTACACAAAACGGGGAAATGGGTGGAAACTCCTTCAGTCAAAATTTGTTTTAGTGAAAGGACCATTTTATTTACTTCACTGTAAAAAAAAAAAAAAAGAAATCAGGTCATGTCAGGTCAGGTTTTATTTATAGATACAAATGCACAAACGCACGGTCCAAAGGCAGAAATTTACTCGTGTAGGATTACCTCTAAGTTTTGCTTACATATCCGACTTTCACAAAGACTTACAAAAGTATTTAAAAGAAACTGTGCTGATCGCATATTCCCAGGAGCACTCATATGAGTATCCACAGGAATGTATACCTTTACATATCCTTAGTAGGAAAAGAAAAACTAAGGGCATTTTCGCTAAAGTTGTATTTTTAATATCTTTACAAAGGCAACATTTTCTTCTTCAGAACCCTATTTCTTTCAGGGGTGTTCCCTACCCATTCCTACCATCTTTTCTGCCCTTTACAGGAGAAGGGTCTGATATATGAACATTTTGTGTACTTCAGATTGATCACAAACTAATTTACGACTGCAAAACCCTAGAAAGCAAGTTTTTCTTAAAATAGCAACAAAATAAGGGTTAGCAAAAACGTGATTAAGAAATAATTATAAACGAATACCAATAGCTAATCCTATGTATGAACCACTCACAAATTGTGAATAATTGCAAAACAGCTCTTTGCGCTTGAAATTTACCATCCAGTGGTGGTAGGTGTTAAGCAGGTGAAATTTAGACAAATGGCATCACAAACCTGAACACACACCCGAATACCAAGGAGAGTCACGTGTGCATATACGTCAAGTGCCACTTTCCCATAGTAAATGGATTGCAAAGACCCTTCACTCGAAAGGCATATGTTTGTTGTGGACAGCACATTACCAAATTATAATTGTAATTGTATTTATATAGCGCTTACTACCCCTGATGAGGCGTTGAAATGCTTTTTGGTGAGTAGCACGCTACTCCGGAACCCAAGAAGGATTAGTGGTGGATTAGTATAGTGAAATTTGAGTGGTGGACATGTGAGTCTGTTAGTTGGATTGAAAAAGGATAATGAGGAGGATGGAAGAGGAAAGAGTCTAGAAAGGGTTTATTGGGAGATCATAGTAGTAAAATGAGGATTGGGATAAGTTTAAGGAGAGATGGAGGAGGGAAAAATCTCTAGAAATGGATTAGGGAGAACACAGAAGTAAAATGAGTTTTGGGATGAGCCAAAGGAGGGATAGGTGAGGGAAGAATTTAGAAGGATTATTTGGGAGATCTTAGTATTAAAATGAGGGTTTGGATGATCCAAGGAGGGATAGAGGAGGGAAGAGTCTAGAAAGGGTTATTTTGGATATCATAGTAGTAGAATTAGATTTGGGATGTGTCAGAGAGGGGAAACAACCATTACAACGCAGTCATTACAATGCACTACTTTTACAATGCAGCTGTTACAACGCAACTGCCTTTAAATCGCATGCCATTACAACGCATGCCATTACAACGCATGCCATTACAACGCATGCCACTACAACGCATGCCATTACAATGCATACCATTACAACGCATGCCATTACAACGCATTATAATGTAAGTAATGGGGATTTTTAGTTTTAGGGTGGGTATGGGTTTTGGGGTACATGGGAATAGTAATTTTTACCCCAACACTATCCAACACTTAGCCTACTGTTGCACTCACTGGAGTGGGAATAGTAATTTTTACCCCTACACTATCCAACACTCACCCTACTGTTGCACTCACTGGAGTGGGAATAGTAATTTTTACCCCTACACTATCCAACACTTACCCCACTGTTGCTCTAAAAGTATTATGCGTTGTAATGGTATGCGTTGTAGTAATATGCGTTGTAATGATAGTTTCTAAAAATGCGCTGTAATGGCATGCGTTGTAAAATCATGCGATGCAATGATAGTTGCGATATAAAAACTGCGTTGTAAAGGCATGCGTTGTAATTGTTTGCATTGTAACGTCATATATTCGTCAGAGAGTAGAGGTAGAGGATATATTGAGAGAGGTATAGGGTGAAATGTAGGGTAGTGCATTAGAGAGAAACACATTAATGGGCTTCATTATGTGGTAATCACATCCCGACTCCGGACTTCACATTGTAAGCCGTCAT
Source organism: Calotriton arnoldi (assembly GCA_963921515.1). Classification (NCBI taxonomy): domain Eukaryota; kingdom Metazoa; phylum Chordata; class Amphibia; order Caudata; family Salamandridae; genus Calotriton; species Calotriton arnoldi. The sequence continues at coordinate 732,839 of CAWUFW010006492.1, forward strand.
CGATGGGCTCTTCGATGCAGCCACCAAAGGACCTCACACCACAGCCTTGCTGCATCTCAGAACCGTTGCATTTCTTCGGCTGCACAACACGTCTCTGACGTAGATCCTCGCAACGCTCTACAAATCAGGATTTAAGGTACTTGTTCAATGGGCCTAACTGGGTCACTGTAGCCTACTGTTACAAATGGGATTTTTGTTAGGCTGGGGCATGTGCCAAAGCCAAGCAGAAACCACCACTCTAGTCAGGATAAGGGAGTTACACTCCTAAAATAAGCCCTTGGTAGCTTGGCACGAGCAGTCAGGCTTATCTTGGAGGCAGTGTGTAAAGCATTTGCACATAACCAACAGTAATACAGTGTAAGCACTACAAAAGGACACCACACCGGTTTAGAAAAATATCCAATATTTTTATATACTTAAGACAAGACCAAAAACGATAAAAATCCACAATACAGTACTTAAAAATCTTCTGTTATCAAAATATGCTTTAAAAACAGTTCCTTGATGTCAATAGCTCCGTCCGGGGCTATCACGGCGTCGTGAGCAAACAAATCCAAACAGTTCTGGCTGACCGCGGCGTCGCGGGCCAGCTACGGTGTCGGGAAGACCCGCAAACAGTACCTTTTAGAAATGCAGGGCGTCGGCGACCTCTCGTTGACCTTTCAAAAGCACGGCATACGCAGACGTCGGTTCCGGAGGCGGTGTAGGAGTCGTCGGGGCCCTGGAAGTCACACACGTTGCAGATCGATCTCTTCTTTGTTGAAGTCAGGAGCGCTGGCGTCGGCAGGCTTCGTGTGCTGCGGTGCGAAGTGCAGCGGTGCGGTGTGCGGTGCCCTCAGGTCGCGGTGCGAGTAGCGGCTCGGTGGCAGCAGCGGATGGCATCGTCGGTGAGACCAGGGTCGCGGTGCGAGATGAAGGCGGTGCTCGTCATGGTGCTGGCAGGTCACGGTGCAAGCAGCGGCGTCGTCGTTCCTGAAGCGCTGTCGTCGGCTGACGAACTGGAGTCGATGGTGCCGGCGTCTGTAGGCCAAGGCTGCGGTGCAGGATGAGGGCGGTGCGTCGTGTAACTTTATGAGCGGTGCCCTCGAACCACAGTGCAAGCAGCGGCGTAGATTTTGGCAGGGAGCGTCGTCGTCGGGGATGCCAAGGTGTCATCGTGAAGCGAGGCGGTGCGGAGTGCGGTGCCCACAGGTCACGGTGCGAGCAGACGCTCGGTGGTGGCATCAGCAGGCGTCGTCGGTGAGACCAGGGTCGTGGTGCGGCGTTGCGGCGGTGCCCTCTGCGGTGCCAAGGCTTCGTCGTGAAGCAAAGCGGTGCAGAAGGCGGTGCCCACAGGTCGTGGTGCGAGCAGCGGCTCGGTGGCGGTGTCAGCAGGCATCGTTGGTGAGACCAGGGTCGCGTTGCGGCGGTGCCCTCTGCGGTGCCAAAGCTTCGGCGTGAAGCGAGGCGGTGCGGAGTGCGGTGAGACAGGCGTCGTCGGTGAGACCAGGGTTGCGGTGCGGCGGTGCCCTCTGCAGCAAAGCACCCAGCAAAGCAGTCGTTTCTTTTCGCAGCTTCTCCGGCTCTTCTTCTTGGCAGTCTTCTTGTTCCAGATGAGTTCTAAAATTCAGGGGTCTGGGACCCAGTATTTATGTCCAAAAATCCTTTGATCTCTTAGGCAGAGAGGGCCTGTGCCCGGCCAGAACCAGTTCTGCCTTCTCAGGAGTGAATTCCTGGCAGGAGGTGGAGACGGCATTGTCTGAGGCAGACCAGGCCCTTTGAGGTGCAAGGAAATCTCCACACCCTTCCCCCATCGCAGCCCAGGCCTACTCAGCCCTTTCCTGACCTACCTAGACTATGTGGAGCCCCTCTGGCCCCCCAGCCTTCTGTCATCCAAAACCCAGACAGGCAATCTACATTCCAGCAGAGGCACACGGGATGACTGAGCAAGAAAATACCCACTTTCTAAAAGTGGTATTTTCAAACGCAGAATGTAAAAATCACCTTCACTAAAAGATGCATCTTTAGATTCTGAGTTCAGGCATACTAAATTTTATTTTCTTACCGAATTCCCTGGGCCAGTTATGTCTATAAGATGTTATAATCAAACCTCCCATTCTATCCTATGGGGAACTGGTAACCTTGCAATAGTGAAAAACGAAATTGGCTGTAATTCACTATTAGGACATGCCACACACACCAGGGCATGTCCTACCTTTCACATACATTGCACCCTGCCCACAGGGGTACCTTGGGCCTACCTGAGGGATGTCTGACATTTAAGAAAAGGGAAGGTTAGGGACCGGCCAGTGTGTGCACTGGCCTAGTCGACATGGCAGTTACAAACTGCGCGCAGACTCTGCAATGGCAGGTCTGAGTTACCGTTTTCAGGGCTACTCACGGGGGTGGCACAACCAGTGCTGCAGGCCCCCGGGTAGCATTTGATTCACCGGCCCTGGCACACGCAGTGCACTTTACTAGGGGCTAACAGGTAAATCCAATATCCAATCATGGAAACACCAATCCATAACACAATTTACACAGAGAGCATATGCACTTTAGCACTGATTAGCAGTGGAAAAGTGCCCAGAGTCCTAAAACCAACACAAACAGGTCAGGGAAAAATAGGAGGAAAAAGCAAAAAGTTTGGGGATAACCCTGCAAAAAGGGCCATTTCCAACACCTACTCATGCTCCATTGAGGTCAGCCTGAACTTGTGACTTTGTCCCAGATTGGCTTGACCAGATATCCACAGTTTTCACTTTACGCCTCTCCAGTTCTACTGATTGATTTTTTGTCATTTTGGTCGTGTTTTATTTATTAAGTTTTGCTCTAATTTTCTAATCTGGTGTGAGATCCATTTATGTTGTGTTTTCACTGTTACTGTTTGAAGTATTGCACAAATACTTTACATACTGACTCTAAGTTAAGCCTGACTGCTCTGTGCCAAGCTACCAGGGGGTTGAGCACAGGTTAATTTGGAGTTTCCTTGTGCCTTACCCTGACAAGGATTGTGGTTGCTACTTGACCGGGGCTCAACCCCAGTCAACCAGTAACCCAATTCCTTAAACAAATGTTACCTGCACTAACCCTCATCAACAGGACATAGGCACAAGTTGCACTTGTAAATTAGCTGTGCATCTTCACAGGCATGCAGTTAAACCTTCTTTCTTGTCTACTGAGGGTCCAACTAACCCTCATCAACAGGACAGAGGCACAGGTTGCACTTGTAAATTAGCTCTGCATCTTCACAGAGATGCAGTTAAACCTCCTATCTAGTCTACCGAGGGTCGAAAAGTCTAACAATAGGCTTCAAGATGCCACTAGTGAGATGCAGGAATGCTTTGGAGTTCTTATCTGCAGCCATCCACAGACCAATGAAAGTCTCATACAGTTTTCTGACTGCATGTGTGAGTATTTTAAACCCATTACTGATAGTAGTGTTTGTAGTGTAGTGTGAGTTTGTAATTAAAGGAATCTTTGTGGCTCCTGATGGACTCCTTAGAACTGTGACATAAGCATTAGAGCATAGTGAATTGAATGCAGGTTTAGAATTTTGAGTTCATGGTAACACGCAGAAGAAAAAAGACATGTTGTGTTAAACTCTGTGTGTTTCATAGTCATTGGTGTGTACCCGGGATGGGGAGGGCGCTATGACTGGCGATGAGCTAGAGGGATAAGTAACCTGAAGATTGACAGTGCTCTCCCAGAGAGTTTGCTGTGGTCCGGCAAACTGCTAGTGTGTGCCACGTGTGCCTCCATCAAAGTGTGGAATCAACGTTTTTCATATGTGGATTGGCGTATGTGGAGTTAAAGCACAGCCCCATTTCCATGTAAAATATTTGAAGTTAATGATAGTTTCATTGAGAAGTCTACACATCAGTGGCCGGAAACCTGCTGGGAAGGCTGCACAAAGAGGTACTACACTACTAAGCAACTCAAAGCCATATATTTATACGGAATGACAATGCTATGGGTGGATGCAATAAGGTTTTGAAACAGCAGCAAAGTGCAAGATAACACTGTGAACAGAAGTGCTGTGAGGCAGAGATCAACCAGGTGTCAGACAGCACAAAGAGATGCCTAAAGACAAAGTGATACAAGAAACACTCATTTGATTACCAGAACTGAGTAAAGAGAGCCATTGTGCCAATGTGCTGGGGGAAGTAACCCCAGAGAAAGCACCCAGGGATGTGCTTGCAGAGCTGTTCATACCCGAAGCGGTCCACCACCACAACTGTTGGATGGTGGCTCAGAATAACTACAAAACACAATTGGAGCTGCACCACAAAAAGACAAACATATAAATTGAAACAATGTCAAAATATCACAATCCAATATGCACTTCCTTGTGAATAACAGTGTCTATACAGTCCATGAGTTATTGTTTCTTCCTTTATTATGTTCTATTCCATTCATAAAAAACCATCAGCCAACTCATTTCGTCCATTTAAACATTAGACTTCTTCAGGGCTGTAAGTTAAAATAAGATACACATACAATGTAAAACGAACTGTACAATGTTGACAATGCATACATATACACATATATGTTCAGCAGAGATCCCTAACATTTATATACAATATATACTCCTATGTACAACAGAAATCTGTGAAATTTTTGAAAACATCACAAACATATCAACACAAACTTAATGGATTTAGCAACCATAACAAAACCAGGCATATCACACAAATATACAGAGCCAAAGCTATGTGGATGCAGCAAAAACTTGAGGGATCAATAGAACCTGTGTTATCTAGACAGAACCTTGCAGAGATCTCGGGTGCTTCTAAACCAAAAAGGAACGGAGCGACGCTAACATGTGTGAGTAGACCTAGTCAGTCCCTTCACCGTAATTGAAAGGGCAAGGAGTTCCCAAATAGTGTGTCCTACAGAGGAAAGAGACCATCCAGAATAGGGGACGTACGTGCTCATATTGCTAAAATGTGCATAAGGCAGGTCCAGGATCAAGATTACTGTGGGTCACGCAAAAAAGTGTGACCCGGAAAAAACAATGAGGGCTACAGTCACACCCAGTGCAGGATAGTGAATCATATATATATAAAAAAAACATACCAGCTAGGGTGTCAATCGCCTGTGCCAATCCAAAGCTGTGCACCAATGGTCGAGGCGCGATTTCAAAACCAGTGCTAGTATATGGCATCTGTAGAAAGAAGACATGGAGCCTATGAGGTGCAATCCATTCGCAATAAGTGGGTATTATGTATATATCCAAAATAAAGGGTGTAGTACCTACCTGTATAGGACTATGTAAATAGCAGTCCAAGCAATGAAGAACGGATAAAGGCAAATTTTCAAAATGCGATAAGTTGCTGTTGAGCATGAAGACGTTGTGTTCAGAATGCAATGATGAGAATAAATATGCAAAACACGATACGAGATGCACTTTGTAGTGGAGATTGTCCACCAAGCTGTACGTACCTAAAAATAGATACAATACTTGAAAGATCACATTAGGATAAGCAGGGCAATCCCAGATCATGCTAGGTACATACATTCTTGAGGGGAAATCCCCAATGCCTGACTCCTGCAGATAGCTTAAAGGTAACACTAACACTAGTTGATATCGACGTGGGCCCCATACACAACAATCCCTCAAAAGCACACAATAGGCGCTCATGAAAGGCTAGCAATTACGCTAGTGTCGAGTCATGCCCACGTGTGTCCCTAACATAGAAATCCCTCATAATCTCGTTAAATAATGCAAATGAAGGATAGAGGCTTAATTGTGGCATACCGCTACAAACCCTGACAGAAAATCGGCTAATGGGGCGTCAAGTCAGGTTACCACCGCCTCACCTCGCCAATAATAACGTAACCTAATCTCGTGTCGGTATACCCAGTACATAAATTGGTCACCGCAACAAAACACATATACAAAGTAAATGCGGTTGCTAAATTAAGCGGGTGCACAGCTTATGTGCAAAGGATCGCATGAAGGGTACAAAAGCATGGAGTCGCCATGCACAGCGGACACCCAAATGCTAAAAGATGTAGTGTGGCAAATGCAAGCCGAAGTTGTCCCAAACTGAACATGCTTATTCACAACTTGAGAAAAATAGCCTAGCAGTGGCGTGGGCATGTGAACATTTCCACGTATTCTTGTATGGGAAGCCCTTCACGCTTGTGACCGATCATCAAGCATTGCTGACTATCTTTCGAAATCCAAAAGCAAAAATGTCTCCTCGCATTGAACATTGGGGTCTGCGATTGCAAGAGTACAATTACACCATTGTGCATCATCCAGGGAAAGATCAGAACCCTGCTGACTACTTCTCAGAAGTGCCTCTTCAATGCCCTGACACCCATTCTAAGACGACTGAAGCTTACATAAATTTCATAGTGAAATCAAACACCCCAGCAGCCATTTCGTTGGAAAAAATTTCCACTCCACAAGTCAAGATAGTGACATGCTGAAACTGAAAAACATTATTACACATCAGTCTTAGCACCAGCACCCTCGACTTCTTACCTGTGACAGTGAATATTGCATACGTTAGATCTAATTCTAACTAATTCCCCGAACATCTTCTGTGGAGCAACTTACCCCCTGACATGGTCAGACCACTCGCTGATTGATTTCCAATTTCGCAGCCCTAAGGATCATACTGCCCCTAATATGCTCCCGCCTAGGCAGTATAGACAATGGCACAAACTTATACCTGACCAGTTCCAGGATTTATTCCCAGTATCCTGGAATCACGACCTCGATAGTGTGGAGAATCACCTGGCCCACTTCAACTCCGTCATAAAAACCACAGTGGATCAAATCGCTCCCCTGAAGAAGTGTTCCCACTCTACCAGGCACCCCCAAACCATCTGGTACTCCCCCAGCCTCCGGACAGAAAAAAGCCATTGTAAAAGACTTGAAAGACAATGGCGCATCTCACATGACCCTCAGGATAAGGAAAGTTATACAACAGCCCTAACTCAATACCATGAAAATTTTAAAAACGCTCGCAAACTCCACATTACGCAGCAACTTGAACAAGCAGGGAACTCTTCCAAAACCCTGTACCAGATCCTAAAATCTTTCACAGAACCCAAGGCATGTAACAATGAAGAGGCCCCATCCCAAATCTTATGTGATAACATAGCGAACCACTTCACCCTGAAAATTGACACGATTTATAATAAAATCAGGGAGGCCAGTGGCTCGCAGATAGGCGCTAAAAAAGATTCTCCAGTGCCTATTCCAAACCGTTCGACCTTGGAGAACTTTCCATTACTTACGACTGAAGAGGTAAAATCACTTCTAAGGAAAGTCAAATCTGGGTCCCCTTCAGATGCTATCCCTGCCAGGACTACCTCGCTGCTCTCCAAGCATCTCGCCGCCCCTATTTGTACCATTCTTAACAGTTCTATGAAGGATGGCAGGCTCCCCCTTGAATGGAAAGCAGCACAGGTCATTCCCATCCGGAAAAATAATAAAGCTCCCATGGACGATGTTTCCAACTATCGCCCCATCTCTCTGCTCCCCCTCCAGAGCAAGCTTTTGGAAAAGCACATTAACAAATACCTCTCTGAATTTGTTGAAGCCTCGAATTGTCTTGATGTCTCTCAATCGGGCTTTCGGGCCAGATTCAGTACAGAATCCGCCTTGGTAGCAGTAACGGATAACATCAGAATGTCTCTGGACAGTGGTCAAGCGGTACTTTTGGTGTTGCTTGACCTATCCACGGCATTCAACACCATTTCTCACCAGATCCTTCTCGGAAGACTCCGCGACATTGGACGCTGAGGGAATGCACTAAAATGGTTGTCAAACTTTCTATCAGACAGAACCCAGACGATTAATCTGGGACCTTACCGTTCTAAGACTACTTACGTGACCAAGGGAGTTCCTCAGGGCTCATGTTTGAGCCCAACATTATTTAACATTTACGTCACCCCCTTGGCGGGATTACTGAGGAATCTAGGTTTCACTCCAATCTCCTATGCTGACGACACTCAGCTCCTGCTCTCCTTTGATAAAAATAACCCCAATACTCAGATCACCTTTTCGGAGGGCATGAAAGCAGTTGCGGATTGGATGGGTGACAACTTTCTCCAGCTTAACGCTGGAAAATCAGAGATTATGCTGTTCGGGGAAGCAATGTTAAGATGGACCCCTAGCTGGTGGCCTGAGGAACTGGGCCCAGCTCCTACTCCAAAAAAGGTGGTCAAAAACTTGGGTGTCCGTATAGACCAGAAACTAACATTGGGAGAGCATGTTACCTTCATTGCAGGGTCATGCTTTCACACTCTTAGTCTACTACGAAGAGCTTTCCCCTTTTTACCCTCTTCTACACGGAAAGTCCTGATTCAGGCATTAGTGCTAAGCCGCCTGTACTACTTCAACGCCTTGCTGATTTCAGCCAATGAAGCTTCCTTAAATAAACTGCAGGTAGTCCAGAACAGGGCGGCCCGGCTAGTTGCCAACGCCCCTCCCAGAACGGCCTCTATACCCCTTTTACAACAGCTGCATTGGCTTCCGGTGCGAAAACGGATCAAATTCAAGATCTGCTGTATGGTTCACAAATCTCTACATGACATGGGTCCTAGCTATCTCTCAGATAAACTCTCAAGGTACCTGCCCTCCAGGTCCCTTCGTTCAGGGTCAAAATCCCTTCTTTGTACTCCGCGATTTAACAAAGCGCGTTTGGGCGGCAGAGCCTTTTCCCACCTTGCCCCCCTATATTGGAACCAACTCCCCACTCACTTACGCCAATGCCCCGACTACCTGAAATTTAGAAAATTGCTAAAAACCTTTCTGTTCTGAGCTTTCTTGGTTGATGACAGCAGTCACAGCGCGGAGATACCCCTGACTGGGTGATTCGGGCGCTTTACAAGCAAATAAATATCAAATATTAAAAGTTGAAGAATGTCAAAGATGAACTGCCAGTTACTCAGGCAGGTATTATTCTAAGAGGTTTGAGAATTGTCATCCCAGAGAGTCTGCAACAACAGATAATTGAAGAGGTTCATGAAGGACATTGTGGAATTGTTGCCACCAAATGAGCTCTTCGAGACCGAGTCTTGTTTCCACAACTCCGCGAGAGAGTTGAAAGAGAATTAAAGGCTTGTCATCTGTGCAACTGCCTGTCATTGAAAACCACTCAACACCTGTTAAACATGCAGAGTTGCCAATGCATCCATGGGAAAGAATTGCAGTGGACTTCTTCGGTCCTCTTGACAACGGACATCACCTGATGGTGATTGTTGATGAATATTCACATTTTCCATTGATTGAAGCTCTCTCATTTATCACTCAATAACGTGTAATTGAGAGATTAGACAGCATCTTTGTGACCTGGGTTGTTTCTGCGATTTTAAAGTCTGGCAACAGCCACCTTTCAACAGTCAAGAATTTCTCAGTCATCTTATTGTGAGGCATCAGAAGAGCACCCTTTTTGGCCACATGCCAATGGCTCTGTCTAACATTTCATGAGCGCTCTAAAGAAAGCTGTCCAGCATGCTGAACTAGCAAAGCTCGACCTTAAAGCTGTCTTAAATTCCACTCTTCAAGCTTACAGCTCGATCCCACACTCGACCACAGGTGAAAGCCCTGCAACCTTGATGTTAGGTAGAGCCATGACATGAGTTCGTGGTTAGAGGCAGAAGAATAAAGGCGTGTTATACTAAGTTCTGTGTTTGGTGTAGTTATTGGCAAGTAACCGGGCTGAGAAGGACCCTACAGTGTTGAGATCCCCCTCTCTTCTTCATATGAGCTGACAAGTCACCACATTTATATTCGCCACCTGTATATTCCAATTCTCAGTGTTGGACCTGGCCCTTTTTGCAGGGTTATCGCCAAACTTTTTGCCTTCTTCCTCCTATTTTCCCTGACCTGTGTTGGCATCAGGTTCTGGGAACTTTACTACTGCTAACCAGTGCTAAAGTGCATATGCCCTCTGTCTAAATTGTATTGGTGAATGGTTTATCCATGATTGACATATTTGATTTACTAGTAAGTCCCTGGTAAAGTGCACCAGGTGTGCCAAGGGCCTGTAAATCAAAAGCTACTAGTGGGCCTGCAGCATTGATTGTGCTACCTTCATGAGTAGCCCTGCAAACATGTCTCAGACCTGCCACTTCAGTGTCTGTGTGTGCAGTTTTATACTGACATTTCAACCTGGCAAGTGCACCCGCTGATGGGCCTTCCTGAGCTAGAGTGGTGGGAGGAGTTTGTCATATAGTTCCTACGAATACCTAGGATCTGCGCGTTTGATGGAAAACATAAAATAAGGGCTTGGTGTCAAGAGTGATTCCCGACACCCCCGCAGGACAGTGCCACTAAAAGCCACCTAACCTTACCAAGGAGGGAATAGTTTCTGGCAACCATCGAACATGACAACCCTTGACCCTTTAGGGATCATGGAAACAGTACAGTACTTTTTGCTCAGTCACTCGTGCTCACTCAGTCTCAGAGAGATTCACAGAATAAACGTTGGGGACATTTTCAATAAGCATTTATTGAACCAGTGTCATTCTAGTATAAAACATGTTGCTGCGACAATCAATAGACAGAAGCTAACGTAAGAGATTACAAGCACCAAAAGAGTAAATATAAGGTAGAATTCTACGATGCTGCTAAAACAGGGAATATATGCGGGCATATAAACATGACAGTAATCAAGCGTACTCCTACACTGTGGACCCTACCTAAGTGTACCTAAGTGTACCTAGGATGTATGTGGGTGTAAAGTCAAGAACCCCCTAGGAAAGAGCCAGCCCAATTACCTGATGGGAGAGAATGAAGAACCCTGTCTTGGTCTCGAGTTGGACACCACGCAAGGGATGTCAGACCACTGCGTGTTGAAGTTTATGCAGGCCGGGACCTCAGTGTCTGTGTCAGCGTGGAAGCATCTCCTCTCCTTCACTAGTGAAGGTGCTCTTCTTTTATACAGAAAAGATAGCCTCAGGGGTTCTACCACAATGGATATGTTATGAGTATGTTTATTTAGATGAGCCTAAATCATTAAATGTAATTTATGCAAAGTAGCCTGATCGCCCTAGGATGAAAGATAGCAATGACTTTGTACAGAGTATGTTAATCCTGTTATGTACGTCATGCGCAGGGGATTTTACTAAGAATCCTCATGCATAATAAATGAGGCTAGTTTCAAGGAAACCAATAAACATTTATTCAGCATGTAACTAGGTAAAAGGTCAGTGCTATAACCGTTATGCAGGGCAAGGTAAGACGAATGTAGGTGAAAAGTCCCTTTGCTACTTAGGCCTAGATTGGGGGACATAACACCCACTCCTCATCCAAAGGTTGATATGCAACTGGTGCTAAAATAAGCCCACTAAACAGCATAAAAACATTGTAAATCATTTAAAACCAATGTCTAAAAACATCTAAAAGCATGTTGCATGCAAAAAGGAAGCTGTTTAAAAATTCAAAAAGCTCTATAAGGCCACTAAAAAGGAGTCAATATAACATCAAACTGACTGAGCACATCAAAAGCCATGGTGCTCAGTTAGAGCAGTAGAAAAAAAAAAATGAGGTTTTGTATTCCAATTTGGTCTTATTTTGGAAAAAGCCGACTTGTTCCCATCACACGGAGAGCCAAATGTTTGTGTCCTGTGTGGGAAATGCAACATCACTGTCGCTCGCATGCGCAGATGACGGTCACTGTAACACCTCCTGAATCAGGTCAATGGAGCAAAGGTGATCTTCTCCAGTTCCCACAGCAGCCGCTGAAGAAACACTTGAAGTCTGTGAGCCTGTTGTAGAGCCGTTGTCCATTCTGCCAGGAGCTGAAGCATCCTGTGGAGGCTCTAAGAATGCCGTCATCAACATGGGAATATGCTGAGGACACCGATAGATGTGGGCCTTTAAGGGGTCCAGTACTACATCTGCTTCCGGTGGCACAACCGATAGAAGAGTCAGAAATAAGTCCTGCACGCATTTGTATCCGCAGAACAGGCAGCGGAACACAGGCAAGATGCAATCAAACCAGGCTGGTCTGAATGATAGGAACCAATGCTCGCGCAGCTCCCGAAGCTGAGGTGTTCCCAGATAGAGCATCATGCGGTCACGACAGTGTCGCACCAGCAGTGCCTCTGCCATTTCTTGATGAACTGGGATGTCCATTGCGAAGCAGGAAAATTAAAACTAGGATGTTAACTACAAGTAGTAGGGCCAGCAGAAGCCCTCCAAAAACGCTTCCCAATACGGAGTGTATGAATGCTGGAATAACTCCGAAGATTGTCTGAAAGATGCTCAATAGCTCAGAACCTATACGTTTAAAAAGGTACACGATCCACCTCATATCAGACATGTTAAAGATACAATGAACCATTTCCCCAAAATGGAGCGGTAAGTTCGTACGGACTAATGCCTGTATCTCAGATGAGGACCTTGCCACCTGGATAGCAAACGTCTGTCGGGCTGAGGTTAAGGCCATATCTTTTTGAAGAAGCATGGCTTTCAGTCTGCTCAGAGAATCAAACCATATAAAGGAAACATTCAATGAAGGCCAGCTCAAACACTGGATGAATCATGGCAGGTGGGGAACCCTTCAAGTGACAGGATAAGTTAGCAACTGAAGCGTTACACTCCCCATGGAGCAAAATGTCCTTGCAAACTAAGGACCCACTTAAAGCACTTTCACAGTTTGAACCGCTGAGAAAAACTACAGTGTCCCCATTCCTGCATCTAAATCTGTACGGTAATTCCCAGTACTCGTGTATGTACCCTTCTCCTTGCTCCTCACATCTGCCTACCTGGTGATACTAGAGACCCTATTGAAATTGGAAAGTCGTGACTGGCAGTGTAATGTAGCCATGGATTAACCATTCTGTGGAAGGTGACTCAGCCATGGTGAAAGGTAATTGGTCTAATTTTTCAATGTGCAGCATGGTATATTTTGCAGCTCTTCGTGCCATCATCATCTGTCTTTCCATTAGATTGTATGCAGGAAACAGAGTCGTACTGTTGATGTAACGCCAGGGCACGTGGCCAGAATGCAATGATTGCAGCGTCCAGCTTAGCAGTACAATGGACCGCAATTGCAATTTTCCATGTTGGAGAATAAACAAATCCTGTTCCATTATATCTATTGCAGAAGACACAATGTTGCCCAGTGACTAAATCATGGATGATAGTGTGGTCATACCATTGTTGACCACAGCCAAAGCCTTTTCTAGGTTAATCCTGTCAATCTCATGTAATCTCTCAGCAGCCTCCTGTTGAGAGATTTTCAATAACTTGTTGTAAATGGCATATAGGAAATGCTTTTGACGTGGCTTCTGGGGACCTAACAAAAAATCCCTAAGATCCATGTCATCTGAGAGAAGGGACAAGTGTTGTTTCACTTGTGACAGTGTCGAGGTCTTTAGCCACTCTAGGCATAAAGTCCCTACACTGTAAGATGCCACCATCCCTGAGAATTCTGATTGTACATATGGCTAATCAGGCCGATGGATACTAAACCCTTCGGTGGTACCCCTGAATCTTGACTGACACCTATTTGTGTCGACAGGCCAAATCAACCATCCCTTCCGATTGGGGTCAGATGAATTGTACGAACCATTGTGTAGTGTTGCATCTACTGTATCCCCACTGTGTAGTGTGTAATTTTGCCAACCCTCAAAGTGTGTAAGTGAGGGAATCTGAGGTGTGTTCAAACCCTTGATCTTTGCTAGCCCAAGACAGGAAGTCTGTTGCACTGTGTTGTTCAGGAAAAGCATTTGATGTGGTATGAGGCATGCTCTAAATAAGACCTCAGTTCCTTGAACCTGCCAATCTTTAGTCCCCCAGACAGATTTAGGGGCCGATTCCGATCTCGGCCGGTAGGGCTCCGAATCGGATTCGGATTTACCGGATCCGATTCGGAGCCCTGTTTCCCGACCGAATCGTACGCGGGTCCGGCCGAGCGAGTACGATGCAGGCACCCGCGAAAACTCCGACCGACTCGAACGCGGCTACAACACGCTCCGACCGACTCGTAGGGACACGACTCGCACCGCGCTATGGAGACGTTTCCCGGCCGGGTAAGTACGATGCGCGCCGCGAGCAGTCCGATCGACTCGCGCCATCCGGCTCGAAAAAGCTGTCGGAGCCGGACTTTGGGGGTCCGCGTCGGACCCCCTGTACTGCGTAGGCGCGCGAGTCGCACACAGGGGGGACCCATGGGTCCCCCCTACCTGTGCGTGTACGGCGCGAATCGCTTGGACGCGTACACGCTATAGGGGGCGCCCTTGTCCGCCTCGCACCCATTGAGTCAATGGGAGCCCGCGTACGCGTTGTACGACAGGCTCCCATTGACTTCAATGGGAGTCCGACCGACTCGAGTCCGATGGCATGCGTGCGCATCGTACTCGATCGACTGCCCGAGTCCGATTCGGTCGGAAATCTCTCCGGGTCCGGCTCGGTCGGAGAGATTTCCGGCCCGAATCGGAATCGGCCCCTTAGTGTCTATAGTGTCCCTCCAAAAATCAAAATCCTGTAAAGACCATTGGGAAATAAAAGAAGTAAAGTATATCAGCTTGGTGTTGGTGCGCATATTTTTCTTTGCAGGTGTAGGTGCAAGCCTATAGTATTGAGAGGCCGGGTCTGAAGTGTTAAACCCAGAAAAAGAAGCAAAGTTCTGTGAAAATGTTGTTGAACTACCTTTTGGCGGTGTTGGGCAATGTTCCCATTGATAGTAATTGAAAACCTCATTTGGGTTAATTGCTTTGTGCAATAAATGGTGAGCATAGTGCTGGTAACAAAACATAGTGTCAAAATTAGATGTACCTCCATACAATTCATCATTTGAAAATGCAGTAGATTGTTCTAAATCAGACACCATAGTATTTACAGTTTCAAAGTCCCAATCCTCAGAGAAAGTACCAGAGGTGATGATATCACTAAGAGAAATTTTAAATAAATGTGGTATTTTTAGAAGTTTATTTGGACCATACACATCATAGGAAACTCTGTCCCAAACTATTCCTTCAGGAACTGGAACTGCTGTAATGTTTACTAAAGACGGGTCCCTCTGTTCACGGTGCGAAGATGCATGCAGTTTCAGGACCAAGTTCACATGTTGTACTGCAGAGCGTTCTGGGAGGTAATGTCCATTCATGAGCAAGAAGAAGACAGTCACTATACCAATCCCAAAACTAGGGACAGTAGACCAATTGCAATCCAGAGCTGTAGCCAGGGAAATACAAAGTAAGTCTTTTTCAGCCAAAGATAGAAATCATGAATTTGCTGTTTGCGGGAAACAGGCACTGGCGATACCTCGGGTTCACTTGGATCCAATGGGAAATTATCAAAATCAATAAAGTAGCCAGATGCAGTCCTATCTATCTTTGGTAGCTCAGCAGTTTTTGTGGAACTGGCAGATGCCTCCTGTCTAACCCTGGGCGTAGTTCGCATAGTAGCGCTACGCGCAGCTACGCGAAGTGCACTTCGCACTACGCGAACTGCGTAGTGCACTGTGCAAAATGTTGTTCGCACTGATTGCACAGTGCCGGATGCTGGTCCGCACTGTGCAATCAGTGCAAACCGCATCTTGCACAGTGCAAGCGGTCGTTTTCTGCCGCTCGAGTAGATTTCTACTCGAGCAGCAGCTTTCTCAACGCGGACTGGTAGTTTCTCATCGCGAGCACTCGCAATGAGAAACCTGACCTCCCCGTGTTGAGAATCTCGCCGGGAGGTTTATTTTCCATGCTCGCGATCGGCAACTTGATGTTGCTGATCGCGAACGAGGAAAAAGTCTCGCCGGGATGTCATTTTGCTTGCTTGCGGTCGCCAACTTGACGTTGAGGACCGCGAGCAAGCAAAAAATGACCGCTACGCTACGTGTGTTTGCACTGTGCTACGTGCAATTCGCGTAGTGCGAAGTAGCGCAAACTTCGCAAACTACGCGAGCGTAGCGTAGTACTTCGCCCAGGGTTACTCCTGTCGAGACATATTCACATAGATGTTGATATTAGGCTGAATTGAGATCTGTGCTTCATTTGTAGTTTGTTGCTGTTCAATTTCAACAGGTACAAGTTCCATTCCATTGTTGGTAACTCCTTCACTTCGCAAAGTGGAGTCTTTGAAAGTTATTAATCTTTCCGTCTGAACTTCCTGAATGGCAGCAAGAGGAGATCGGTGGATACCCAAAAGCCCACGCGGCCCACTGTTGAGTATCGTCCGCATAGTGTGGTTCCATCAGATCAATTGAAACGAATATCTTTTCTTTCTTGCTGGCAAGGGGCAGAAGAAGTACTGTTCTTGTTCCTTCGACAGCCAGGACAGGTGCAGGTAAGATGGCTCAAATTCTTTTTTGTCCACTATTTTTTCTCTGACCAGGTCCCCAGTCTTCTGGACCCAGGCAGGTCTTGCCGGAACAGCTTTCACTTCTCCAGTGGTGGTGAGTTTTACTTGGACGTTGCTTTGTAATGCCCGTAATTCATTGAGTTCCTGTAGAACAGCCAAACGATCATTGATGTCAAATGGTTTTTCATCCGCCACTGTGCTGCCACAGTCGAGGTCGGGCACCCACATTCTTATCCCGAACAGGACTTCACATGGAGTACGGCCCCCTAGGGAATTTCTTGGGATGTTGTTAAGTGCCATCTGGATCCCATATAGGTGATTGACCCAACTGCCACCCAAGCCTAATACCCTAGCAGTTAAGGATTGCCTTAAGTCCCGGTACTTCCTCTTCACAATCGAATTTTGCTCTGGATGATACGCAAGGTCACACCCAAACTTCTCATGGCTTCTTTGTCAGCCCATGAGCTAAACACAGGGCCACGGTCGGAATGTAATGTGCCAATTGCTTATGTCCTGATGAAGACTCGCAAATCCCTTATAACAGTTCGGTCGTCAGCCGAGCTCTGAGGCCAAACCCACAGGAATCCAGAGCATGAATCCACTGCCACCAAGATGTACTTGTAAGCCCCGTCAGATTGTAAGGGGCTGCAGTGGTCCAAACAGACACATGCAAGAGGTCTGTCTAAAATCAGTTAAGGTGTTTGTGGTGGACGTGCTACGGTGGAACCCTTCATCTGCTGACAGATGTCGCACTTAAGGGCAAAACCCTTGGTCAGTTTAGTAAGACCTAGCTACCAATAATGCTGCATTAGTAGTGAAACAGTTGCAGCGATACCCATGTGTGCTGAACCCAGACACTTGTGTGCAGCTAGAATGAATCCTATTCTGCGATCCATGTTTGGTATTACTCTATCCCCCATGCCTGAAATTTGAGCATACGGAATGCTTTGAACATCTAACTTGTAGGAGTACTTGAGTGGAAAACCTTTTGGCAAGGCTGAGCTGTTGGCGTAGCGTTTACAGCAATCATTATCTGTCCGTCTATCCTCGGGCTAGAACGAGTGATTGCAGCAACAGCAGCAGTTTGCACTGTCACCTTGGCGGCTTCATCAGCCAGTAAATTCCCTTCAACATGCACGCCAACATGCTGATGACTCAATGTGTGAATTACATGAGCCCATGGTCAGCATTCTTTCAGCTTTGCCACTGTTTCCAAAGCAACTTGTGCTTTATTGTGCAACCTTTGGAATCTTTAAACCTATTCTGGCCACAATATTGGAGATATTCATTGTAAGACTGGATACAATAAAACAAATCGTACACAATGAGTGTGGGGAATTCCCTATCCGTATTTTGTTGTGCCAGTATCGGGGATTTTAGTTCTTCTAGCTGTGCAATCTCCTAGAGACTGTGTCTGTGTATTGCTAGGATGGAACTTGCCATCCCGCATACGTACCACCACAATCGAGCATGCCGTGCTGTATTGCTGTTTACTTCCTACAGCAGGCGGGTAGACCCATCAGTACAAATGATGTATTCGTACTGTTCCAGAGGCATTATTTCATTCGGGAAAGGATATTCTTGTTCGTACTGCAGGAATGCTTGTGTTTTTAATGTAGGATCAAATTTGTAGTCTACATCTGTTGCAGTGAGGGAATTAGCCCATTGTATCCATCGTGAGTGCAGTGCTTTCGCGTTTGGAATGATTGCTTTGGTAACAGCCTCTAAGGTTGGTACCGGAGTCACGACAATTATGCGTTTCCCCTGTGATAGTGCTCTTTCTCTCACCACAGCAGTTTGTACTGCAGTCAATATCTTTTCCATGGATGCAAAACGCATTTCATCTTTTGTGTACAAATGTGATTTGTATGCTATGGGTACCGTTTCGCCTTCATTGAAGGTGAGGTAAGAATACCATAACTGACCTGCAACTACACGAATCACCAAATTAGTGGTATTTACACGTGTGTGTAAGTGTTTGGAAGCTATCATGTCAGCTTGTGCGGAACAAAGGATTTCTGTGGGTTCCTGTGTCCAATGTTGGACTGAAAGATCAGGTCTGATTAGGTCGTAGAAAGATTTAACATTTTCTGCGTAATCCAAAATGTATGTTCTGAAAAATGTAGGAATCTTAAAATGGATTGTAAACCTTTCAGAGTCTTTGGAGGTTGGAGCAGCGCACATATTTCTAAAAAATTAGCTGCCAGGCTTTTCCCTTCACTTGATAGCTCATATCCCAAAAATAGGACATTGAGGTGGGTAATTTTTTTTTTTTTTTAATTACATTTGTAGCCCATTGTGGAGAACCCCAGAGTTATGTTGCTCACCCTGTTCAAATGATCCAATAACTCATCGTCCATCAGATAAATATCTTCTACAAAGGACAGTGCCTCCTCATCACAATTTTGAATTCAATCTGATACTCTTGCTGAGAAAAACCCCGGGCTATTCTTATACCCTTGGGGTAGTCTACAAAATTGGTGATGAGAGCCAAGCGCTAAAAATGCTGTCAAATATCTGCTTTCAGGTGCTATATTTCGGCAAAAGAAGAATCCATTTGAGATATCTAGTGCTGTTGTGTATTTTTTCCACACAATGTTATTCATTAGTGCGGCACTGTGTGCATTTCGTACTGCAAATGCTCGTGTGCATGTGTTTAAATGTAGTCTAAAACTAGGCGGTATGAATTGTTGGGTTTCATTACCTGAAACAAAGGATTATTCATGGAATAGGTGCAATTTTCAATCACGCCTTGGTATTCAAGTTGATCTAAGATCTCCCTGACTTGGTTCTTTGTGTCTTGTTTTATTGGGTACTGCCTCTATGGTGTAGGAGTAGATTTCAATGGGATTTCATGGTGAGGTGACTCAGCATCTCACCGAACATGATTTCGGTAATGTGCGGGAGCTAGCGCTAACACCCACTCCTGCGCGTATGTATGTTTAAGTGACTCTGGGATGAGATCTGAGAAAGCTGGTAAAATTACATCTTCCCCCTTACGGCAGTCCATAACGAACTCAGGCGTCCAATCTCTTTCAGCCAAACGGATGTTGCATCCATAAGTCAGGTTCTCCCAAAAGAGACCTTTTACTTTCCTGGGTATGTCCCTCTCCATTTGGAGCGTAATTTTGTGTAAACGATGAGGGACACTTACCCTTGTATCAGGTGTTTCCACTGTGATGTGTTCATTCAACGCTGCTGTCACCAGAAATTCCATCAGGTTCTGGTGAGCTATTGTTACCTCTTCTGCACTGTCTAGCATCATCAGAACCCATTCCCCGTTCAGTAGTAGAGTCCTAAGTCTAGGCTTTAGAACAAAGACAGGGACTAAGGACCAAGTCTTCAGATTCCTTCTAATTTATTGGAAGGTTGTGGTACTGGGCAGAGGCAGTCTTTATTTAGCATTTATTGATCTGAAGACTGCCTTTGACCTAGTTCCCAGGTCCAGGCTATGGGATACGCTTGGTGAGATGGGCGTGCCCCATTTTGTTCTTAATTTACTAGTCCGGCTGCATGAGGGTAATTTTGCCCGGGTTAGGTGGGGTGAGCAGGGTCAACTTACAGAGCGCATCCCTGTCAAGAGAGGAGTAAGGCAGGGATGCGTCCTGGCTCCAACCCTCTTCTCCCTATATGTGAACGGAGTAGTGGACTTCCTTCTGGAGGAACTGGCTGACTCACCTGTTCTGGGGGGGGGAAAGATACCAACTCTGTTGTTTGCAGATGATACGCTGTTGATATCCAAGACTCCAGCTGGGCTACAGCGTCTTACTGATAGATTCCATCTTTTCTGTGAGAACTGGGGTTTGATTATAAATGCCAGTAAAACTAAATTTATGGCTTTTAACCCCCACAGGACATGTAGGAATGGCCCTTTCTTAGATGGAACTTTCCTTGAAAAGGTTGTCACTTTCGATTACCTGGGTGTAAGATTCTCTGAAAAAATGTCATGGAAACCCCACCTAGGAAAGATGTTGATGGCCCATAAGCGCACGGCAGGTGCAATAGTAAAAGAACACCGCCTTTCTCATACTAGGCCCGTAGCTCCAGCCCTCCATATTTATGACACCAAGGCTGTTAGTGCTTCCCTTTATGGAGCAGAAGTCTGGGGATTCGAGAACCTTGACGAGCTCCAGAGATCGGAATATAAATTTCTAAGAGATTTAATAACAGCACCAAAATACACCCCCTTACTCCACTATTAATGGATATGGGTAGGCGATCAATAAGTGATGTAGCCAGGTTGCGTCCTCTGCTTTTTTGGGCTCGTATCAGGAGGACCCCGAGGCTTATTTCATACGCAGAGGCGCTTTCTGAGGTAATTAGCCTCGACACTGGGGGAAAATAGGCTGGATACGTGACACCAAGAAAATGTTAACTACAATCGGGCTTTGTAGCTGTTGGGCGAGTCAGGAGCCCCCAAGGAGAGAAGTTCTCAAATGCCTGTATTGGGAATGGGTGGACCAGCGAGAGATCAATAGACCTAATGTGGGCAAGTTGACAACTGAGTTCTACCTCCATAAATTAAGTAGACATTATGAGCCTTACCATGATCTAATCAAAGTACCTAGAGACAGAATGCTTTATATGCATTTCAGGTTTGGCTCTCTTCCAGTGGGTGAAATGATAGCAAAGTGGTCTATAAACAACGGAAAACACTGCCCTAGTTGCAAAGCGCCTACGGAAAGTATTGCCCACTTACTGTTTGTCTGCCCGGCGTACAAAGCATTACGGAAAAAATGGTTGAGCCCGATTTGTAGACAACTTGGTACGCGGGAGCACCATATTGCACTCCGTATTCTCAAGTCAGATTCTAGACCCCTTTTATCCTGCTGTGTAGCAAAGTACCTGGGGAAAGCTTGGCGGATACGGTGGAAGGCGCTCGCAAGCAATACATAGTCCTCATTGCATAGATAATAGCTAAGATTTTTAAGCCTTAATAGCACTACTGCTAAATATCACCATGCACAAGCACTTTATTTATTTCCTTTTAACTTTAGATAACTAGCGCGAGAAAATGAAATGAAAAGTCTCTCTATGTATTGCACAGTGTCTAAACAAAATGATGAATTACTGTTTGTTTTTTAATCAGATTAGAGGATGATCAAATGTATATTTCTTATTGGATCTGCTTTTATTCATACATATTTTATTGGCTTTGTTATCTTTGATCTCTGCTGCTTTTATGACTTTTTATGTCGAAATAAAGCTTGTGATGATGATGAGAGTCCTAAGTAGCCTGGGCATTTCTTATTTTTAGACCAGATACCTTCTTTTTTTAAATTGAGGTTTAGTTTTGGGTTTATCTTTCCTTTGAGAATGTAGTCTGAAGTGCGATGTGTCTCCTTTGTGGCTTGACTTGCTCTTCTGATCTGTGTTCTGACCGTCCTTCCCTCTCCGAGTGTTTTGATGAACTCTGAAAGGAATGAGAGGAACGTGTATCAGTATCCTGATACCTGTCAGGTTTATTAATATTATCACGGTTTCTAAGATGATATTATTTCTCAGAGGGCTCCTGTTGAGGAGACCCACCCCGTGATCGTGATGCATTCTGCTTATTATTTTTTTATTGTTTGTTTTCCCATTTCTTTTTAGAAGAATCGGGTGCTTGCTTTGAGTTATCCGTTTCAGGATTACTCATTATTTGTGGTTTCCCAGGTCTAGCTCCCAAGTTATCCTTACACAGCAAAGCATAGGCTTCTTCGATAGTTTTAGGTAGTTCTCGCTCCTGTGGTGCAGGAGTGAATTCCCTCAAACTTTGGCATATAGCCTCCGCTGCTGCCTCCCCTTTTATGTTACCTAACATAATTGCTGATACCTGGGCACAATTGCCCATCAGTTTCATCCCCAAGTCCAGGGCAGACACTGCCCTGTACTCATTCTGTATTTGTTTCAATACTTCCGGTATGACTGCTATTGAGGGGGTACCATGAGTTCTGATATAAACGGCAGTGAAGACTGTACCCCAAGTGGTAAAACCCTCTATCGGGGGAGCTATCCCCATTGGCAATCAAGCTGTTAGTATTCAGTGTTTTTCCTGCGGGCCCATATGGGAAAATACTGCGTCAAGCTGTGCTATTTTCTGTGCTATCCAAAATGGCATTTGCTCACGTTTAGTGGGCATCCTTCCCATAATCGCGTTCAGCGTTTGTGGGCTGATATTTGTTGTAGTTATTTGAGGTTGACCAGCTTGAGTAATCCTCGCTGGTTGAATTGTAAGTGTTCGCATTACAAACTGTGTAAGGTTTCTGTATAGTTTTGCTATGTCTCTGTAAAGTGTCCGTAATTCTGCTGCTGGAAATGTATCAATCTCTGGATGCGGAGTGTAAGCAGCCAGGACCGGCCAGGTCGCTCCTTCTCTGCTGAGCAGACTGAGTCTCACATTTGTTGTGGTGTGGGGGAGGGCGCCTTTAAACTAATTAATATGTTCTTGGTAAGTTAACGGGACCTCTATGTCCACATATGGAAGATATTCTTCAGGTGTGTCATCTTCAATGTAAGTATTGAAACAAATGTGTGCATGTATCTGCAGGAGAGAATCTAACCCAAGAATAGAATACCTCTGTTCTGAATGCCTTGTGTGCCTCAATCACGAAGGTAACATCACCACCCATTGCCGGGAGGCCAAATTCCATTAATAGTAATTGCATGTCTGCTATTTTCTGTAATGTTAAGAGCAACTTCCTGATCTTCTTCCACTGCATTCGCAATGCCGCCCTCTTGGACAGACAATGTGGAAGGAAGTAGTAAGGAAAAGAGATACGGTTTTACACAATGTGGGAAATTTCAATTGTCCAAGCTTGAATAACCTACAGCCAATAAATAGGGTATACCTACTCAGCTGCGGCAGATTTCCCTTCCCACTCCAGACATCTCTGGTTAAATGTGAGTAGGGTTCCGTGAGAAAGAACTAATCAGATTTGACCATTAAATAAGAACCAAACCAACGTTGGCAGCGCCATGTTGTGTAGTTCCTAAGAATACCTAGGATCTCTGCACGTTTGTTGGACAACATAAACTAACGGCTTGGTGTCAAGATTGATTCTGGACACCCCCGCAGGATATGTTGGCCTATAGACCAGCTAGCTTACAGGTCCACTATAAGCCCCCTAACCTTACCAAGGAGCGAATAGTTTCTGGCAACCATCGTCGAACATGACAACCCTCGACCCTTCAGGGGTCGTGGAAACAGTACAGTACTTTTCGCTCAGTCACTCATGCTCTCAGAGAGATACACAGAATAAATGTTGGGGACGGTTTCAATAAGCATTTATTGAACCAGTGTCATTCTAGTATAAAACATGTTTGCTGTGACAATCAATAGACGGAAGCTAACGTGAGAGATTACAAGCACCAAAAGATTAAATAGAAGGTAGAATTCTACCATGGTGCTAAAACAGCGAATATATGCGGGCATATAAACATGACAGTAATCAAGCATACTCCTATGATGAAGTCCTTACCTAAGTGTACCTAAGTGTACCTAGCATGTATGTGGGTGTAAAGCCAAGAATCCCCTAGGAAAGAGCTAACCCTATGACCTGATGGGAGAGAATGAAGGACCCCGTCTTGGTCTCGAGTTGGACACCGTGTAAGGGATGTCAGACCGCTGCGTGTTGAAGTTTCTGCAGGCCGGGACCTCAGTGTCTGTGTCAGCTTTTTCTCTCCTTCACTAGTGAAGGTGCTCTTCTTTTATACAGAAAAGGTAGCCTCAGGGGTTCTACCACAATTGATATGGTATGAGTATGATTATTTTGATGAGCCTAAATCAATAAATGTAATTTATGCAAAGTAGCCTGATCACCCTAGGATAAAAGATAGCAATGACTTTTGTACAGAGTATGTTAATCCTGTTATGTACATCATATGCAGGGGATTTTACTAAGAATCCTCATGCATAATAAATGAGGCTAGTTTCAAGGAAACCAATCGACATTTATTCAGCACGTAACTAGGTAAAAGGTCTGTGCTAGAACCGTTATGCAGGGCAAGGTAGGACAAATGTAGGTGAAAGGTCGCTTTGCTACTTAGACCTAGATTGGGGGACATAACAAGTTGTCACAGCCACCGGAATAGGGCTGTGCCTTTCCTCAGACAAAGCTGCCTCCACCCCCCTGTAGTGTGTCTGGAGCCAGGTCAGACTTTCCTTTGACGTTTGCCTACTTCGAAGGCAGAAAGGGGTATAATTATTTGACCTCTTGTTGTATTCCTCTTAGGGTGTCCATACACGGGCTTTCCTGTATCATGTCCTTATATAGGCACAATTCGCCCTGCCCTTATATAGGCATAAAATCCCAGTCCTTATTTAGGCATTAAACCATGCACTCCAAATACAGGCATGGTCTCCGACATCCGTCCACCCTAACGTCACAACGAGTTCTTGAAGAACGGACCCTTAGGCTTCGGGAGTTTCCCTAGCACAGGACTATTGATTTCTTCAAGGACTCATCTATTATGCATGAACCTTAGGGGTTCATTCATGACGTCTTCCGCTGTCCGATTCACGTCAATGCTAACATTCTGAGGTACCTCTCAGGTATAAATATACCTTCCCTAGCCCCTGTAAATCGGAGGAGACCTCGACTTCAGAGGAGCCCGTTTCCCGGCCTGACGCACTGAGACGACGCTGTCATCCCTGCACGCAGAGAGTCCAGCTTCCAGTGATCTGACTTCCCTCGCTGGGTGTTGGAGTTCGAGTCTAGCAAGATATTCCTACCTCTCTCATTCTTAAGGTATGGAGCTGACTAGAACCTAGAGGGACTCTTGGCATACTAGGCATACTAGGCTTAACATACTCTTAGTATACCATAGTAAGGAATACTTCACCTACTTCATACCTCTCCCTACACCTAGGTTAGGTACATTGGGGTAGAACTAGCTTAGAAACGCATTGTATGAGTACTCGCATTTTTAGTCTGTTATTTATGTAAATGAATATCTACTAAAGATCATGCTAGCGCAGTATTATTTATTTCTACTGCTTACGCTGTACATTATTTATCTTGCATACTGTCTTGTGATCGTAACAGCACATATTACTTACACGAGAAACAAGACTGTTCAATAAATCTTTTATTGAAACGCCCGTCTATTCTTTCTGTGTAACTTTGAGGAAAACTAAGTATGCACGAGTGAACTGAGTGAAATAGTTATCTATTGTTTCCACGACTCGGGACACGTTCTGCTTCTAAAAGGGAAACAAAGTTGTCATGTTTTGCGGCTGCCAGAAACTACTCCCTTCTTGTTTATCAAGGAGTTTCTAGTGGCCTCTGAGCTAGCTGGCACAAGTAATTAAGTTTAATATACTCGATAGGGACATACTGACCTTAGTCCTATGTCAAACCTATAGGGGATATTATTCCAATGCGCAGAGCCTATTAGGGAAATAGGAGCTACACTACATGGCACCCAACGGTTTGGTAAGGTGGTAATTTAACGTTAGATACTGAGTAACTCAGCCGTGCCTTTTCTCTCAGAGACCCCTACCCATATACTCCCAAAGACGTCTGGAGTGGGCAGGGTTAAGTATCCGCCACGGCTACATAGGGAAGTACCCTATATATTACCTGTTTGGTTTGCTCAATGTTGAAGGATACAGTGTTCCAAAATATTGTGCACCTTATCTTTGTTTCCTTGAAACTTGTTCTACCTTTTAAAAAAAAAAAAAAATGTCCATAACAGGGGACGAAGCCACCGGAAACGGTGGAGCTGTGGCTGATCCAGCCCAAGCAGCAGTTTTTAACTTTACCGGTTTAAATGAAACCGAGGAGGGTGTTATAGACATCGCTCCAAACTTAAGAAGAGCCATCACTCTAAAACTCATAAAACACGGACTACCACCAAGAGGCGGTAGAGCAGTTTTCGTGATAGAGGCACACGAATCCTTTCAGACAGAGGTATTCTATTCATGGGTAATATTTCCTGAATCAAATTCAGTAACTAAAATGTTTCACTTCTACAAAGAAGATGATCCACCAGAGGAATACATTCCTTTCGAGGATATTGAAATTCCATTAACATACCAGGAGCATCAGCTCTGGTTTAAAGGCGCCCTAAAACATCACAGAAACATTACCAGGCTCGGTCCACTAGGTAGACCAGGAGCAACATGGCAGATTCTAGCCGGCTACACACCTCATCCTGACCTGGATATAATGTCAGATGAGGAACTACTTGTTCAACTACAAGAATTAATAAAAATCTACAGACAATTGGTCCAATATGTCATGCGGACTTTCACAGTCCAACCACCATTGACACTTCCAAATCAAACTCCTCAACAGGGGAATACACTAAAAATTACACCACAGACTCTATACACAGTCATGGGTAAAATGCCCACAAAACATGAGCAAATTCCATTCTGGATAGCTCAAAAAGTTACTCAAATCGAAGCAGTATTTCCAAATACTAGCCCGTATGAGAAACACAGAATCCTAACAATCAGTTTACCAATGGGGATCACACCACAACTGGAAGACTGCACCACTTGGGGCTCAGTCTTTGCTGCCATCTATACTAAAACACATGGTATTCCATCAATTGCGGTAATACCAGATGTCCTGAAACAAATTCAAAACGAATACGGGGCAGAGCCTGCTCTGAATTTAGGTATAAAATTACTGAAAAATTTCGACCAGGTCTCAGCAATAATATTATCTAATATTAAAGGGGAGGCAGCAGCAGTGGCGATCCGCCAAAAATTAAGGGAATTCAATGTTACAGAACATCAGACAGAGCTACCCAGAATTATAGAACAATCTTATGCAGAATTAGGCAGAGATAGTTTGGGTGGAAGACCAGTGAAGCCGAAACTATCTGAAAGTCCTGAGAAGGACACAATTAAACAAACTCCGACATCTTCTAAAATGAGGTGGGCGGCTAATAAACAATATTCAAACGAGAAACGTTCTCAATCCCGAGGTAGGTCTCCTCAAAAGGAGCCCTCTGAAAGGAGGTATAACCTCAGGAATAGGGATAATTTGAAAAAACCTGACAGGTATCAAGATACTGATACACGTTCCTCTCGTACCTTTCAGATCTCATCACAGACTTCGGAAAGAAGAGGACGGTCAGAACATAGAGAAGAACGCGTGAAACCAAGGAAGAAAAACACGCTACAAAAAACAAAACAAAACCTCAATTCTCCAAGAAGAAAGTAGCAGGTCTAAAGATCAGACATGCCAAGAATACTGAGAACACAACTCAAGAACGGAGAATGGGCTCAGACAATGCTGGAGAGTGCAGCAGAAGTCACAATAGCTCGCCAGAACCTGAAGGAACTTCTGGAGATAGTGGACTTGAATGAGTACATTACAGTAGAGACTGTGGACACCAGGGTTAGTACTCCAGAAAAGTTATATGAAATAACACTCCGGATGGAGGGAGACATACCTAGACAGGTGAAAGCACTTTTTTGGGAAAGACTATCAAGGGGCTATGACATACTTCTAGCAGAAAAAGACTGGCCACCACAATTTGTCAGGGAGTGCCCACACGGCGAGGACATTATTATGCCTGCCTTCTCCAACCACATTCCAATTCACCTAAAATATACATATGCCAGGAAATGGGCAGTAGCCCAGGCCCCAGCATTATATAAAAATCATGTAGGATGGGATGAGGACTCACCTCACCATAAAATACATCTGAAACATGAACCAACTGCACAAAGGCAGTACCCGATAAAGCAAGAAGCTAAAAAACAGGTCAGGGAGATCTTAGATCAACTTGAATACCAAGGGGTGATTGAAACATGCACCTCCTCAATGAACAATCCTTTGTTTCCTGTCTCCAAAACAGACAATACATATCGTCTAGTTTTGGATTACAGACACTTAAACACTTGTTCTAAAACATTTGCAGTGCAAAATGCACATAGCACAGCATTAATGAATAACATTGTGCGTAAAAATATAAAACCACACTAGACATCTCAAATGGTTTCTTTTGTCAAAACATAGCACCTGAAAGCAGGTACTTAACAGCATTCTCCAGAATGAGGACCCAGCGTCAATTTTGTCGACTCCCACAAGGGTTCAAGAACAGCCCAGGTTTATTCTCAGCGAGGGTAACGGAGTTACTACAAATTTATGACAATGAGGCATTGTCCTATGTCGATGACATCTATCTGACAGACGATGACCTGGACAAACACTTGAACAGGGTGAGCACCATTATACTGGGCTTCGCCTCTGAGGGCTACAAATTCAACTTTAAAAAGTCCAGAATTGCCCATCTCAATGTCCTATTTCTAGGATATGAGCTTTCAAGTGAAGGCAAGAGCTTGGCAGCTAACTTTCTAGAGAAGTGTGCGCTGCTCCAACCTCCAAAAACGCAAAAAAACTTACAATCCATCATGGGTTTCCTCAATTTTGGAAGAACATACATTCTAAATTGCACAGAAAGGGTTAAACCTCTCTACGCATTAATCAAACCTGATTTTTCAATAAAAAATTGGACAAACGAACACACAGAAATCTTGCGTTCACTCCAGGCTAACATGTTAGCAACAAATCACTTACAAACACGCGTAAGTCAACGCAACCTGGTGATCCGAATAATTTCGGGTCAATGCGGGTTCACCTACTTAACATTTAATGAAGGTGAAAAAATACCAATCGCATACAAATCTCATTTGTATACTCAAGCGGAAATGCGCTTCACTTCAACTGAAAACATTCTGACCGCAGTTCAAACCGCTGTAGCAAAAGAAAGAGCCTTAGCCCAAGGGAAACGCATTATTGTCGTAACCCCGGTACCAGCTTTAGAAGCGGTCACAAAAGCAAGCATTCCAAATGCTAAAGCATTACATCCAAGATGGATACAATGGGTTAATTCTCTTGCTGCAACAGATGTTGAATATGTTTTTGACCCAGATTTAAAAACACAAGCATTCCTGCAATATGAACAAGAATGTCCTCTGCCCACTGAAATTCTGCCTCTCGATCAGTACGAATTCATAATTTACACTGACGGATCCGCACAGCCCGCAACAGGGAGTAAGCAAGCTTACAGTGCAGCGTGTGCAATCGTTAAAGGTCGCATACGAGATGGCATCTTCAGACCTATGGTCACAAAAACGCAGTCTCTAGGAGATTGTACTGCTCAGCGAGCTGAACTACAAGCATTCAAACTGGCATTTGAAAGTACAGATCGAGAATTCCCCACACTGATAGTGTGTGATTCCTTTTACTGTGTTCAGTCGTATAATGAATATATACAAAACTGGCTTGAAAATGGTTTCAAAGATGCGAAAGGTGGCACAATAAAGCACAAAATGCTTTGGGAACAAGTAGTTCAGTTGAAAAACGAACTACCAAAGGCTCACGTGATCCACACACTGAGTCATCAACGTGATGGCGTTCACGTTGCAGGGAATTCATTGGCTGACGAAGCCGCGAAGGGGGCTGTTCAGACGGCTTCCGTAGCTGCGATCACTCGTTCAAAAACGAAAATAGACGGTGAGATAATGTTGGCTGTCAATGCTTCAAGCAAGGGCAGCAGTGCAGCGTTACCAAAAAGTTTCCACTCAAGTACTCTTATGTAATTGATGCGAACAACGTTCCTTTTGCTCGAATCCCTGGAGTGGGGGATAGGGTAATTCCAAACAAGGAACGTAGATTAGGACTAATCCTAGCAGCACACGAAGGGATAGCTTCTGCCCATGCAGGTGTTTCTGCCACAGTGTCTTTACTAAAGCAAAGATATTGGTGGCCTGGCATTCGGAAACAAACAAAGAACTATGTTTTAGAATGTGATATTTGCCAACAGATGAAAGTCTCAACAGTAAAACGTCCTGCGCAGGCACCCCTATTAATTTCAGACAAACCATTAGCTTGTGTTTACCTGGACCACTGCGGTCCCTTTCAAAGGGACGGTAATTATAAATATATCATGGTCGCAGTGGATTCTTGCTCTAGGTTCCTATGGATATGGCCTCAGCGCTCGGCTGACGCTCGAACTGTTATAAAAGATTTGCAAGTCTTTATCGGCACATACGCAATAGGCACGCCACATTCTGACCAGGGCCCTGCGTTTAGCTCTCGGGCTTACAAAGAAGCCATGGCCAGTCTGGGCGTTGCATTGCGGTACTCCTCTCCATTCCATCCTGAGGGAAATTCGGTTGTGGAAAGGAAAAACCGGGACATAAAGCAGTCTATAACAGCTAGGATATTAGGTTCGGGTGATGGGTGGGTCAAACATCTTTATGGGGTCCAACGCTCGTTAAACAATCTGCCAAGAAGTTCTTTAGGGGGGGTCACTCCATATGAGGTCCTATTTGGGACAAGAATGTGGGTACCAGATCTCGATGACGTAGGCACAGTGGTGGAAAATAAAACGTTTGATATCAAAGATCGTTTGGCTGTTTTACAGGAACTGAATGAACTAAGATCGAAACAAAGCAACGTATTCCTGCAGCCAACCACCACTGGGGAAAAACCGGTGGTCCCAGCAAGGCCTGTCTGGATTCCAAAAGTTGGGGATCTAGTCAGAGAAAAGATTGCGGACAAGAAGGAATTTGGACCTTCTTACAGACAACCAGTACCTGTCCTAGCAGTTCAAGGACAAGAACAGTACTTCTGCCGCCCCTTGCTGGAAGAAAGGAGAAAAGATTTGTGTCCATCGACCTCATCAAACCACAGTATGTAGCCAAAACTAAGTAGTAGGCCTCGTGGACTCCGACCTAGTAGCTGACGCACTCCTCTCGCTACTATCCAAGAGGTTCAGACTGAAAGACTGATAACCATCGAGAATTCAGCAGTAACAGATGAAGGACTGAGCAACAATGCTATGGAACTCATCCCTCTTGAAAATAAAGTAATAGTTCATCCAAATACACCTGTCTACAACAATGTAACAAGTGATCAACTGGTTCCAGCGATTTCTACAAATCCTGATGCAATTCCAACAATTGACAGAACTGCTTCTGGCTATTTCATTAACTTTGATACGTTCTCAGAAGATCCAAGTGAACCTGAAACGACGCCAGCATCATTCAAATTCAAGCGGCAAGTACAAGACTTTCTTCACTTTCTGAAAAAGACTTATTTGGTTTCTCCATGGATTGAACTCTGGATTACATCTGGACTATTTGTTTTCCTGCTCTGGCTAGCTTTGGTTACAACTGTGAGCGTGCTTATAAGTGGCAGATACATCCATGTGAATACTGAAGGAAAAGACGTGAACGTACTTTTGAAACCTCATAAATCTTCCCATCGTGAGGGAAGAGACTTGTCAACAGTGAACATCACAGCCATTCCTATACAGGATGGTATAGTGTGGGACAAAACAGATTTTGATATCTTTGGCCCGACGGAACAATTGAACATTCCACATTTGTTTAAAATTTCACTAAGTGATCTAATTTCGTCCAGTACCTATTCTGATGATTGGGACTTTGAGACTATTAATGACATAATGTTTGACCTAGAAAAATCTGCTGCATTTTCTAAAAATGAATATTTAGAGGGTTCATCAGACTATGAACAGCTGTATTGCTATAACCACTATGGTCATCATTATTTGCATAAATCTGCATACCCTAGAAATGTGTTTATATTTAACCAATGGGAGCATTGTCCTACACCACCACAAGGTAGTTCAAAAACATTTGCTAACAAGTTTCCATATTTTTCAGGGCACAATACGTCTGATCCAGAAATGTTTTACTATAAAAATGTAAACAAAACAGGGCTGAAAATTATGTTAACTAATACGAAACAGATTTACTCTGCAACATTTATTGCCCAACTGTCTACACAGGGTTTTGACTTATGGAAAGACACAATAGACACAAAAACTGTCTGGGGTACTAAAGATTGGCAAGTGCATGGGATAGAAGCTTTATTTAGAGCCTGTGTCATCCCTGAACAAATAATGTTTTTGAATGAAACTGTCCAACAAACATCTTGTCTTGGACTAGCCAAGATCAAAGAGATGAAAACACCTTCTGTACCAACACCTGCAAGTGATAACAATACACTGGCAGCGGTGACAGTTGACAATATACTACAACTCAACAGATCTAATCCTGATTGGAAAAAATGGTTGATCTGGCCCATAGACACGAACAACTGTCAGGA
Source organism: Calotriton arnoldi (assembly GCA_963921515.1). Lineage (NCBI taxonomy): Eukaryota > Metazoa > Chordata > Amphibia > Caudata > Salamandridae > Calotriton > Calotriton arnoldi. The sequence goes on from CAWUFW010006492.1 coordinate 765,170, forward strand.
AAGATTCCTGAATAAAACTCAGGGCTTTACTATTCATAGGTCAGACCCAAGATACGTCCAAAGACAGCATCCGGGGGTAGTAACAACATACAGTGTAGGTAAATTATGCCTCGATTGGCTGCAGAAATCTACACTACAGGATGTGAAACAACACTTATCCTTACTTACAGAAGACGCAGACCTTAGGGAATTCTTGCTTGGACCAAGAAAACCGCGTCAAAAACGTTTCATATATGCCGGCATTTACGCTGCTTATAATGAAGCATGGAAAGTGTCACAGATGGAGGCCGCAGAACGAATACGTGAACTTGATCGTATTAATTTAGAAAAAACACTCACTGTGGTCGACAATGGGTTAACAACTTTGTCCTCCAGAATATATTCATTGGACAACATTGTATCCTCTGCTATCGACATACTGGAACAAGATTTGGCGATGTTACAGCAAGGCCAATCTCAATTCCGTTCTATTGTGTTATTAAGCTGGACGCTGCAATCTTTGCGTGTGGGCTATGTGCCTTGGCGTTTCATCAACATGTCAGCTTTGTTTACAGAATACAATCTAACCGATAAACAGATCGAACTGGCACAAAGAGGAGCAAGGTATACAGTGTTGAGCATTGAAAAACTGGAAAAGTTATCGTTCACAGTGGCAGAAAAACCAGCTACAGAATGGCTTATTCATGGCAAAATCACACTACCTGTGACTACTTTTCAGTTTCAGTATTGCCTCAAACAAATGCAAGCAGGCAAATATGAAAGGTTGGGTAAGGAATACATTAAGACATCTTCGTATTTACCGTATACATATAGATGTTGGAGTGGGGATCGTGAAGTGTTTCTGAGCGGTACACACTGTAAAAGTGCACTGAGCGGTTCACTAATATGTCAGGACATTTCTTTACATGGGGCTTGTAATGGTTCTGTGGCAAATTTGTCTTGCCATCAGCAGGGTACACCAGCTGCTGTGATTAATCCAACGTTTGGACAACTTGCTAATGGGAGTTACCTCATGTTGAATGATCAGAGTTGCTGCGGCATGTTGCCAGGCATCCCATATCTAGTAACGGTCAACTCCAGGGTCACTTGCTGTATGCAAGTATTGTTTGCCCCAATAGACACAGTCAGGGAGTCGCCTTTGTGGCCTTCGCTGAACGTCTCTTTTATAAGATTTGATACTTTAAGCAGAATGAAAGCCATGCTTTTACAGCAAACAGTGCCTTTGACCTCGGCCAAAGAAACCTATGATCTACAAGTAGCAAGGACTTCGGCTGAGATACAGACTTTAATACGTACAAACTGCCCTATACATTTCGTGGAAATGATAGGACGTATCTTTAACATGTCAGATACAAGCGGAATTTTACATGTATTTAAGAGCATCTGCTCCGGTCTGTTAGCACCTTTCCAGGCAATACTCGAAATCATCCCGAACTTTGCACATTCGGTGTTTGGTGGCATACCATTAATTCTAGCACTTGTTGCCGGAATTCTATTTCTCTTCCTGCTATTACGCTATGGCCAGCCTATTCGCAGACATCACTCCGAGCAAAATGGAGAAAGCTCTCCTTGAACGAAAGTGCCGTGAGCGAATAGTACAGCTTTTGGGCATGACTCGTCTACGGGACCTGAATACCACGTGGTTCCTGTCGTTCAGACCAATCTGGCAAGATTGCATCTTACCTGTCCTACGATGCCTGCTATGCGGTGAAGAATGCGTGTTGGACACCTGTCTAACATTTCCATCAACTACGCCAACGGATATCGATACTCTGCTGGACCCGATAACGGCCCATGCTCTGTGTTGTCCCCCAGAGGCTACCAATCCTGATGACAGCATTCATTGAGATCTCTCAGACGCTTCCGGCTGCTGCTGAGGAATGAGAAAGATCTACAGGCACACAGGTAACAACGGACGCGAACATTGCTGCGGCATCCTCTGCTGAAAGCGATGCTTCACATCTCTGTGCAATTAATCTACTACACGAGGTGTTCCAACTGACACCAACTTCAGTGGATGATATTTTGTCTACAGAAATAGATGATCTCATGTTTACACCAGACCTGTAAACTGACTCTGATTCGGCCCACAGTGTTCCAGCGATGCAGTAACAATTTGGCCTTCATACTTCAAAAACTTGGAACTCTTCCCAAATTGAACTTTTTCCCATTTTTCGAACTAATATGGCAATTCAATCTGCTTGAAGTAGAACTAGCCTTATAGTACAGACTTCGCGGTACTTCCACAGACACTTAGTCATCTTGTTTGTCTAAAAAGTTCATTAATTTCAATGACATGAAATGACTTTGATTTTGAACAAACTTATCGATCATTTATTTTGTCACATGTATATATTACTGCTTATTTCATTCAAATTGCATTTTATTTTAAAATATATGCCTGAAATGAAAAGCAATGCTTAAAATGTACAGTACCTTTTGCATTCGAATAGTTTTTTTTTTTTTTAAATGCCTTTTAAATGGTTTTAAGAAATATTTTAGCAATATGCGGTACTCCATTTAATGTTTAGCATTTTTAAATGTTTAGCATTTTAGTATTATCGTACACACGAAAGTGGAGTGGCTGTTGTATTCCTCTTAGGGTGTCCGTATATAGGTTTTCCTGTATCATGTCCTTATATAGGCACAATTCGCCCTGCCCTTATATAGGCATAAAATCCCAGTCCTTATTTAGGCATTAAACCGTGCACTCCAAACACAGGCATGGTCTCCGACATCCGTCCACCCTAACGTCACAACGAGTTCTTGAAGAACAGACCCTTAGGCTTCGGGAGTTTCCCTAGCACAGGACTATTGATTTCTTCAAGGACTCCTCTATTATGCATGAACCGTTATACCTTAGGGGTTCATTTATGACGTCTTCCGCTGTCCGATTCACGTCAATGCTAACATTCCGAGGTACCTCTCAGGTATAAATATACCTTCCCTAGCCCCTGTAAATCGGAGGAGACCTCGACTTCAGAGGAGCCCGTTTCCCGGCCTGACGCACTGAGATGACGCTGTCATCCCTGCACGCAGAGAGACCAGCTTCCAGTGATCTGACTTCCCTCGCGGGGTGTTGGAGTTCGAGTCTGGCAAGAGGTTCCTACCTCTCTCATTCTTAAGGTATGGAGCTGACTAGAACCTAGAGGGACTCTTGGCATACTAGGCATACTAGGCTTAACATACTCTTAGTATACCATAGTAAGGAATACTTCACCTACTTCATACCTCTCCCTACACCTAGGTTAGGTTAGGTACATTGGGGTAGAACTAGCTTAGAAACGCATCGTATGAGTACTCGCATTTTTAGTCTATGTTATTTATGTAAATGAATATCTACTAAAGATCATGCTAGCGCAGTATTATTTATTTCTACTGCTTACGCTGTACATTATTTATCTTGCATACTGTCTTGTGATCGTAACAGCACATATTACTTACACGAGAAACAAGACTGTTCAATAAATCTTTTATTGAAACGCCCGTCTATTCTTTCTGTGTAACTTTGAGGAAAACTAAGTATGCACGAGTGAGCTGAGTGAAATAGTTATCTATTGTTTCCACGACTCTGGGACACGTTCTGCTTCTAAAAGGGAAACAAAGTTGTCATGTTTTGCGGCTGCCAGAAACTACTCCCTTCTTGTTTATCAAGGAGTTTCTAGTGGCCTCTGAGCTAGCTGGCACAAGTAATTAAGTGTAATATACTCGATAGGGACATACTGACCGTAGTCCTATGTCAAACCTATAGGGGATATTATTCCAATGTGCAGAGCCTATTAGGGAAATAGGAGCTACACTACACTCTAATACCTGAAACTCAGAACACTACTGGACTGAAGACATTCTGCCAGGAAGAAGAGCTGGATGCTGTAGGAGGGACTGCCACTCTGCCTGTTGCTTTGTTGTGCTGCTTGCTGCTTCTGTCCTTGGAGTAAAAGGACTGGACTTTGCTTTCTACATCCTGCTTCCAAGGTTCTCTAAGGGCTTGTGCGTGCTTGCCTCCTGTTAAGAAATCTCAGGGCCATCAAAGACTTTACCTACCAGTGCCTGGGTTCTTCTGCTGGGAGCCCTTTCTTGACAAGTGGTGCCAAATTTAGTGCCTGGGCTCTTGGAAGTAGAATCTGGTGATCTAAGAAGAAAATCCTTGTATCGGATCTCAGTGCCTGTTTTCTCGATGCAGCACCGCTTTGAGGCTGGAAAATCACCACAGCCCAAGTCCCGAGCACCACGTCACTGACGTCCGTGGCACCCGCTCTGACTCCAACGCAGCCCCAGCTTCACAGCTGAAGAATCGATGCATCGCCTGCTCTGGGCTGTGAAACCAATGCAGCGTCTGCATTGCCATATCAACACAGCGTAACTGGATTTTCGCTGGATCGTCCTTCAACGCTGTTTCTTCATCAACATTGCCCAGCCGTAAGGAACCGAGGCTGCGTGTCTGGAGATCGACGATCAACTCCCCTTCCAGTAAGGAACCAACACATCACCTCTCTTCACAGTGGTGATCCGACGCAGTACCGCCCCTGGAGGTAAGGAACAGACCCATCACCTCCCCTGCACCTGTTTTGTCTTTGAAGTTTAATGCATCCAAGGTACTTTGTGCTAAAAGAAATGCATCTATAGATTTCTATAGACTGAACTTATTTAATCTTTGAAAAGTGATATCTGTACTTGTGTATGTTGGATTTTTGTCGTTTTGGTCGTTTTTTCAGAAAAATATTGGCTATGTTTCTAATCTGATGTGGACTCCTTTTGCAGTGTTTCCACTGTGTTACTGTGTATGTATGTACAAATGCTTTGCACATTGCCTCTGGGATAAGCCTGACTGTTCGTGCCAAGCTACCAAGGGTGTGAGCAGGGTTTATGTTAGCTGTATGACTCCCTTAACCTGACTAGAGTGATGGTCCCTACATCGACAGAATGCAATCCACTGCCAATTAGAGACCCCATTTCTAATACTCGGCATAAAGTGTGGCACTTCGTGTTTCTCCTTTAGCATCAGAAGCTACTGCTACTTGTTCCTTGATGGTTGTCCTTGGTCTCTTAGATGAAGGCTTCTGTTGATGGGTTGATAGCACTGAAGGTTGTGCAGATTGAGTGAGTATAGTTGATCCTGCAATTGCTGCTGTGAAGGGTCAGGTGACTCTTGTGTGCCACTTAGGTTGTGTTGTTGCTGCTAACATCACTTGTGTAGAAGTAGGCACTCTCCATTTCCACTTGCAACCACTGTGTCAATGTTCCAACTCATGAGTCTCCATTTCCATTGTGTCCTCAGATGTTGATGAAGAGATTTGAACCATGATTATGTACAACATAAAAGTTATCAGACAGCTCAGGAAGTACAGTTCCATGTTTCATCTTTGCTCATTTGCAGTTCAAGTAGGGCTTCATAATGTGGCTGTATGCATACGCCTCAATCTATGTTGGCCTCCTACAATTGTGATATTAGTTGGTGTGATAGGGTGATGCTATTAAAATTAATTTTAATCCGTGGGACCACTACCTGCTCTTAAAAAACGTTTTCGCATGCATTTATAATGTGTTAGGACCAAAGTGATGTTGATATTAATAAGCAAATATTTTGTGACCATATTTCAGTTGCAAAACATTCGTACATAGCACTGCGAGTCGCAATTAGGAAGGGACGCCCTTAACACGGCCCTTCCTAATACCGACTCGCTAACCCATTTTGCAATTCAGCAATAGGTTAGCTAATCGCAAAATTGGGTTTTGGGCATGGGGAAATGCTTTTTTGTGGTTGCAAATGGCCCAATTCGCAGAATCAGGACGTTTGTGACCAAATCACCAGCCCTGCTTCCCTTCAAAGGAGCCCATCTTCATCAATCAGTTGTTGTGCCACTTCGGCCCAGAACAGACACAGCTGAGGACAGTCCCAAAATATATATTTAAATCCAGCAGCCTGGAAGCTGCACCTAGGATATGTGTCCAAGGCTCCCGGAAATATTCTACAAAGCCCTTGGAGGAGTGATATGGCCCATGTAATATGTAGAAATGTATTAACTGTAGACTGGCTTTCCTGGAGATTTTCGGGGGTATTATAACGCTTTCACCCACTCCTTATCATGAAAGGCTCTACCGCACTAATCGACCCAGACCTCACTGAGGGGTTGTAACGAAGTCTGGTAGTAGGCAGCTAGGGCTTTTGAGAGCCAACTAATGTTTCTACAGCCATTTTCCAATGTGTGTAAGGACTGCAAAAGCTTATGGGTAGCTTGCTCTGTGTCTCAAACCACCCATATGTTTTGGAGAGTGGATTGAAGGGAACCGTAAAGAAGGAATTTGCCCTCTTGGAGGTCACACTGTTCCATGAGGGCCTGGAACGGGAGGAGCTGACCACCCTGAAAGAGGTCGCCTAGGGTAGTGAGTCTAGTCAAGTGTCTTTGTGAGTAGGGAAGACCGATGAGGGATGTCATAGGGACAAAGGTGGTGGGGTTCTTGGCAACCCTTAGCCCTCTAGATAAGCAGTTAAAAGCTAACTGAAGGAAACAGGGAAGACTGACTGCACAGTTGTCTGACCCCAGTTCCAAGAGGGATTTACAGGTCTGCTCCTGTAGATCTAACACAATACAATCAAGCGGCAAAATCTGGTCATTTCAGGCAATGCAGTACACAGAATTCCAGAAAAAACACATCTTGCTCCAAAATGTCTTGCCAAACAAATGTTTGTGAAACAAAATATCTAGGGACAACCTTTTAAACCCTGCTATGAACATAATTGATTGATTTAAGAGAAATATGTAGTTTGGTCACTTGTTTTCCATTTCTTAATTCTATGATGGCAGGTACTGATTGTACCTTCAGTTGTTACCTATTGAAAACGGAAATGTCTGCTACAGTCGCAACATGGGCCACTTTTCTTTTGCACCTTTCGTTTCGTCACTGTACCAGCCTTCCTGCAGGAGTGTGTTAGTGTAGTAAGACATCCCAGCAAAGACAATCTTCAGTTTCAGTAATCCAAGAAACCATTTCCAGTTAAACTTAAAAATCAATATGTTTAAGATTTTCCAAAAATACAAGTATGCAGAATATGCTTTGTGAAAAATTGTGCACCTTTTCAGAGGATGTTCTTGGAGTAGCTCTGAGATCTGAAAGCGCAGCAAATACTAGACTCTGAGCAACAGCTATTTTGGCGAAGTGCATTGAGATGAACATCCTGACTTCACTCCATTGACCACGAAGCTTTATCTGCTTTATAGGGAAATGTAAAGTGTGTATAGATTCTCGAATCAAGATTTCTACCGTGAAATAATGACGTAACTGGCCTCTGTAAAGAGATTATGTAAATGAGAGAATATGGGATTACTGACTAAATAGTCCTGTATATGACCAAAGTACACTCTACGCAATTGCACTGTATGTCACTGAACACTATGCCACTCTTTTCTACTTTACACCACTGTATTCTATGCCACTGATCTCTACACCGATTTACTCTGCCCCACTCCACTCTACACCACTGACCTCTACACCAATGTACTCTATGACACTCTGCTCCACACCTCTACACTATATGACCCTGTTTTCTGCAACACTGCACTCTCAGCCACTGAGCTATATGCCACTCGTCTCTAAGCCACTGCACTGTACTTTGTACCACTCTACTCCGCTCTACTGCCCTCAAGGCTAATGCAGTTTACGCCACTCAACTCTATTCCACTGCACTCTACGCCAAACCATTCTACACCACTCTAATCTACTGTGCACCACTGCACACTGCACTCTACCCCACTTCACTCTGCACCTCTCTACTCTGCACCACTCTACTGTATACCAATGCACTCTGCCCCACTCTACTAAGCACCACTGCCCTTTTAACCATTATACTATATACCTTTCCTGTCCAGGCCACTCCATTCTACTCTGCACCACTCCACTGTATGCCACTCCACTCTATGACACTCTACTGTGCAATACTGCACTCTATGCCAATGCACTCTACTGTGTAGTACTCCACTCTACAGCATTGCACTCTACACCACCACTCTATGCCACTGCACTCTACCCTGCATGACTCCACTCTACACCACTTGACTCTACTCTGAAACAAGCTACTCTACGTCACTGTACTCTATGCCACTGCACACTATGCCACTCTAATCTGCTCTGTACCACTCTCCTCTATGCACTCTACTCTAAACCACTGCACTCTACACCAGTGCACACTACACCACTTTACTCAAAACCAATGCACTCTGTCACTGTACTCTACACCCTCTACTCTGTACCACTGTACTGTAAGCCGCTATACTCTACTCTGCAACACTCTACTTGATGCCAATGCATGGTATGACACTCTATGCCATTGCTCTCTATGTCACTACACTCTATGCCACTTCATTCTACTCTGCACCACTGTACTCTACAACACTGCTCTCTACACCGCTCTACTCCACACTGCTCTACTTTATGCCACTACACTCTACACCAATGCACTGTATGTCAATGCACTTCTACTTTACACCACTGCACTCTATGCCACTCTACTCTGCACAACTGCAACCTACGCCACTGTACTTTGCACCACTGCAATCTATGCCACTGCACTCTACAGTGCACCACTCAACTCTACTCCACTCAACTGCATTCTACGGCAATGCACTCTACACCACTCTACATCACGCCACTCTCCGCCACTGCACTCTATGCCACTCTACTCTATGCTAGTCTATTCTACACCTCTGCCCTCTACCCTGCACCACTCTACTCTACGCCACTTCATCTACTCTGGAAAAATCTACTCTACACCACTGCACTCTACTCCACTGCAACTACGCCACTCTACGCTGCGCCACTCCACTGTCCGCCATTGTGCTCTATGCCACTGCAATCTACGCTGCGCCACTCCACTCTACTTTGCTCCACTCAAATCTACGCCACTGCAATCTACGCCACTCTACTATGTCACTGCACTCTATGTCAATGCACTCTACACCACTTTACTCAAAACCAATGCACTGTACACCAATCTACTCTGCACCACTCTACTCTATTGCACTCCACTGTAAGCTACTCTACTCCAGTCTATGATACTCCACTCTGACACTCCACTCCACGATATTCCACTTTATGACGCTCTACTCCATTAAACCCTACTCCACTCAGACACTATTCAACTCCACAGCACTCTACTCCACTCTGTGCCTCTATATAACACTACTCCTCTCTACGATGCTCTATTCTACAACACAACTCCACTCTACTCCACTATTCCACTCAACGCAATCTAAGCCACTCCTTTCTATGACACTCAACTCCACTCTATGCCACTTCACTCTTCAGCACTTTACTCCACTCTATGCCATTCCACACTAGTACACCACTCCACTCTATGACAGTCTACTATGCTCAATGTCACTCTGCTCTACAACACTCTACTCCACTCTATACAACAGCCTCTACATATCAATGCTTCTTATGGGGGTTTACAGATCAGTTCTATAGGGGTAGCCATTATTGATCTGGCTTTTGACGTTTTTATGCAATTGTATGTTAATATTTATATTTTTGCATTGCTGTATAACTGTGTTGGTCTATTTTTAACTGCACTTGTATGATTTTATTTTTAAAATCGAACAAAGTACTGACTGACTGACACTCCACAACACTCTATGCCACTCCAATCTACTCCACTCTATGCCACTCTACAACACTCCACTGCTCGACACTTTACTCCACTCCTCTGTACAACACTCTATGACACTCTGTCACTCCCCTCTATGCCACTGAACTCTACGACACTCCACTCCACTCTATTACTCCACTCCACGCCTTTCCACTCTATGACACTCTACTTCCTCCTCGACACTCCACAACATTCTATGCCACTCCATGACACACCACTCAACTCTACTGTACGCTACTCCACAACTCTCTAAGCCACTGCACCACTCCATACCACTCCACTCTACTCCAAGACACTCCACTTTACAACACTCCACTCCACTGTCCTTTACACCATTATCTTTTAGCCTTGTTGAAAAGCAGCCACGTTGGTGTACCACATATCTAAAACATAATGGCAAAGCCAATAGCTCTTGCGCAGGAGAGATCTATTCGCTTTGCCAATACTTGTTTTCATTTGGGAAGGATCTATCCTGCCCAACAATTAACCATCTTCTAGAATGACGCAAGTAAGTGTGAATTCTCTGTGCTGAGGAATTCTTTTTAAACTGGAGATTTACTCAGGCCTCTTGCATCGTAGTCTGTGTAGTTCGTGTCTGTTGTACTGATCTAAGGTGGCAGAACAGTTTGAAGATAACAGTAGCTTGGACGGAAGGGAAGTTAAAGGAAGACTCGATAACTTTATTAAACATTTTTATAATATCTAATAGCATTACACGCTCCTCAAAGTATTATGGCAACACATAAGATCATATAGACACAAATAAGCAATAAACCTGCTAAAGGAAATCAATGCAAATAGATTTGAAAATACAAACCACATTCCAATCTTAGTTCATTTAAGGCAAAGGTTATGGGAAATAAGGATGCAAAGCAACAGGACTGCTATTTCATGTCAGTTTTCATTTAGACATCCTACAGACATGGCTCAGGATACAGATGAAAGAGTTTTTATATCAGTATACAAATAGAAGATTCTTCCAGAGTCAGTGGAAGAATTGTCAGCTTTAATATTATTAGACCTATCTGGAGCTTATGAAACTAAAGACTTGCAGATCCTCTTTCTACATAATTTCTAATTCATCCGTCAGTTTTGAAAATGAAACAAATACTTGTTGAAAAGGTTCTACAAGATAAAATAAGGGAAATTTGTTTTATAAACCCTAAAATAAAACCTGCAGTTTTACCTACAGGTCAGCCCCATCTATTCCTCGTTGCTATTCAGCATGTAAAGGCCACAATTTGCTCCAATAACTGAAAAGAGACATAAATGTTTTTCTGTCAGCCTTGGAAAACGAATTGTTAAACACTCTTTTCTGTAGTATTATACAGTCTTTCGGATGTGCAGAACAAGGAACACTCTGCCTGAGTGCCTCCAAAACACGTGCTACTACACGTCAAGGTCATTATGGGTTAATTACCGTTTCAAAGAATCTTGTACCTGGATAATACTCAACACTACAAACTCAGAATCCTATGGAGTCATTTTTAAATTCACAGTGTACCTCCTCATACAAATGAATGCTGTGCTGAAAGAGGCAAGGTTACAGCTCCACTTGCTAAGAGTATTGATGTTGACAATATCAAGACAGGCATTAGCAAAGCCAATAGGCCAGGCATTGGCCGCCAGCAGTGTGTCAAGTCTTGTTTTATTTTCTCATTGTTTTTGCAAAACTTTATTGTATGGGTATATGCTGCACCCTCACCAATCTAAAAAAAAATGCGCTATAGGTCTAAAAAAAATCATACATTCACAAAGTACTCCCTGGCACTGAATGGAACTACTTTGTTTGTGGACGTGTTCCTTGTGAAAGGTCGTATGCCGTAACTCATAGTGAAGTCAGCCAATGGCTGAAATGCACAGATACATTGCCGCTTAATGCATGTTGGAGTGGGTGGAACAAAAATGTGAATGACACCAACCACAGACTAATTAATGAGGAGGGGCCAAAACCCCTATAAGTAACTATGTTATACACATAATTTTAGTAAACTCAAAAGGTCTTAGCTAACGCAGAACTTAAATAGTTAGATGGGAAGGAGATTGCTGCAGAAGCTGTGGGAGAGGCCTTGACATCACCGCTATGGAGGACCACAACTCCCAAACTTCTTTGCATCTACTACGCGCTTTAAAGCGCACAACAATCTCGCAGCAATTGTACCTGCTTGCCCCTTGCCAGGAGATTGCTGCAGAAGCTGGGGGAGAGGCCGTGAAATCACCGCTGGGGAGGACCACAACTCCCAAACTCTCTACTACGCGCTTAAAAGCGTGCCACGATCTCGCAGCAATTGAACCCCCTTGCCACTTGCCAGGAGACTGCTGCAGAAGCTGGGGGAGAGGCCGTTACATCACCGCTGGGGAGGACCACAACTCCCAAACTCCTTTGCTTCTACTACTTCTTAATAGCGCACCACGATCTCGCGGGACGCGTGCGGGCAAAGCCCGGGCCAAGGGCGGGCCCATCCACGCCCTTCGGAGCCCGGCTCCTCTTAGCCTTGCCGTGTCGATTGTCGGTACAAAGTTCGTGAAGGATTAAAATACCCCAGGGCCGGCGGACGCTAACATAATGGGTAAGCGCAAAGCCGCACCGCAAGCGACAGGGGGGAGATAGTAAATACCCTAGATTGCGTCCTGGTGAGAGCTGGGAATGTGATATCTAAAGAAATTGAGGTTCCTGAGCGACGTCTCTCCCTGGAGGAAGGAAGGCGATCTGGCCCCATGCTGTAACCCCTTCTACTTCTGCAGCCAACAGTAATTGAGGGTGATGAGCCATGTGTTATCCCTAATCATTGTGTGTCTGTGTCTGCATCCCCCAATCTATTTCCCCACTCGGCTACTTCTGCATCCCCTCCGTCCAATGACTCAGTAGTTGAACCTGTTGTAAAAAAGAAAAAGCCTGGGGTAAACAGAAGCCGATGCCACGATCACAGAGTGCCCCAAGATCGATCAAACCGGCTAACGAACTTGGGACTGCAGCGCCATCAAACCCAGGAGAGGACTCGGGGTGGGCAGAGAGGATATTTTCGTCAAGCTGGAAAAAGTGGTACTTAGTCTGTTGGAGCCATTAAATAGCAGACTGGGAAGGATTGAGGAGAAACTGAATCTCCTTACTAAAAGGGATTTAAATGGCAGTAACACCCCGAGGGCGGACCAATTTCCTTCACCTGACCTAACTCCAGGGGAGCTGGCAAACTTGGTAGGGGGGCAGGAGAAGTCAAATATGAGAATACACAAACCCCCCAATGCCACAAAACACCTCTCACCGCTTCCCTTGCCTCCCACATATTCTTCCTATTTTGATGGGGGGGTGTAAATAGTAATACTCAGGGCACTACCAATACTTATACAGAGGGTGGACAGGGACCCCATGACTCCCAGAATCCAACAGGTCTAAGAGAAAGACCAGTGGGTGGGACAGCTCATAGTCTAGAGCCCTTGTCAGTGGGTGCGAAACAGCTTCACACTTTAGATCTTCCCCCGGAAGCCCTCCCATATGGCCTGGTTCTGGTTGATGTGCCCCCACTGAACAGGGTTCAGAGGGAATCGACTGCCCAGCTAATGGCGAAAGTCCTTTTTTGGTTTAGCACTCATGCTAAAGGGTTTGGCTCATGGGGCACTAGATTAGACTCGCACATTATTATGGCCAGGAGAGTATGCTGGGTGGGGCCTTTTTCTAAAGTAATAAGTGGGGATTGCGTGGTCGTGAATTTTAATTACTAGCATTTTGTAAGAAACCTGTTGAGGGTTTGTACTAACACTCCCTCTCCTAATTCAAAAATCACTGTCTCCCCGCTATTAAATTTCTTTAGATCCATTTCGCTACCCACACTTCGATTGCACCAACAAACCAATAGCTGGAGAGTTTTAAACCAACCCTTAGGCCCCCCTATCTCTGCAACACAGAACAGTGTAAGACATCATAGACCTGAGGGAATGTATGAGCTGACGAATAGATTTGCGCCCCTGGTTGATTTAGAGTCCTGTGACTGACTGCCCAATGATGGTACATTAGGAACTATCAGTAGCCCTTAGGAGTTAGCTAATATCCCGGAGGCACTGGCCCTTATGAGCCAGACCAAATTACCAGTGGGAGGAAACACTGACAAGGTGACAGGTGATCTTGAACGAATTAGTAACACAGGTGCATTGCCCTGTGTGGAAAGAATGGGAGACCAGAAGCACGTGGTACAATTAGCCACATGGAATATTGCGGGTATCGCCACCAAGCAGGCCTTACCAGAGTGGATATCAATATGGCAGGGTAGAGACATTATTTGCTTCCAGGAAACATAGGCAACAGACCCCATTTCAATTAATGGCTACCAATCTTACCAAACCAATGCAGTCCCATCCCCAGCAGGTAGAGCAAAAGGAGGTTTACTCACATTAATTTGAAATACCTTAAATGTCAAGATTATAAAGTTCAAACACTCATCCCCCAACTTCCATCTCCTAGCTTTTAGAGTAGAATGTGCGCAAGTATGGTTAATGGTAAGCTATTATAATAATATTTTTGGGGGTAGCATGGCGTCAACTGTAGACTCCTTGGAGAGTGAGCTGACAAAATTCATAAGGGCATTGCCAGTCAAGGATATTAATATTTTGTGGGCAGGGGACTTTAATGCTCACAAATGCTCCCACCTATCGGAAATGGTCTGTGGGGTAGAAGACGTGCAGGGGGATCCATTGGTCCACTTTATGCACAATGAACATGGTAACAGTTTAAATAGGCTCATAACGTCTTGGAATCTAAAAGTCTGTAACAAAAGAGATCCAGATGGAAGTGGTCTAGATAAGACCTTTTTCCGCGGCAACAATGGGTCAACAATCGACTTCATAGTTGCCTCTGCCCATTGCCATGGAAATATTTCTCACACTATCACAGAATTCTCTGATTTTAGTGACCATGCGATACTGTTCTTTGAGGTCTCGGGTGTAGGAGTTTACCCAAGGCAACCAATTTTAGCCAGACAGAACGGGTTTCAGCGGAAATGGGACAGAATAGATAAGAAGCAAATCATTTAGCAGGTCGTAACTAATAAATTAGATCTGATCATGAAGTGTCTTGATCCGAATGCAATGTCTGACACCCTACTTCCAAACTTTCTAGAACTACTTAAGGAAATTAAATTATCCTTAAATCGGCCTAATGTCCATAAGAAGAGACTGGAAATTGGCTGGTTCGACGAGGCTTGCACCCAGGCCTTACAAGACCTTCGCAAGTCCCTTAAGGCATTTCCCAGAGATCAGTCCCTGATTAAGGATTTACGGATGAAATATAAGAAATCTAGGAAGAACAGGGAAGTGGAGATGAAAGACAATGCATGGGAGGACTAACCAAGACAGCCTCCTCTAATAATTGCAGGGACTTTTGGAATGTTGTAAATGCTCCTTATTTTAAGAACAGCTCAGACAAAACTCTGGATAATCATGTAGACGAAGATACATGGGTGCTGCATTTTGAAGGCATTTTTGGGAGTAAGAATATGACAAGGGACGATCCCTTCGACTCTATGGTACTATCAAGCGAGTCTTTGATTTTTAATTTGGAAGAGGAGAGAACAGCACTGCTTAAGTGTAGTCGTGCCAAAGCGCCCGGCTCAGATGGGGTCCCCATTGACTTTTTCTGGAACATCAAGAGTTGTGGGCCCCATTGTTAAACATCATATTCAATGAAATTGCCAAGAAAGGACCGCCTCCTTCATGGAAAACAACCATCATAGTCCCAATATACAAGAAAGGTGATAAATCCAACCCCCAGAATTATCGCCCAATTTCCCTTCTGGACTGCACTGGAAAATTGTTAGGCCATGTTTTATTGACCAGGTTAGAAGACTGGGCGAGGTAAAAAAACATCTTAATGCCAACCCAGTATGGTTTCCAGAAGGGTCGAAGCACGATTGATCAATGCCTAAACCTTAGTTTGACCATTGCAAAGTATACTGTAGCCAAGGGAAGGCACATCTACATGGCTTTTATGGACTTAACGGCAGCCTTTGACTGCGTAAGCCATGTGAAGTTATGGTCTATAATGCTGGAGATGGGCATTGACCCTCAGCTGATTAATATAATCCGCGAAATGTACTCACAGGCGACTTTATGCTTCCGGTATGGCAGAGAGGGGGAATGCACGAGACCTTTCCAGATTATGAGAGGAGTCAGGCAAGGCTGTTTACTTGCCCCATTCTTGTTCTCGTTATACACAAATGGGGTGGAAGCCGCTTTAACAGGATCTACGGTAGACATCCCAACCTTCCCCCCCAGCTTCACTACCGATCCTGGCCTATGCGGACGATGCAGTCCTAATAGCCAGGACGGGAGTCGCGCTTCAGAGCTTAATAAACGCCTATGTAGGGTACATGTCATCACTGGACTTAAAGGTCAATGAGTCCAAATCCTTTGTTATGGGGTCAGGTGCTCTACCCGCGAATAGGTTACCATCTTTTCACATGGAGACAAGGAAGTTAGAACTAGTGGAGACTTTCTCATATCTGGGAGTTTTATTCGATAATAAACAAACTTGGGCTCACATGGTAAAGTGTAGGGCATTAACAATGGAAAGAACTCTGGTTGCAATGGCCAGCTTTTGTAAAAAACTGGGCTCTAAACCTATAGCGACGGTAAAGAAGATCTATAACGCAAAAACAATTTTGGCAGCAACATACGAGGATCGGTTGTGAGGAAAGGTACCGATAGATTCCATGCAGAAGATCGAGGATGGTTTTTCAAAAGGGTCGCCTCTCTTCCCTCCTCATTCTCTAACTATGTCTGTCACCTAGAATTGGGTTTACCCTATATAACGGACATAGTAAGACTTCCTCCAATTATGCTGTGGCATTCAATTTGGAGAAGAAACACTGTGGATGTCAATCAGGCCATAATACGAAATTGTTTGTCATTAGACAATGCCCATAAAATTGCTTGGTTAGAGTATGTCAAATCTGTGTTACACTCCTTAGGCGTCCCGTAACTGTATACAAACCTGAGCTTTTGTTCCAAATTCCCCAAAAAGCAACTTAAGTCCCTATTTTTGGCCAAGGCTGACTATGTAAGGAAGGAGATACATCAAACAAAAACAGTAGCAACATTTTATCACCAGATCCCTCTCATAACCGAAGGTGAATACTCGTACTTGGAGGGTGTAAAAAATTTACAGCATAGATTTATTCTTTTAAGATTTCGCACTAACTTAATACCCCTGATGTTGGGCTTTCGAGCTAAAAAGTACTCTTTCAGCGACTTGGCACAATGTCTCTGTGATAATTTGTCATTGCAATCTGACCTTCACCTCTTTTTCTTCTGTCAATACTACAAGGATCAGAGATCTAGATATCTTTTACCTCTTTTAAGGTGGGTCAATTTTAACCAATGTCGAACTGCTTTATTTTTTATGAAGAAGCTCTGTGACCCTTATGTCTGTCTCTGCGTAGCATCTTTTTTGTGGGCCTGCCTACACAGAAGAGGTCTTTTATGAGGGAGAAATGTGTAAATTTTAAATGATCCCCTCTTTAGAGCTTTTATTATTAATTAAGTGGTAATGGGCTGGGCAAGGACTGTTGCTTGGTCAATTAATGCTTTTTACTATACCTTGAAATCTACTGTGATGAAGCCGTCATGGTTTGCCTCAATTACTAGCTTTTCTTAATTTTAGAAAAGGATGTCTAAATTACCTTTTTACTACGTGTACCCTTTACTTTTATGATCTATGGCATTCAACTAGATCGAATAAAGTTTATTGAATTGAATTGAAAATTGAACTAAAAAAGTCAATCAGTCTGCCAATTGCTGCAAGTCTCTTGCCTTTACGAAAGAAAGAAAGAAAGAAAGAAAGAAAGAAAAAAGGAAGAAAGAAAGAAAGATAAAGAGAGAAGGAAAGAGAAGGTAAATAAGGAAAGAAAGAATGAACAAAAGAGAGAAAAGAGAGCAGGAAAGTAAGAAGGAAAGAAAGAAAGAAAGAGAGAAGAAAAAGAAAGGAGAGAGAAGCAATGAAAGAGAAGGAAAGAGAATGAACGAGAAACAAGAAAGAGAGAAGGAAAACAAGAAGCAAAGAAGGAAAGAAAGAAAGTAAGAATGAAAGAGGCAAGAAAATTAAAGGCGCAAACAGAAAGAAAGGAAAGAGAAAGAAAGAGAGATAGAAAAAACAAGAGGAGAGAAAGAAAGAAAGAAAGAAAGAAAGAGAAAGAAAGAAAGAAAGAAAAAAGTCAAAAGAGGATACAACGATAAGGAATAGTTTCAAATGAACATAATCTCATCTTGTATACTGTGAAATAACAGGACTCATAAAAGCAGAACACTCTAAAAGGAATTTACAACAGCATTGGCATGAGATTGGATCTGATAAAGATGGAATATGCATCAGAATCATCCTGCTACTACGTGTTAGAGGGTGTTTTTTACCACATAATTTAGCGCAGAAATGTGCTATCTAAAATAACAAGACAAACATGTGAAATGCAGGAACGAGTCAAGAGTGGCACTATTTATTTAAACATTTTAGACAATAAATGTCAAAGACACATCATTAGGCAAAACTAACACCATGCAATTTAGCAAGTAAGAAGTGTCAAAGATACATCGAAGATCAGGAACAAAAACATGCAATCTCGTAAGTCTAAAATCACGGCAATCCCAAGAAAAAGAGAGAGAGAGACAAAATAAATATCAAAGTACAATGAAGCATTAGAACCTCAATCAAAATGCTAACTAAAACGGTTAACCGGGAGCACCTCTGTGGTGAAAATAGTACACTGTGAGAGGTGGTCGACGAATTGGAGAGTAAGCAGTTCTTTTATACAGTTTTAATGAGGAACTATTGACCGCAAGATCTAATTTTAGCAGGTGCTTGACCACAGAACATAACCAGACAGAGTTGAACAGAGAGATTTTAAATGATATTTTAAAATTAGCAGGGGCCCTTACAATCCCCTGGATTAAATTTGTACGTGATTTTATGATTGAACTAGGGCACCCTGAATATTTTTTAATACCGTCTTCTATGATGGAGATTTCAAGAAAGTCATTAAAGAAAGAGGGCATTCAGTTTTTAGAAGCTAAAAGACTCCATGGAGAATCTGTAACAAAAATAACCGTGAGATCTCACCAACTGTTATGTACCACCATAGGGATGGAGCCCTATTTATCCTTTGTTCCAGGAACATTTGATAGATTTCTTCTTACCAGGTTACGATTGGGTAATATCCATAGGTTGATGACATTCCCGAAAATGAATGATTGGTCCCGTATTTTAATACTGTGCCCTTGTGACAATATCTCTGTTCAATCCACTATGCACCTAGTCTTGTTTTGCAAATTTTACCAAGAGCAAAGGAAAGCTTGGATTATCCCTTTTAAGAAAATCTGGGCTCAGGCAGTGTTCTCAAGCAATGCTTTTACTCCAATTACTAGAGAATGAGCACATAGCATGGAGGGTAGCTCAGTTTTTAAAAGCCATATTTTATATAAGGAAAAGTATTTTACTGATATAATAATGTGTGTATTATGTAAATTATTCTTGCTCTATTTATTACATGCAAATAACTGGTTGTGTTTTTAATTTTTGTGCTTTTATGACTGTTTCATATAGCAGCCGAATAAAGCTTTATTTGATTTGATTTGATTTGACCGCAGAACATAACAAAAGTTTGAACTTTTTATCAAAAACACTTTGCGTCACCTCTCGGAAGCTTTAAGGTGAAAGCTCCTTAGAAGGCTATTGTTTATTTTAAGCCCTGTCGCTATTTTAGTTTCCAAAGCTGCGGAAAGTCCCAGTTGGCCCTCAACTCCTACTCTTAGCCCATTTTGTTCTTCTAGATGACAGATGCATCCTGTTATTGCTACTTCTTCTTGATGTTCACAAAGATGTGCACGTAGAGGGCAGGGGCTCGAAGATTTGTTCATCAAAAAGACAATGACCTGAGGTTATTGGCCTTCATAGGATAGATACATCTGAGGTTACAGGAGGGTTTGAGGCCTACTGCCTCTGTAGACGCTGAAGACAGTGTGGACAATTTTAGCACAACCCTGTCTATGGGCTGGCAGGGACATTTGAGACTCTCATGCTTCAGATGTGGGCAGAATGGGCTTGGGGCACTATATGGTATGATCTTCTATGCTGTGAAATAACAGGACTCATAAATGCAAAACACTCCAAAAGGAATTTACAACAGCATTGGCAGGAGATTGAATCTGATAAAGATGGACTATGCATCAGAATCATCCTGCTACTACGTCAGGCTCAAAAGACAACAGCAACGCTAAAGTAATTATAAAGTAAAAACAAAAACAATGGAACTGAAGGGAACTTGCTTGAGTGTGGGTGTGCTGCTTGAAAGAGCGCAAAATGCAGTCACTCAAAGTGCAGTTAGCCAGTGGCTTAAGTAGGCTGACCCACTGACCCACTGCCCCATGCTATATGCTGTAGTGTGAGTAAGCAAAATGTGAATGACAAAACAACAGTAGAATGGATGAAGAGAGGTTGCTAAAAGTCCCCATTTGTAAGTCTATTATATAGATTTTAGCAAAATCAAAAGGTCTTAGCTAACGCTAGACCTAAAAATAGACATGGTAAGAGGAATGTTTTTTTCCCAGCAAAACTACTGGGAATGTAAAACACATAATATATATTTATAGGTTTTACACCTCAAGCTTGATCGGTCAATAAAGCCCCTCTCCCTTGGTTTACACCCTAGCCTGTGGCTAAGGCTTGTATCTAGGGAGAGGGTCTACCCAGAACAGTTAGCCTTTGTGAGTGACCTATTGTACTGTATATTGTACTATATTATACTAGTCTCAAGGAGCCATGCACAAGATACTGGAAGGAAAATTTCATGGATTTCCCTTTGGTTGTGGTGCTTGTGCACCCCAGTGTGAGTAATTCAAAGGATTCAAATAATTTATTAAAATGTACTCTATTTTTCTAAATTGGTGTGGGATTTTACTTGTGTTGTATTTTCCCATTATTACTGTTTGTTTGCTGCATAAATAATTTCCACATTGCCTCTAAGTGAAGCCTGGCTCCTTTTTGTGCCAAGTTACCCAGAGGTAAGCACAATTTAATTTAGTGCCATTTTGTTGTTCACCCTGCATGAGATTGTAGCTGCTGCTTGACCAGGGCTCACACCCCAGTCAAAACAACCAAATTCCTCACAATCACTATTCTGCGAGGATAGGGAATCCTCAGCATTGGCAGATCGCCTCAACATGATGGGGAGCAGCAGTCATTGGGGCCCTTCACCACCCCAGACCGATCCTTCTACCAGGGTATAATAAAATTGGGAGGTGAATACCACCACCTGATTCTTCCACGCGTGCTAGGCAGGCTGGTGGTGGATTAGGTTGTGCCGTTATATAATAGTGTTATCCCTGCCTCCACCAACATCTTGCCATTGGACACTAAGTGTTGGTAACTGTGTGGTGAAAGACTACTGCCTCCCCCCATCAATGCACACATCAGAGCGTTAGTAGTTTCACATGCTAAACCAGCTACACAAAAGACAACAAAAGTTCCATTTTCATTTACAAGCATGCATACACAGAGTTAATTGGCTCTGACAGCGCATTCAGTAGCATAGTGTTATTTTTGGCTACCTGGCTCAATATGAAAATTTACCTCACTAGGTCAAATCATGACAAGGATGGAATACACTATGGGGCATATTCTCAAGGACTCATCACCGATTTATCAGCAATTTAGCGCCGCAAAAGTGGCTATAGATTTATCGCCCTATTCTCAAGCTGGTGCAAACTGCCGATATCGCCAGTTTACCAGCGATAGCTGCCGTAAAAACATCGCCACGGATGAGTGCGACAACTAACGCTAATGATATGCAGAGTAGGCGTTCCCGTGCAAAAACACACGAAAACACCACTTCGCGAGATTCTCAACGACCAGTCAGATCTGCGATGCAAACCAAGAACAGGCAATAAGGCACGTTAACAGCAGGGATTTAACACCTGTCTTTTACTGGTGTTAAGCAGGACGACCAACTGCAGTAGAAAGGGAGCCCAGCCCAGAGCCACATCTGAAGACCAACAGATGCCATGGAGACACTGATCATGTAGCTCGGAGACCCAAGAGGGCCACAACACCCACCGCCACCACCCCCAGGCACCCACCCCCCGGACCAACACCCCCCCGGATTACCACCTAGGCAGTGCAGGACAGCAAATGACCCTAAAATGCACCAGCCCCAGAGACTCAACGCCAGAGGAAGCCATTGGCCAACACAGGCTCAAAAGGATAACCATCCTCCGCATCCTGACCCACATTGCCCACAGGCTGACGGTACCAACACAGCGGACAAACCTACATCCCCCGCAGACAAAGCTGCTGGCTGTGCTGCACCTGTTGGCCCCTGGTACCTTCCAACCAACAACTGCCCAAGTCGAAGGAGTCACACAGCCAGCCCCATCAAACTCCCTCACACATGTCATGGTTGCATGTCCACAAAAGCAACGGCGGGCCCCTGTATCCGCACCACACAATAGTTCCAATTCGTAGTGTACCTGCGCAACCAACCCCAACGCCAGCCGTGCTAGACGCCTCCATGCCCCAGACCCAAGATCGTAGTAACCGAAATGTGGGTGCATCAGGTCATGAAGTCCAGTAGTCAACAGTAGTGTAAAAACAGAACTTTATTACAAATACATAAATCAACAAAACGAAAAGCTCAGCCAACGCGTTCCATTCCCAACGGGGAACCTCAACAGGGCAACGTGTCTTCAGAAACCTGTGGGAGAAATGGTGACAATGGTCAAACTTCCGTATAGTCACATGCCTAATCTGGTACAGTGTACTGCACTTGGACAAACCGGAATGCTCACAGGCCTGATAAACCATGCATGAGAAGACCGTAACAGAACTACGTGTGGCCGTAACCGTCGTAGGAATGAAGAGGAAGGTAATGATCACACGAACTGCTGTTACGGTCACATCATGCAGGACTCATCATGCCTGAAAGCATCACGGTGTGTGTCAGCTCGATACCCCTGCCCCTCACTCCCCCCACACTGCGCATGAACATCTTGAGACCACGCAAGAGAACTACGCCATAGCTGGCGTCACGCATGTGTTGGGGCAATTCACAGCACACGTGTATGACTTGTGCCCCCTGCCGACACTGCACACAATCACCGCAACATCAACCACATGCATGCCATCACTGGGCATACAAAAGTGGACCACCGCGGCCTGTCCACCAATGTCGTCGCAAACTTCCCAGGCAGTGTGCATGATCCCCACATGTCCGCAAGTCCGCCACCAACCAGCGCTTTGAGGATGGCCCCCATGGAAATGCACTGCCCATCGGCAAGTACCAACTGAACACGCCACACACCTCAACTCCACAATCCCCCAACTCACAACTGTGGGAATGCACACGTCACCAATCCACCACCAAAGTGACTACTGTGTGTGTGTCAGTCTCTGCCACAACCTGCCCATAGGCCTACACACACGTGGCCGACCACCTTCAACGGGCACATTCACACTGGAGACGAGGTGGCTACGTCCCAAACCAACCCGCGCACATCACGATCATCGCATGCAGGGTAGTGTCAGCAAGGGCGGCGCCCCCACCCAGCCACGAGTCTGCCGCCGTGACCAGTAGTGCCTGCGCGATCCTGTGTGCCTGATGCACCCCAGCCCTGGTCCTCAGACCGGTCCTCCGCCCAGCGATGACTGGCCGCCCCTGCGCACCCAGGCCTCAATGTTCACCTGCCGCCACCAGCGTGTCTCCAAGAGGGCCCACCATGTGCCGGTGCATCCTCCTCAGCCGATCACTGGATTCCGCGCCACAAGCCCCCAGCGCACCCTGCGGCACCGCACCGTGGAGTCATGTGTGTGCTGACTGCTGCCTTCGGCGTGCACTACGGTCCAGCAGGACTCACAATTAAAATCAAACCACGGTTAGCAGGACGGCTCATCGAGGCCTATGCATCATCGCAGGCTGCACACCCACTCAGCTCTTCAAGTGCCACTAACCCTGTGCAACGCAAGTCATCATCACGTGGCGGTAGGCCCCTGCCAGCCGCAGTGCAGCGGGTGCCACTAACCCTGTGCAACGCAAGTCATCGTCACGTGGCGGTAGGCCCCTGCCAGCCGCAGTGCAGCGGGTGCCACTGACCCTGTGCAACGCAAGTCATCGTCACGTGGCGGTAGGCCCGTGCCAGCCACAGTGCAGCAGGTGCCACCAACTCAGTGCACCGCAAGGCATCGTCCTGTGGCGGTAGGCCCGTGCCGGCCGCAGTGCAGTGGGTGCCACCAACTCAGTGCGCCACAAGTCATGGACCCTTCATGATTGGGTCACGTGGTGCGGACGCCATCATGTCATCTCTGGCAGTGGGGAATGTGACGTGCTAGGCCCTTTTATTGGCAGGGTCACATGTCCTGTGACGCCTGTGCTGGATGGGTGTGGTGTGGATGCAAACCAGCCCTCAGGGAGTGGCTGTGGCATGCTGACAACTAGACCAGTGATCAGCAGATCACTACAGGGAAGACCTGGGTCATGTAGCTTTGTCGTCCCCCCCTCTGAGCATAAGCGGAGTGGACTGGCCTGGCGTATGGCAGGCCAGCGTAGGGGTGGGAACAATGAGCCCGGGGCTCTGGGCGTGCTTCAGTTCTGGGCTGAACATGGAAGTAACTGATGCTTGTGTCTCTGTTGTAGTGTCTACGCCACCCAGACCGCAATTGGCAATGTTGCACCCTGTGACTCAAGTCCCACGACATGAGCAACATGGACGTAAGGGGGAATCACTGACCCTACATTCATCTATACTCTCATACTTGAATGATCAAAGGCATGACACATCTGTGCGATTCTGAATGTTTAATTCACATCCAGTGGAGTGTTGCAGCTGGAGCAGTACAGGGCCATTCAAACCCCACTTCACATTATTGGCCCGTGGAGGGCCAGCCAGAGTCCTTCAGGGAATGACAAGTACATCGGAAGAGGAAGAGTTCAGTCCGCAGTCTGATCGCTGTGTCATTGGTAACCAAACAGAAAATGGCAGTCCATGTCGAGGTCCAAGGTGAGTGTCGTAGAGTGTATCGGGGGACAGTCGAAGGTGATGATGCAAAGGGCAGAACCAAGCAGAAACAGGCCATATGGCGGAGATGAATGCTACTGCCTCCTCCTTACCAGTAAGGTTGATATCACCCGCATCTTCGTCCTCTGATGTCACATGTGCCTCACACGTGGGTGGTGGTAGATTGCCTGCCACACTGTGAGGCACTGACACATCAGGGGCGGAGATATGGATGTAGAAGCAGCAGCAGCATTCATCTGCGCAAGGCCTTGAGGCAGCAATGCCATGACGATGTGCTGCAGGGAATGGAAGGTCCCAGCCACATCTCGCTGATGTGCAGCCGTGGCAGCCATTCTTTCCGCCGTCATCCGCTCCATGTTCTCCATGAGCCCCCGCACCTGTCCCAACTCCCGGCTGACATCGCTGGAGCCACTCTGAGTGGACAGTTGTTCTTGTCTCAGTATCATGACTCCAGCGATGTCAGCCATGGATCGTTGGAGAGCATGGAGCGGACTGTGGGTGTCCGTTAGGGACTGTAAGTGGTCCCTGATGGTACTCAGACACCCATGTATGGCATCAAGTTTTGCTGCCATGAGGTCGAACCCCACCCACACCTGATCAGCCATCTTCTCCTGGACCTCTAACACACGGCGCTGGAAGGCCATGTGTTGTTCGTGGGGGTCCTGGGAGACAGCCGGGGTGGTAGGTGCTTCCTGCTGTGTGGTCTGTGCAGGGGGTGGGGTCTCCTCGATGCAGCTGGGCTGCCCTGCTCCTGGAGGTGGGGTGCCGAAGCTGTCGAAGAGGGTTTGGAGGGCTTCGGGGTCGATGTCGGGGATGTCCTCATCGTCATCAATGAAGAGTTGTTGGGGCTGCTCTGCAGGAGGTGTTGATGCTCCCTCTGCAATGTGAAGGGGAGAAGCAGTATTACATTGTGTTCACATGTATGTTGTCGCATTGTACAAGTTCACATGCAGACTGCATGACAATGTACAT
Organism: Calotriton arnoldi; assembly: GCA_963921515.1. Taxonomy (NCBI): domain Eukaryota; kingdom Metazoa; phylum Chordata; class Amphibia; order Caudata; family Salamandridae; genus Calotriton; species Calotriton arnoldi. Next base: position 790,833 of record CAWUFW010006492.1, read on the forward strand.
TGTGACTGTTTAGGAGGAGCTGCCTATTTGATGCGGGGCAGTGGACATTTCGTCGACATCACGGATATGTGTTTGTACTAGTACATTGACATCTCACATTTCCCTGCTAAGCCAAATGTGATTGGCCAGTTTCTACACACAAGCGGCACCTGTTGTGTCCTCTGTCCTGTTGTAAACGTGTTGCAGTTTGTACCACATTGTTGTCAATGCTGATGTGCTCTGAATGTCATGTGTGTGTGCTGCATTTTGGGAGAGTCACCCCTGCAGCTCTGATTTTGCTGCCCCTTGTCCCTTTCAGGCAGTGTGCCTTTGACTTCTGTGCCCATACAGTACTGAGATGTTGCAGACTTGGGTGAATTTGGGTCTTGGTGGGAGTTGGGACTCTGGGGCATGGTTTGTCCGCAGATGTGTTGTTGACGTCAGGGGTTGTTTGTGCAGGTGGATGTGTCAGAGTGTGACCTGCTCCTTTACGGATGTGGTCCACACTCAGCCACCTCAGTGTGGTGGCGTGCACCATGTCATGAAGATCGGACTGCAGCCATGCTAATTGTCATGCAGTGTCACTTGCATTGTCAATGTGGCTCACGGACCCGCAGCTTTGCTGGGTTCAGCACATGTTCATGGGTTGGTTGTGAGATTGGTGATGTGTGGGAAGGGCCCCCTCTGGGCACATAGTCGACGGGGGCCTACTTACTGTTTCTATGTGTGCTGCAGTGTGCCAAGGGATCAGGGACATGATCCAGAGTCATTGTGGGTGTGCACTGTGCTATACTTAATTGTGCATGTGTGCCATTGTGCCCATCTCCCCCCGTCCCCCCAGTCCCTGGTGGTTGCTCACCCTGTTGCTGTTGTGTCAAGTCATGTTGGGCAGTGTCCGGTCCCCCAACTCCTGCCACCGTCTCCACACTGATGACTGTGGACACCATTTCCTCCATCTCATCCAGCTCCTCCTGTGGCGCTGGACTCCCACCTCCAGTCTGCATTGCTGCCTTCTGGTTGTTGGCAAGTTTCTGCTTGGTCTTGCGCTTCACATCATTCCAGCGCCTCTTGAGCTCTTCCATTGTCCTCCTCAGCACTCCGACTGCATTCACCTTGTCCAGGATGGACTACCATGCTGCATTTTTTGTTGCCAATGACATAGTGGAGGTGATGAACAGTTGTTGATGGTGTTCTATCACCTCCGTGATCAGGATCCTGTTTTCCTGCGGACTGAACCACGTCTTCCTCTTCTTCTTGTCCTTGCCCTTCCCTGTCCCCGAGGTCCCAGGCTGCTCCTCCGGGGGGCTTGTGGGGTTCTGGCCGTCCTCTGTACCTGCTCCGGCTGCCTCCATTGTGCTTCGCTGTAGTTCGGTTTTTGTTTGTGTTTTTTTTTCTTCTGCTTTTGTAGTGATTTTTCCCGCCTGACATGTGTGATTTGCAGGCCTGGCGCTGCTTTTCACTGTTTGTCTTATCGCGGTTGGGCCCATCGCAACTTTTTTCGCGTTCGGGTTTGGATTTTCATCGCCGTCCCGGTGATGTTATCACGGACATTTGAGGTGTTGTCGGGGACTTACGCATGTTACCACCGTGTTGAGAATACGACGTTAACACAGAGTTATTTTCCCGCAATAGACGGCGATATGAAAACTTGCGTTAACCTATTTTGGCGATGTTTATCACACGTTCTTGAGAATATCCCCCTATGATTTTAGATCCAGCAGTGTAACCACATTCGGTAAGAGAAAAGATAGACTTCTGAGCCTTTTTAGGAAACATGTCTAATCTAGAGAAGAGAATAGTATTGTGGGTCTTGTCATGAAACCAAGGTTTACTCTAGAGCAGGTTTATAGGAGGAAATCTTGTAGTAGCAATTAGGTAAAGAAAAGGGGCTCATTAATTTAGGAATCGGTCATAAAATTGTAATTGAACAAGGGTCCAACATGAAAATATGTGAAAGCATGCAGAGCATAAACATAATTAGGCATTCTTTTAAATACGAAGTGGGTACTTATGGTATAAATCACAACACTTTCCCAACTAAAGGTTTAAATGATGGCTAAATAACATGGAATTTAATATAAATATTTCTAATACTGATTTAGGGAGTCAGGATCTATGGACTTTGCATAGCAAAGATTTTTAAAACAGTTGACAACAGTGGGGGGATTTAATACTGATGTAAGTTTAGGAAAGGGCTGGGACTATGCAGACAGTAAACGTACAGCCCACATACCACCTTGAAAAAAATAAAACTCATAATAAGTGAAAATTACATACACTTAGATAAACACATTTCTCATTGTAGCCAAGACTGTGACCAGAATAAAAGAAACTGCCTCAATGATTACAGTCTGTTTGTCCTGGATCAGTAACAAATTCCAAATTTAATGTTGCCTCAGGTGACGTTGTGTATATTTTATTGATCACCAATAGACAATGTTATATATTTTATAGATTAAGGACCTGATTTAGAGCTCGGCGGATGGGTTAATCCATCACAACGGGGATGGATATTCCATCCGCTGAAATATAAATACCATTATATCCAATGGGATTTATATTTCAGCGGATGGGATATCCATCACCGTAGTGACGGAGTAACCCATCTGCCAAGATCTAAATCAGACCCTTAGTCTTAGTGTTTTTTATTTAATGCATATTAACTGTTAGAACTATTTGTATTTTAATGTATTTATAATTTTCTCTGATTTGTTAAATATCTTCCAATTTGAATCAATACCATGTGAAAAATGATGGTCTTGCCCCTAAAAAGAGCAATGGGAAGCACAGTGTTTGCCTCAGAATGACTCCACACATAGCATAGACATATTTTGTTGGCTTCTAAAACAGTGTATCAGATGTACTTTCTCAATTTTGTGGCCTGAGAAAAACATAAGTGAAAAACAAATATGAAAAGTGATTTTAACACTAATCCAAAAAATAGAAAGTCTGGGTGAAGAATGGGAGTTATCAGCAAAATATATTTGTACCAAATCTGAATGTGATTATTAAAAGTTCTTCAAGACATGAATTTAAACGTATGACATCTAGGAAACTTTCATCTAACGACAGACGCATTGTCATTAGTAATACTTTAATAATAAGAAAAACCGTATTAATTTAAACGCAGCTTAAATGTGTTATTTTATCAACCTAAAAAACACCTTTGGATTGCACCAATACATAAATAACCCAACACATGTGGCATTACACAACCTTGACTTAATACTCACCTTCAGCTCCCTAGCCACCAAATTCAATGTCTACCTAGTTTTCCAGGTTTGACCACAACTGGATCACTTTCTGCAGAACCAGTCAGGGAATTATTAAGACAAGCCTATTAATAATAATACAGCCAGAGACTGCAAAAAAATAAATAGGGACCATTACTCCCCTACCTACATATCGCAAATTATCATACTGAAAGCTAAGTGAAAAGCTCAGTTATGCTATCACAAAACCAGTCTAGTAACAAAACCTTAATCATCGTTGTCCCATTGAAACACAAAAAACTCTCATCATAGAACCCCAAACAAAACCCCTGGTTTAAAGGCAAGCTGAAACTGAAAAAGAAAAAAGGCAGCATTCCAGAAAGTAGATAGTGGAAAAATAACTTACAAAATTGTATACAACTGTGCCAGACCAATCTCTACATGTATAAAAATAAGTCAGGACTCACAAACCTCGAAATCCACGTCTGACATGGCAGAAGATATTTTTGACACTATGCCAAATCTGCGATCATCTCCACAGTATCATTGTGGAGTTGTATAGTAGACTGAGGGAAAGGGGAATGGAATGGTGTAGCACAAAGTTGCACACTCATTGCACATCACAAATTACGACAGAAAATGTTAACAGATACATGACATGAAGGTGCACTTAACACATGTTTCTTACTTGGTTCAATGATTTCTGAAATTACTTCACTTGACATTACTTTAAAGAGTGCATTTATTGTAGAATTAGGGAACCTACTTATAAGTATGTGATTAGCCATGCTAATTTAGATGTTTCAATAAAGTCTTGATGAAATAAAACCATCCTAGTTTAATAGATAGTGTACTTTCTCTGAAGAGGAAACTTGACTTTCCTAAACATGTTCTATAAGGTATGAATAACACGTAAAGGCTTGTATTGGGATTAAAACCATCCTCACATATGTAGAATGTGATTTTAATAGAAACAATTAGATTAATGTAATGTGTGCACTAATGCTGCACGTATTTGCCTTTAAATGTAGTTCTCAGTCATACTTACACCTGATCAAGTCTAAAAGTTTGCTGTATGTTACATGTAGTATTAACTTAATGCCATAAACTAGAATTATATTCATTTATGTTTAAACATGCACATGCATATTAAATGTGCACCATCGAATAAATGTATAACTTGACTTATCAGTTTAGGTCCGCATTTCACAATGCTGCATTTCATATAATACTGTTTTCGATTTTCTGCTAACACAACATTTCTTGCAGGTATTCACATGCATTGTTAGTTTAGAACAGATACATTACTGTACTAGAGATAGGGAGAAGAGCCTGAGAAAAAGACCTTGACTAAGGTACACGGAGAAACCGAGAGCTAACTGAATGGACTCGATTTACAAATGTTACAACCTAAGTGTGCCTGAGAAAGGGATGTTATTCCCATGTCCAGTGTGGGACAATCCAGCTATGTTGCATTCTGCAACTCTGAGATTTGACGAGGACAATGGAACCCTGATGATGTGATCAAGGGGTTGTAGAGTTCGTAATTCCTATGGACAGCTCTTTCTGAAACAAACAAGCGCTTTAGTGTTCGTATTCTCTATGGATAACTCTTTGTGAAACAAAAAAGTGGAAGTCTATCCTTACAAGATATTTTTCTTATTCACATGATGGCTTAAAAAATGAACAGATAAAGAATTCTAGCAACAAGTCCTGGCTGCATCAATATATATATCACTGAAAAAACCATAGGTTTCAGGGACGTTATAGTTACAAATTAGCATTTAAAAAACCTTTGAAATTCACTGAAAAAACCATAGGTTTTAGGGACAGTTATAGTTAGTTGGACATTGCACTCGTACAAAACCCGTGAAATTCCCCCGTTATAGTTAGTCCAGCTAACTATAACTCGCGCCTCACAATGCACTGCTGATGACGTCACATATTACATCACTCATGACATGGTCAGTGACATCACTGATGACATCACTGATGACATCTCAAATGACATCACTGATGACATCATCCAGTGACTGTGTGTTTCTGTAAAGTTTAAATATTTTTAATATATATAGGAAAAGACGTATTGAAGAATGAGTGGGTGTGTAAGTGTCTGTATGGATGATTTAGTAGGTGCGTGACTGACTCTATAAGTGAGTGATTTAACGTATCTTACTGAATGCATGGGTTAGTGACTAAACTGGGTGAATGTCTGTATCCGTCTGTCTGTTGCTGTGTAAGTGGCTGCATGTGTTTGTGAATAGCTACATGAGTGTCTATATGAGTTATTGAATGCTTGTCTGAGTATCTGTATGGGTGCCTGAGTGTTTGTGTGGGAGGGGTGTGTGCAACTCTGTGCATAGATGTGTGAGTGGGTGATTCACTGGGTGGATGGTTTCAAGAGTGCAACTGTGATAGACTGTATGGGTGGGTAAGTGTGTGTAAGAGTGTGTTAGTGAGTGAATGTATGTCCCAGTGGTACATGTGTGAGTAACTACATATGTGAAAGGCAGTATATATGTGTGTTGGAGTATATAAATAGCTATAAGCGAGAGTGAGTGATTGTGATAGTGGCTGTATGGATGAGTGTGTGCTTGTATCAGTGATTGTATAAGAGCGTAAGAATGTGCTACTATTTGTATGAGTAAGTGAGCTGGTGTGTGTATAACTGTATAGGTGAGTAAATGGTAGTGTGTTTAATTATTTGCATGACTGACTAGGTGTGTGAGTACCTCTATGGATGAGTGGCGGTGTTTGAGTGTCTATATAGGAGTATGAGTGCATATGATAGTCCTGAACTGAGTGACCGTAAGTATGAGTGACTGTACGGGTGAGTGAGTGGATGTGTGCGTAGACCTAAGAATCAGTGAGTGGGTATGTAGTTATTGGTGTTGGAGTGTCTATGGTTTTGCGAATGGCAGTCTGTAATTTAGAGTGGGTGTATCAAAGGTTATATTAGAGTGTGAGGAGGTGCATCAGATTATCACGTGGATGATGTCATCAGTGATGTCATTTGAGATGTCATCAGTGATGTCATCAGTGATGTCACTGACCATGTCATGAGTGATGTAATATGTGACGTCATCAGCAGTGCATTGCGGGGCGCGAGTTATAGTTAGCTGGACTAACTATAACGGGGGAATTTCACGGGTTTTGTACGAGTGCAATGTCCAACTAACTATAACTGTCCCTAAAACCTATGGTTTTTTCAGTGAATTTCAAAGGTTTTTTAAATGCTAATTTGTAACTATAACGTCCCTGAAACCTATGGTTTTTTCAGTGAATTTCAAAGGTTTTTAAATGCTAATTTGTAACTATAACATGTCTGAAACCTACAGTTTTTTCAGTGAATTTCAAAGGTTTTGTAAATGACAATTTTTAAATGTATTAATTGTTATATACATTTTTTTCATACTGATTTCCAAATTTCTTAGAAACAATTTTTTTTTACATATTTTATTTTTTAAATTACATTGTAATTACATTATACATTACATTACAAAAAATACTTTCTCAGAATGAATTACTTTAGTTTAATTACTTTGCACATAGGCAATAGACTTTTAAGTACAGTAGTTACAGTTGTTGCAATGGGCAACACATTTTCAAACACAATGCAACATTCAGCTCAATGTGAATTTCTAGTTAAATGCAATTAGTTACTTTATGGATTACTTTTCTAACCACATTACTGGATCCTAGATTCAGTCCTGGGACATCTCCTGTAAACAGTTGAGTAAAAGCGTTTTGGTTACAGTCGTGATTTTTAAGGAATATTATTGTACTTTAAAAGTTCACACTTAGAAACTTTTTCTCATAGAATCACCAATGTTATCCTATGGAAGGAAATTCACTTAGAAGTTAAAAACTGTTATCGTTACTTTTTCTTACTCAGTGTTGGATCCTGGATCCAGCACTGGTGCATCTCCTGTAAACAGTTGAAAGAATGCGTTTAAGTCATACAGGCGATTTTTAGGAATATGTGTAGTTTGTGAAAATCGACACTTGAAACTTTTCTGCTGAAAACCAGACAATGGATTCCAATGGAAGGAAATTCAAGTTACTGGTAAGTACGGTTAAAATTACTTTTGAGGAACAGTACTGGGCTGAAAGATGCAGCACTGAGGTCTCTCCTGATAACAGGTGAGTAAATCGGAATTCGTATTTCGGCTGATTTTAGAGGACTATTTTAAAGTTCCAAAACTCCACACTTAGAAGAATTTCCAAGTGAAACCAGTCAATGTTAGCCTATGGAAGGAAATTCAAGTTACTGGTAAGTACGGTTAAAATTACTTTTCAGGACCAGTACTGGGCTGAAAGATGCAGCACTGAGGTCTCTCCTGATAACAGGTGAGTAAATCAGAATTCGGATTTCGGCTGATTTTAGAGGAATATTTGTATGTTTCAAAAATCAACACTTAGAAACTTTTTCAGCAAAAAGCAGGCAATGATATCCTATGGAAGGAAATTCAAGTTACTGGTAAGTACGGTTAAAATTACTTTTGAGGATCAGTACTGGGCTAAAAGATGCAGCACTGGGTTCTCTCCTGATAACAGGTGAGTAAATCGGAATTCGTATTTCGGATGATTTTAGAGGAATATTTTAAAGTTCCAAAACTCCACACTTAGAAGAATTTCCAAGTGAAACCAGTCAATGTTAGCCTATGAAGGAAATTCAAGTTACCGGTAAGTACGGTTAAAATTACTTTTGAGGATCAGTACTGGGCTGAAAGATGCAGCACTGAGGTCTCTCCTGATAACAGGTGAGTAAATCGGAATTCGTATTTCGGCTGATTTTAGAGGAATATTTTAAAGTTCCAAAACTCCACACTTAGAAGAATTTCCAAGTGAAACTAGTCAATGTTAGCCTATGAAGGAAATTCAAGTTACCGGTAAGTACGGTTAAAATTACTTTTGAGGATCAGTACTGGGCTGAAAGATGCAGCACTGAGGTCTCTCCTGATAACAGGTGAGTAAATCGGAATTCGTATTTCGGCTAATTTTACAGGAATATTAGTATGTTTCAAAAATCAACACTTAGAAACTTTTTCAGCAAAAAGCAGGCAATGATATCCTATGGAAGGAAATTCAAGTTACTGGTAAGTACGGTTAAAATTACTTTTGAGGATCAGTACTGGGCTGAAAGATGCAGCACTGAGGTCTCTCCTGATAACAGGTGAATAAATCGGAATTCGTATTTCGGCTGATTTTAGAGGAATATTTTAAAGTTCCAAAACTCCACACTTAGAAGAATTTCCAAGTGAAACCAGTCAATGTTAGCCTATGAAGGAAATTCAAGTTACCGGTAAGTACGGTTAAAATTACTTTTGAGGATCAGTACTGGGCTGAAAGATGCAGCACTGAGGTCTCTCCTGATAACAGGTGAGTAAATCGGAATTCGTATTTCGGCTGATTTTAGAGGAATATTTTAAAGTTCCAAAACTCCACACTTAGAAGAATTTCCAAGTGAAACTAGTCAATGTTAGCCTATGAAGGAAATTCAAGTTACCGGTAAGTACGGTTAAAATTACTTTTGAGGATCAGTACTGGGCTGTAAGATGCAGCACTGAGGTCTCTCCTGATAACAGGTGAGTAAATCGGAATTCGGATTTCGGCTGATTTTAGAGGAATATTTGTATGTTTCAAAAATCAACACTTAGAAACTTTTTCAGCAAAAAGCAGGCAATGATATCCTATGGAAGGAAATTCAAGTTACTGGTAAGTACGGTTAAAATTACTTTTGAGGATCAGTACTGGGCTGAAAGATGCAGCACTGAGGTCTCTCCTGATAACAGGTGAGTAAATCGGAATTCGTATTTCGGCTGATTTTAGAGGAATATTTTAAAGTTCCAAAACTCCACACTTAGAAGAATTTCCAAGTGAAACTAGTCAATGTTAGCCTATGAAGGAAATTCAAGTTACCGGTAAGTACGGTTAAAATTACTTTTGAGGATCAGTACTGGGCTGTAATATGCAGCACTGAGGTCTCTCCTGATAACAGGTGAGTAAATCGGAATTCGGATTTCGGCTGATTTTAGAGGAATATTTGTATGTTTCAAAAATCAACACTTAGAAACTTTTTCAGCAAAAAGCAGGCAATGATATCCTATGGAAGGAAATTCAAGTTACTGGTAAGTACGGTTAAAATTACTTTTGAGGATCAGTACTGGGCTGAAAGATGCAGCACTGAGGTCTCTCCTGATAACAGGTGAGTAAATCGGAATTCGTATTTCGGCCTGTTTTTAGAGGAATATTTGCACAATGGTGAAGGGAGGGGGCGGGGCCTGAGGTGGCATCTGTGCAAACGCGCCCCGTGGCGCGTTTTAAGTTGGGGGATTAAGTCCCCTTGAATCATGAGGGTCCCTACGGGCCAACTAGCCCACCAGGAACCTCCAGTATGCGCCAGGGGCTGCGTTGCAGAGACATGTACAGAGGCCACACCCCTTTTACACCTCTCTGCAACGCAGCTCTGTGGCGCTTTCTGGACGTACCTGTTGGGCTAGTTGGCCCCCAGAGACCCTCAGGATTGAAGAGGATTTAATTCCCCATCTTAAAACGCGCCACGGGGCCTGTTTGCACACATGTCACCTGAAGCCCCGCCCCTCCCTTCACCACTGTGCAAACGCGCCCCGTGGCGCGTTTTAAGTCGGGGGATTAACTCCCCTTGAATCCTGAGGGTCCCTGGAGTCCAACTAGCCCACCATGTTCCTCCAAAAGCGCCACAGAGCTGCGTTGCAGAGAGGTGTAAAAGGGCGTGGCCTCTGTACACCTCTCTGCAAGGCAGCCCCTAGCACATACTGGAGGTTCCTGGTGGGCTAGTTGGCCCCAGGGACCCCCAGTATTCAAGGGAATTCGTTCCCTCTCTGCAAACGCGCCAGGGGCGCGTTTGCAGAGTGGTGAAGGAAGGGGGCGGGGCCTGCGGGCCCGATCGTTTTTTTTTTTTCCCTGAAGGGGGGCCGTGTGGCCCTCCTTCCTTTTCCTATTTTTAGGCACCGGGGACCCCATCCCCCGGGGCCTGGCCTCTCGTTGGGGACTGTGGGGGGTCCCCAAACCCCCACAGTCCCGCCGGCTCCCCGTGTCCTACGGGAGCCGGCATTGCTTACACATGGGGAGCAGCTAACATGCTGCTCCCCGTGTGGAAAGCAATTGTCTTTGGATATTGGAGGCGAGAGCAGGTTTCCTGCTCTCTCTTCCAATATCCAAAGCAGTTTGCAATGACAGGACGGGAGCCACGAGGCTCCCGTCCTGTCATTGCAAATAGCAGTGTCCCGGGGTAGGCACCCCGGGACACTGCAGGAGCCGGCCCTGGGGGTGGCGGTCCCCAGGGCCATCAAGGGCTCCAGGAGGGGGCCGCGCGGCCCCCTCCCTACATCGAAAGCCCCGGGGAGGTGGTGGTCCCCGGGCTTGGGAGTCCAAACGGACCCCCATTTTCATTTTCTTAGTGCCCCGGGAGGTGGTGGTCCCCGGGCGTGTGGGGAGCTGGAGCCCCCACACAGGTTTTTAAATATAAAAAAAGAAGCCCCGGGGAGGTGGTGGTTCTCAGGGCTGCGGGAAGGCTCAGAGCCCTCCCGCACCATTATCCATAAAGCCCCGGGGGTGGTGGTCCCGGGGCTTGGGGGCCCTTAGAGGCCCCCACACATAAAATTAACCCCCCCCCAGCATGCCCCCGGGACTTGGCCCACCCGGGGCCAATTGCTATCGAGCGCGGGAGACCGCGCTTCGATTTTTCGGCAGGGTTCGCGCTCCCTGAGCGCATCCTGCCGATTTTTAAAAAATTTTTTTTTTTTTTGCCCAGGGGGTCCTTGTGGGACCCCTGAGCAGACCTAGGGGGTCAGGGTGTTTCTACCCTGCCCCCTTTGTGCGCTTTGCGCACTTGTTTCTGTCCCTCGGTTCTACCGAGGGACAAAATGGCTGCCAACACTTCCTGATTTGGAGTGTTGACAGCCAATTAACATAAAGCTCGTGCTCGGGAGGATCCGCAGCCCTAGATATACCTATCTTTTTTTCTTTTGATTTTCTCAGCAACTACTGAACGGATTTACACCATTTAACAAAAAGGGTTCTTTCTGAACCAAGAACTACCTCTTTGCCAAATTTGGTGTAATTCCGTTCAGCAGTTCGAGCTGTAGCCGTGTCTAAAGTTTCCTATGGGAAATTGCATGGGAAAACGCGTTTTGGGACCCCCTTTTTCTCGGCCCCCGCTTGACGAATCCCCCGAGACTTTCAGGGTAGGAGCGGACCGGAGCGCCCCACAAAGTTTGAAAATTTTGCGAAGATACGTCAACCGGCAAGAGAGTTATTTCAAATAGAATGTCGCGGATTTCCTATGGATAATAGGTTGTAACTATAACTATCTACTGGCGACCGCCAGTAGATAATAGATCATGTGATCAAGGGTCTACGGACCCGAAACGCGTCATGGCTGAGGTTTGATTGAGCTGCAATAAACAACTCATTGCTTCGCACAAAACTGTGGTCCGGGCTCCTGTTCTTCATCTGTTTTAACCGCAGTACGAGAGGAGTTGCTGCTATATATTTATATATATATATATCATAATTTCTTAGCAAGGAAACTATGACCAAAGAGAAACTTACACTTTGTGCTTCCAGATGGCCACCACGTTCTGTAAGTATTTCCAGATTCAATAGGAATGATTATAACCTTAACTTTACGGCGCATATTGATTCTACAACTATCAATTTTTTGGATATCACAGTGTATATTGAAAAGGGTGTTATTGAAACGTGTTTATTCAGGAAACCGACAGCAGGCAACACATTATTGCATGCCTCAAGTTTCCACCCTCAGCACACCATTTCCAGTCTTCCCTACGGTGAATTTTTACGCATCCGTAGGGCGTGCAGTTCCAATACTACTCTAGTGACAGCACAGCAGGCCGCCAAAGAAAGGTTAATGGAGAGAGGCTATGATTCCACTAAATTGGACATAGCCATAAAAAAAGCTAATGGCAAAGATAGAAAAGAGCTTTTGAAACCTGTCATTAAGCTTAACAATGCAGCTATGTCTCCAAATTCAGGGTTTGATGATGTAGAAGATGATGATAAGTCTAGTGATGTATCGTGTAGGTTCATCTCGACTTATAGTAAACAGGCCAATGCCATTAAAGGCATCATTAATTCCCAATGGCCTATAGTGCTTACCGATGTCACACTTCAACAGATACTTCCCAGTAAACCAAATTTTACATATCGTAAAGCTTACTCCATGCGCAATGATTTAGTTAAACTAGCCCTGAGCTAGATACTAAAGGCAGTTGGCTCACACCGAAAAAAGGCTTTTTTAAGTGCAGTACATGTCGTGCTTGCAAGTTCGGGGTGAATACCATTTCTTATTCCACTGCTTTTTTGGATAGTCCTATCAAGCTCAATGGACATTTCACATGCCGCACAGAATTCGCTGTCTATGTTTTAAAATGTATCTGTGGGTTACGTTATGTCGGAAGCACCAAACTGCAAGTTTTCACACACATATTGCAACACCTCCGGGCAACTGTCAATTCGGATCCTACATATCCTGTAGCGAGACACATTAAACTGGAGCACAATAATAATCTCAACGTGCTCCAGTATTTTGTTATTGACAGTGTGCCCATCAACAAAAGAGGAGGGAATCGGGAGAAGAGGCTTAGACAGTTGGAAACTCAGTACATTATCGAACTCGACACTAAAGCCCCCACGGTCTGAACATTTGTGAGGATTTGCATTATTATCTGTAGTTACCTAGCTGTATGGCCACCAATTTAGCAGTTTTAACCCTAGCAGTTTGGACTTTGTATTCTATTCTATTCTATTCATTTCAATTTTATGACTTTCAATCATCATTTTGGGTGTGTTAATATGATTTGATGTTTTGACATCATGATATATGACATCATGGGTCTATGTTTATGGGGGGCTCCCCAGAGTGTAGTAGACTCCATAGCGTATACGATTGTTGCAGAATGATAGACAGGACATATTCAAATTGAAGATATATAAGGATTTTTGTACATTGAGTATTATATATGCTGCCTTTCTCACTGGATTCGTACATTTTAAATTTCAAATTTTAACGTCTATTTTTTATCAGAAGTATCTTTGCACTATTTTTGCACTTTGCACTTTGTTATTGTGATTGTCAGCATTTTACACTTTTGTATGGCCACATGTTTTATCATTCATGCATTAAGTTGATATGGGAAACTTTGAGTTCCTTTTCTTGTTACTGACTATTAGAAGTATTTGTACTTGTCATATTTGCACATATTTATATACACACCAGGTAGTTTCAGAATTTTTAAACAGTACTTGTTTTTAGATTCAGTGGCAACATCTTTTTATATTTTACTTTTACTCTATTTATTATTGCATTTGTGTATTTAATATTTAAAAAGTCTTAAAGACTGGTTGATTGCAGATTTAATACCCATGACCCCATATTATAGGTCATGATAAGTATAGCCGACTCCCTGAACTAATTATGAAATAACAACAACTGCATAAATAACTGAAAATAACATTTGAGAACAAAATATTTGGATTAATATTTGAAAAATACATCTGTTCTTACTTTACCTGGGCTATTCGGTTGATTAAGAACTACAATTGTTGGTGCAAATGAATATTTATTTAAAATGCATTTTTTGTTTATGGCCATTTATATACATAGTATTTTTACTATGTTCATGATGTCAGCTGACAATCCATCACGTGGTACTCTGGTATCAAATAAAGTTGTTTCACTCACCCGTCATGCGCTCATGTGATCAAGGCCACTGCGTTGGCCGAAACGCGTAATGACCGCTTTGCACCGCCAAAACTTTAAAAAATAAAATACGATATCTTTAAAAGAAGAATCAGCTCATTGGAGTGTCCGTTTCTCGTTGTGGTGCCTGCATGCATCTATGAGCGTTAATTGATATATATATATATATATATATATATATATATATATATATATATATATATATATATATATATATATATATATTCACTGAAAAAACCATAGGTTTTAGGGACAGTTATAGTTAGTTGGACATTTCACTCGTACAAAACCATAGAAATTCCCCCGTTTGAGATGTCATCAGTGATGTAATCAGTGATGTCACTGACCATGTCATGAGTGATGTAATATGTGACGTCATCAGCAGTGCATTGCGGGCGCGAGTTATAGTTAGCTGAACTAACTATAACGGGGAATTTCTATGGTTTTGTACGAGTGAAATGTCCAACTAACTATAACTGTCCCTAAAACCTATGGTTTTTAAGTGAATTTCAAAGGTTTTTTAAATGCTAATTTCTAACTATAACGTGTCTGAAACCTATGGTTTTTTCAGTGAATTTCAAAGGTTTTTTAAATGCTAATTTCTAACTATAACGTGCCTGAAACCTATGATTTTTTAAGTGAATTTCAAAGGTTTTTTTAAATGCTAGTTTCTAACTATGCCTACAGAGGTAGGACATGTGAAGAAAGAAGAAAAACGCACAGAAAGAAGCAAAAGATGTGCAGAAAGAACCAACAGAGGAGCAGAAAGAGGCCTTGTTGCAAAATCATCCTGTGCCCACAACTTTTTCAGACGGGTACTGGTGGTAACTGACTCTGACTAACCAGAGCCAGTGCTATGCTAAAAGACACTTAGAATACAGTGAAAACACCTACATACACTAGGGAACACTATGCGTTGGGGTACCCTGTGATTAGCATGACCTCCTCTGCAAGTCCCTAGTACATAATAGGGCAGGGGATTAAAACTACCTCTTAAAACGCGCTACAGGGCGCGTTTGCACAGTGGTGAAGGGAGGGGGGCCTGAGGTGACATGTGTGCAAACGCACCCCGTGTTGCGTTTTAAGTTGCGGGATTAAGTCCCCTTGAATTCTGAGGGTCCCTGGGGCCCAACTAGCCCCCAGGTACCTACAGTTAGGACCACAGAGCTGAGTTGCAGAGAGGCGTTCCGAGGCCACGCACCTTTTTCACCTCTCTGCAACGCAACTCTGTTGTGCTTACTGAAGGTACCTGGTGGGCTAGTTGGCTCCCAGGGTCCCTCAGGATTCAAAGGGAATTAATTCCCCAACTTAAAACGCACCACAGGGCGTGTTTGCGCACATGTCACCTGAGGCCCCGCCCCCTCCCTTCACCACAGTGCAACCACGCCCCGTGGTGCGCTTTAAGTTGGGGGATTAGGTCACCTTGAATCCTGAGGGTCCCTGGGGCCCAACTAGCCCACTAGGTACTTCCAGTAAGCACCACAGGCCTGCGTTGCAACGCCTGTAACAAATTGTGCAGTTGTGTTTAGGTAGTGAAGAGGGTCGTGCTGGGGGTAGATTTAGGGTTTAGGGTAGTGCAGTGGTGTTTGGGTAGTGTAGGGAGTCGTGCTGGGGGAGTGTTTTAGGGTTTAGGGTAGTGCAGTGGTGTTTGGGTAGTGTAGGGGGTCGTGCTGGGGGTAGTGTTTTAGGGTAGTGCAGTGGTGTTTGGGTAGTGTAGGGGTACTGCTGGGGGTAGTGTTTTAGGGTTTAGGTTAGTGCAGTGGTGTTTGGGTAGTGTAGGGGTACTGCTGGGGGTACTGTTTTAGGGTTTAGGGTAGTGCAGTGGTGTTTGTGTAGTGTAGGGGGTAGTGTTTTAGGGATTAGGGTAGTGCAGTGGTGTTTGTGAAGTGTAGGAGGTCGTGTTTTAGGGTTTAGGGTAGTGCAGTGGTCTTTGGGTAGTGTAGGGAGTCGTGCGGGGGTAGTGTTTAGGGTTTAGGGTAGTGTAGGGGGTCATGCGGGGGTAGTGTTTTAGGGATTAGGGTAGTGCATTGGTGTTTGGGTAGTGTAGGGAGTCATGCGGGGGTAGTGTTTTAGGGTTTAGGGCAGTGCAGTGGTGTTTGGGTAGTGTAGGGGGTCGTGCTGGGGGAGTGTTTTAGGGTTTAGGGCAGTGCAGTGGTGTTCGGGTAGTGTAGGGGGTCATGCTGGGGGAGTGTTTTAGGGTTTAGGGCAGTGCAGTGGTGTTCGGGTAGTGTAGGGGGTCGTGCTGGGGGAGTGTTTGAGGGTTTAGTGCAGTGCAGTCGTGTTCGGGTAGTGTAGGGGTTGTGCTGGGGGTAGTATTTTAGGGTTTAGGGTAGTGCAGTGGTGTTCGGGTAGTGTAGGGGGTCGTGCTGGGGGTAGTGTTCTAGGGTTTAGGGCAGTGCAGTGGTGTTTGGGCAGTGTAGGAGGTAATGCTGGGGGTGGTGTTTTAGGGTTTAGGGCAGTGCAGTGGTGTTCGGGCAATGTAGGGGGTCGTGCTGGGGGTGGTGTTTCAGGGTTTAGGGCAGTGCAGTGGTGTTCGGGCAGTGTAGGGGGTGGTGTTTCAGGGTTTAGGGCAGTGCAGTGGTGTTCGGGCAGTGTAGGGGGTCGTGCAGGGGGTGGTGTTTCAGGGTTTAGGGCAGTGGTGTTCGGGCAGTGTAGGGGGTCGTGCTGGGGGTGGTGTTTCAGGGTTTGGGGCAGTGCAGTGGTGTTCGAGCAGTAAAGGGGGTCGTGCTGGGGGTGGTGTTTCAGGGTTTAGGGCAGTGCAGTGGTGTTCGGGCAGTGTAGGTCGCGGTGCAGGGGTGGTGTTTCAGGGTTTAGGGCAGTGCAGTGGTGTTCGGGCAGTGTAGGGGGTGCTGCAGGGGGTGGTGTTTCAGGGTTTAGGGCAGTGCAGTGGTGTTCGGGCAGTGTAGGGGGTCATGCAGGGGGTGGTGTTTCAGGGATTAGGGCAGTGCAGTGGTGTTCGGGCAGTGTAGGGGGTCGTGCTGGGGCTGGTGTTTCAGGTTTTAGGGCAGTACAGTGGTGTTCGGGCAGTGTAGGGGGTCGTGCTGGGGCTGGTGTTTCAGGGTTTAGGGCAGTGCAGTGGTGTTCGGGCAGTGTAGGGGGTTGTGCTGGGGCTGGTGTTTCAGGGTTTAGGGCAGTGCAGTGGTGTTCGGGCAGTGTATGTGGTCGTGCTGGGGCTGGTGTTTCAGGGTTTAGGGTAGTGCAGTGGTGTTCGGGCAGTGTAGGGGGTCATGCTGGGGCTGGTGTTTCAGGGTTTAGGGCAGTGCAGTGGTGTTCAGGCAGTGTAGGGGGTCTTGCTGGGGCTGGTGTTTCAGAGTCTAGGGCAGTGCAGTGGTGTTCGGGCAGTGTAGGGGGTCTTGCTGGGGCTGGTGTTTCAGGGTTTAGGGCAGTGCAGTGGTGTTCGGGCAGTGTAGGGGGTCGTGCTGGGGGTGGTGTTTCAGGGCTTAGGGCAGTGCAGTGGTGTTTGGGCAGTGTAGGGGGTCATGCTGGGGCTAGTGTTTCAGAATTTAGGGCAGAGCAATGGTGTTCAGGCAGTGTAGGGGGTTTTGCTGGAGGTGGTGTTTCAGGGTTTAGTGCAGTGGTGTTCGTGCAGTGTAGGGGGTGGTGTTTCAGGGTTTAGGGCAGTGGTGTTCAGGCAGTGTAGGGGGTCTTGCTGGGGTTGATGTGTCAGGGTTTAGGGCAGTGCAGTGGTATTCGGGCAGTGTAGGGGGTCGTGCTGGGGGTGGTGTTTCAGGGTTTAGGGCAGTGCAGTGGTGTTCGGGCAGTGTAGGGGGTCGTGCTGGGGGTGGTGTTTCAGGGTTTAGGGCAGTGCAGTGGTGTTCGGGCAGTGTAGGGTGTCGTGCTGAGGGGTGGTGTTTCAGGGTTTAGGGCAGTGCAGTGGTGTTCGGGCAGTGTAGGGGGTCGTGCAGGGGGTGGTGTTTCAGGGTTTAGGGCAGTGCAGTGGTGTTTGGGCAGTGTAGGGGTCGTGCAGGGGGTGGTGTTTCAGGGTTTAAGGCAGTGCAGTGGTGTTTGGGCAGTGTAGGGGGTCGTGCAGGGGGTGGTGTTTCAGGGTTTAAGGCAGTGCAGTGGTGTTCGGCCAGTGTAGGTGGTCTTGCTGGGGGTGGTGTTTCAGGCTTTAGTGCAGTGGTGTTCGGGCAGTGTAGGGGGTCTTGCTGGGGGTGGTGTTTCAGGGTTTAGGGCAGTGCAGTGGTGTTCGGGCAGTGTAGGGGGTCTTGCTGGGGCTGGTGTTTCAGGGTTTAGGGCAGTGCAGTGGTGTTCGGGCAGTGTAGGGGGTCGTGCTGGGGCTGGTGTTTGAGGGTTTAGGGTAGTGCAGTGGTGTTCGGGCAGTGTAGGGGGTCGTTCTGGGGCTGGTGTTTCAGGGTTTAGGGCAGTGCAGTGGTTTTCGGGCAGTGTAGGCGGTCGTGCTGGGGCTGGTGTTTCAGGGTTTAGGGCAGTGCAGTGGTGTTCGGGCAGTGTACGGGGTTGTGCTGGGGCTGGTGTTTCAGGGTTTAGGGCAGTGCAGTGGTGTTCGGGCAGTGTAGGGGGTCGTGCTGGGGGTGGTGTTTCAGGGTTTAGGGCAGTGGTGTTCGGGCAGTGTAGGGGGTCGTGCTGGGGGTGGTGTTTCATGGTTTAGGGCAGTGCAGTGGTGTTCGGACAGTGTAGGGGGTCATGCTGGGGGTGGTATTTCAGGGTTTAGGGCAGTGCAGTGGTGTACGGGCAGTGAAGGGGTCTTGCTGGGGGTGGTGTTTCAGGGTTTAGGGCAGTGGTGTTCGGGCAGTGTAGGGGGTCTTGCTGGGGGTAGTGTTTCGGGGTTTAGAGCAGTGCAGTGGTGTTCGTGCAGTGTAGGGGGTCGTGCTGGGGGTGGTGTTTCAGGGTTTAGGGCAGTGCAGTAGTGTTCGGGCAGTGTAGGGGATCGTGCAGGGGGTGGTGTTTCAGGGTTTAGGGCAGTGCAGTGGTGTTCGGGCAGTGTAGGGGGTCGTGCTGGGGGTGGTGTTTCAGGGTTTAGGGCAGTGCAGTGGTGTTCGGGCAGTGTAGGGGGTCATGCAGGTGGTGGTGTTTCAGGGTTTAGGGCAGTGCAGTGGTGTTCGGGCAGTGTAGGGGTCGTGCTGGGGCTGGTGTTTCAGGGTTTAGGGCAGTGGTGTTCGGGCAGTGTAGGGGGTCTTGCTGGGGGTGGTGTTTCAGGGTTTAGGGCAGTGCAGTGGTGTTCGGGCAGTGTAGGGGGTCGGGCTGGGGGTGGTGTTTCAGGGTTTAGGGCAGTGGTGTTCGGGCAGTGTAGGGGGTCTTGCTGGGGGTAGTGTTTCAGGGTTTAGGGCAGTGCAGTGGTGTTCAGGCAGTGTAGGGGTCATGCTGGGGGTGGTGTTTCAGGGTTTAGGGCAGTGCAGTGGTATTCGGGCAGTGTAGGAGGTTTTGCTGGGGGTAGTGTTTCAGGGTTTAGGGCAGTGCAGTGGTGTTCAGGCAGTGTAGGGGTCATGCTGGGGGTGGTGTTTCAGGGTTTAGGGCAGTGCACTGGTGTTCGGGCAGTGTAGGGGGTCGTGAAGGGGTGGTGTTTCAGGGTTTAGGGCAGTGCAGTGGTGTTCGGGCAGTGTAGGGGGTCGTGCTAGGGTATGTGTTTCAGGGTTTAGGGCAGTGCAGTGGTGTTCGGGCAGTGTAGGGGGTCGTGCAGGGGCTGGTGTTTCAGGGTTTAGGGCAGTGCAGTGGTGTTCGGGCAGTGTAGGGGGTCGTGCTGGGGGTAGTGTTTTAGGGTTTAGGGTAGTGCAGTGGTGCTTGTGTAGTGTAGGGGGTCGTGCTGGGGGTAGTGTTTTAGGGTTTAGGGTAGTGCAGTGGTGTTTGTGTAGTGTAGGGGGTCATGTTTTAGGGTAGTGCAGTGGTGTTTGGGTAGTGTAGGGGGTCGTGCTGGGGGTAGTGTTTTAGGATTTAGGTTAGTGCAGTGGTGTTTGTGTAGTGTAGGGGGTCATGCTGGGGGTAGTGTTTTAGGGTTTAGGGTAGTGCAGTGGTGCTTGTGTAGTGTAGGGGGTCGTGCTGGGGGTAGTGTTTTAGGGTTTAGGGTAGTGCAGTGGTGTTTGTGTAGTGTAGGGGGTCATGTTTTAGGGTAGTGCAGTGGTGTTTGGGTAGTGTAGGGGGTGGTGCTGGGGATAGTGTTTTAGGATTTAGGTTAGTGCAGTGGTGTTGGGGTAGTGTTTCAGGGTTTAGGGCAGTGGTGTTCGGGCAGTGTAGGGGGTCGTGCTGGGGGTGGTGTTTCAGGGTTTGGGGCAGTGCAGTGGTGTTCGAGCAGTAAAGGGGGTCGTGCTGGGGGTGGTGTTTCAGGGTTTAGGGCAGTGCAGTGGTGTTCGGGCAGTGTAGGTGGTGGTGCAGGGGTGGTGTTTCAGGGTTTAGGGCAGTGCAGTGGTGTTCGGGCAGTGTAGGGGGTGCTGCAGGGGGTGGTGTTTCAGGGTTTAGGGCAGTGCAGTGGTGTTCGGGCAGTGTAGGGGGTCATGCAGTGGGTGGTGTTTCAGGGATTAGGGCAGTGCAGTGGTGTTCGGGCAGTGTAGGGGGTCGTGCTGGGGCTGGTGTTTCAGGTTTTAGGGCAGTACAGTGGTGTTCGGGCAGTGTAGGGGGTCGTGCTGGGGCTGGTGTTTCAGGGTTTAGGGCAGTGCAGTGGTGTTCGGGCAGTGTAGGGGGTTGTGCTGGGGCTGGTGTTTCAGGGTTTAGGGCAGTGCAGTGGTGTTCAGGCAGTGTATGTGGTCGTGCTGGGGCTGGTGTTTCAGGGTTTAGGGTAGTGCAGTGGTGTTCGGGCAGTGTAGGGGGTCATGCTGGGGCTGGTGTTTCAGGGTTTAGGGCAGTGCAGTGGTGTTCAGGCAGTGTAGGGGGTCTTGCTGGGGCTGGTGTTTCAGAGTCTAGGGCAGTGCAGTGGTGTTCGGGCAGTGTAGGGGGTCTTGCTGGGGCTGGTGTTTCAGGGTTTAGGGCAGTGCAGTGGTGTTCGGGCAGTGTAGGGGGTCGTGCTGGGGGTGGTGTTTCAGGGCTTAGGGCAGTGCAGTGGTGTTTGGGCAGTGTAGGGGGTCATGCTGGGGCTAGTGTTTCAGAATTTAGGGCAGAGCAATGGTGTTCAGGCAGTGTAGGGGGTTTTGCTGGAGGTGGTGTTTCAGGGTTTAGTGCAGTGGTGTTCGTGCAGTGTAGGGGGTGGTGTTTCAGGGTTTAGGGCAGTGGTGTTCAGGCAGTGTAGGGGGTCTTGCTGGGGTTGATGTGTCAGGGTTTAGGGCAGTGCAGTGGTATTCGGGCAGTGTAGGGGGTCGTGCTGGGGGTGGTGTTTCAGGGTTTAGGGCAGTGCAGTGGTGTTCGGGCAGTGTAGGGGTCGTGCTGGGGGTGGTGTTTCAGGGTTTAGGGCAGTGCAGTGGTGTTCGGGCAGTGTAGGGTGTCGTGCTGAGGGCTGGTGTTTCAGGGTTTAGGGCAGTGCAGTGGTTTTCGGGCAGTGTAGGCGGTCGTGCTGGGGCTGGTGTTTCAGGGTTTAGGGCAGTGCAGTGGTGTTCGGGCAGTGTACGGGGTTGTGCTGGGGCTGGTGTTTCAGGGTTTAGGGCAGTGCAGTGGTGTTCGGGCAGTGTAGGGGGTCGTGCTGGGGGTGGTGTTTCAGGGTTTAGGGCAGTGCAGTGGTGTTCGGGCAGTGTAGGGGGTCGTGCTGGGGGTGGTGTTTCATGGTTTAGGGCAGTGCAGTGGTGTTCGGACAGTGTAGGGGGTCATGCTGGGGGTGGTATTTCAGGGTTTAGGGCAGTGCAGTGGTGTACGGGCAGTGTAGGGGGTCTTGCTGGGGGTGGTGTTTCAGGGTTTAGGGCAGTGGTGTTCGGGCAGTGTAGGGGGTCTTGCTGGGGGTAGTGTTTCGGGGTTTAGAGCAGTGCAGTGGTGTTCGTGCAGTGTAGGGGGTCGTGCTGGGGGTGGTGTTTCAGGGTTTAGGGCAGTGCAGTTGTGTTCGGGCAGTGTAGGGGATCGTGCAGGGGGTGGTGTTTCAGGGTTTAGGGCAGTGCAGTGGTGTTCGGGCAGTGTAGGGGGTCGTGCTGGGGGTGGTGTTTCAGGGTTTAGGGCAGTGCAGTGGTGTTCGGGCAGTGTAGGGGGTCATGCAGGTGGTGGTGTTTCAGGGTTTAGGGCAGTGCAGTGGTGTTCGGGCAGTGTAGGGGTCGTGCTGGGGCTGGTGTTTCAGGGTTTACGGCAGTGGTGTTCGGGCAGTGTAGGGGGTCTTGCTGGGGGTGGTGTTTCAGGGTTTAGGGCAGTGCAGTGGTGTTCGGGCAGTGTAGGGGGTCGTGCTGGGGGTGGTGTTTCAGGGTTTAGGGCAGTGGTGTTCGGGCAGTGTAGGGGGTCTTGCTGGGGGTGATGTTTCAGGGTTTAGGGCAGTGCAGTGGTATTCGGGCAGTGTAGGAGGTTTTGCTGGGGGTAGTGTTTCAGGGTTTAGGGCAGTGCAGTGGTGTTCAGGCAGTGTAGGGGTCATGCTGGGGGTGGTGTTTCAGGGTTTAGGGCAGTGCACTGGTGTTCGGGCAGTGTAGGGGGTCGTGAAGGGGGTGGTGTTTCAGGGTTTAGGGCAGTGCAGTGGTGTTCGGGCAGTGTAGGGGGTCGTGCTAGGGTATGTGTTTCAGGGTTTAGGGCAGTGCAGTGGTGTTCGGGCAGTGTAGGGGGTCGTGCAGGGGCTGGTGTTTCAGGGTTTAGGGCAGTGCAGTGGTGTTCGGGCAGTGTAGGGGGTCGTGCTGGGGGTAGTGTTTTAGGGTTTAGGGTAGTGCAGTGGTGCTTGTGTAGTGTAGGGGGTCGTGCTGGGGGTAGTGTTTTAGGGTTTAGGGTAGTGCAGTGGTGTTTGTGTAGTGTAGGGGGTCATGTTTTAGGGTAGTGCAGTGGTGTTTGGGTAGTGTAGGGGGTCGTGCTGGGGGTAGTGTTTTAGGATTTAGGTTAGTGCAGTGGTGTTTGTGTAGTGTAGGGGGTCATGCTGGGGGTAGTGTTTTAGGGTTTAGGGTAGTGCAGTGGTGCTTGTGTAGTGTAGGGGGTCGTGCTGGGGGTAGTGTTTTAGGGTTTAGGGTAGTGCAGTGGTGTTTGTGTAGTGTAGGGGGTCATGTTTTAGGGTAGTGCAGTGGTGTTTGGGTAGTGTAGGGGGTGGTGCTGGGGATAGTGTTTTAGGATTTAGGTTAGTGCAGTGGTGTTGGGGTAGTGTTTTAGGGTTTAGGGTAGTGCAGTGGTGTTTGTGTAGTGTAGGGGGTCATGCTGGGGGTAGTGTTTTAGGGTTTAGGATAGTGCAGTGGTGCTTGTGTAGTGTAGGGGGTCGTGCTGGGGTAGTGTTTTAGGGTTTAGGGTAGTGCAGTGGTGTTTTTGTAGTGTAGGGGGTCATGTTTTAAGATGCAACGCTCCAATACCTGACCAGTCTGCACTACATAAAACTGCAAAAAAACTAAAAATAAAAAGTGTTTTGCACACTTTTGTCATTGGGCTATATGTGGGCTACATCTGGGTAATATTTGTGCTACATTTGGGCTCTTTTTTCACCGGTGGCCATCTTGGAAGACTTCTTTGTTATGAAGATTCCTAATTTCCTCATTTACTGCAGTCTCCTCAGTAGGAAATGCTTTCAGTTTTTTACTTTGATTCCATCAAGAAGGCATTTAGGTGTGTCACACATTTGCCATAAATTCAGAATGTTATTACTCTAGTTGTTCATTAGATCACTGTAGTAAAGCTACTGCTCACCAAGGAGTTAACTGGAAGTCTACTGCTGGTATTGAAAGTGATTGTTTCAGTCTGCATGTCAGAATTTTCTAATGAAATAGAAGAGGATTTGAGATCTCACTTAAAACATGCACTAAATTTTCTTTTTGCAGCACTAACCATAATTACTATGGCAAAATGAACCCCCTCATTTTGTTCCTTTTTAAATTAAATGTTTTAAGTGTTACCAGTTTATTCCAATCAAGATGGCTTCAGGTGTGCCATACTTTTGTCATAAGTAAGGCTGTTAGCACTCTAGTTGTTCTTTAGAACACTCTGGGAAGCTGCAGTAGAACACAAAGGCATCAACTGACAGGCTGCTCCTGTTGAAATATAACAGGAAGATATTTGAGATCTCACTTAAAACATGTCCTAATTTTTCTTTCTACAGCACTAACCATAATTTCTATGGCAAAATGAACCCCCTCATTTTGTTCCTTTTTAAATTAAATGTTTTAAGTGTTACCAGTTTATTCCAATCAAGATGGCTTCAGGTGTGCCATACTTTTGTCATAAGTAAGACTGTTAGCGCTCTACTTGTTCTTTAGAACACTCTGGGAAGCTGCAGTAGAACACAAAGGCATCAACTGACAGGCTGCTCCTGTTGAAATATAACAGGAAGATATTTGAGATCACACTTGAAACATGTCCTAATTTTTCTTTCTACAGCACTAACCATAATTTCGATGACAAAATGAACCCCATCATTTTGTTCCTTTTTAAATTAAATGTTTTAAGTGTTACCAGTTTATTCCAATCAAGATGGCTTCAGGTATGCCATACTTTTGTCATAAGTAAGACTGTTAGCGCTCTAGTTGTTCTTTAGAACACTCTGGGAAGCTGCAGTAGAACACAAAGGCATCAACTGACAGGCTGCTCCTGTTGAAATATAACAGGAAGATATTTGAGATCACACTTGAAACATGTCCTAATTTTTCTTTCCAGAGCACTAACCATCATTTCTATGACAAGATGAACCCCATCATTTTGTTCCTTTTTAAATTAAATGTTTTAAGTGTTACCAGTTTATTCCACTCTGGGAAGCTGCAGTAGAACACAAAGGAATCAACTGACAGTCTCTGCCCTTGTTGGATGTACATGTTTTACTGAGAATGTCAGACTTCATTCTCACATGACTGAGAAAGATAATGTGAATTTACAGAAAATATGCTCTCATTTTAGCTTCTGGGTTACCTTCAAAACTGTATGGGACAAGCATGTGAAAATAGTTTTCTCTCAAACATGATTCATGATATCCCAGCAGAAGGTTTTTCACAGGGTAAAATCACCTTAGAACACACCACAATTCCTGAAATTAGTATGGTACCATCAACAAATGAATTCTAATGTAACTAAAGTCTGTTATCACCCTTTATAGTTCTCCTTTTGGTAACCCTCAAAATCTTCGATTCACTACAATGCATTTCAATGGGGTACTATCATTTATATTGGTCCCAAGATGGCTGCCAGCAATTCCAGGATGAAGTGCTGACAGCCAATCAGATCTCACGATGACATGTGTGGTTAGGCTCCGCCCAGATATATATGTGTTTTTACTTTTGATTTTCTCAGCAACTACTGAACGGATTTACACCATTTAACAAAAAGGGTTCTTTTTGAACCAAGAACTACCTCTTTGCCAAATTTGGTGTAATTCCGTTCAGCAGTTCGGGCTGTAGCCTTGCATAAAGTTTCCTATGGGAAATTGATTTTTTGACTCTTATTTTTTTAATTTCTCCGCAACTACTGAACGGATTTACACCATTTAACAAAAGGGTTCTTTCTGAACCAAGAACTACCTCTTTGCCAAATTTGGTGTAATTCCGTTCAGCAGTTCGGGCTGTAGCCGTGTCTAAAGTTTCCTATGGGAAAATGAATGGGGAAAACACGTTTTGGGACCCCCTTTTTCTCAGCCCCCGCTTGACGAATCACCCTGAGACTTTCAGGGTAGGAGCGGACCGGAGCGGGCCATAAAGTTTGAAAATTTCGCGAAGATTCGTCAACCGACGCAAGAGTTATTTCAAATAGAATGTCGCGGATTTCCTATGGAAAATAGGTCCTAACTATAACTATCTACTGGCGGCCGCCAGTAGATAATATATATATATATATATATATATATATATATATATATATATATATATATATATATATATATATATATATATATATATCATAATTTCCTAGCAAGGAAACTATGACCAAAGAGAAACTTACACTTTGTGCTTCCAGATGGCCACCACCTTCTGTAAGTATTTCCAGATTCATGCGGTCTCATGGAATGTGTAGTCCTTCTTGTATTTACGCAGGTATTTCATTAAACAAATCCTTCAATGACACAAAGCTTCTGTCCAGGCTGTACCCAGATCCTGCACATCTTTCCATTCTCCTCTGCTCCTGTAGGCATGCAAGCTCTTGCAACATTATGAAATCAATTGTTTTACCTAGCATCCAACCTCCTAATCTTAGACCAATAACCTCGTTCCTCACCAAAACATCGCATAGACACTTCGACACTGAACATCATAGGAAAGTTACTCATTATCTGAGACAAAGGTGATAACATACCATTAATACTATAAGACGTATCCACAGCTTTCAATACTTATAACCAGGGGATACCACTACAGCTCCTTGTCAAAGACTGTGGTTTTTCCAGAACTGCACACAGTTATTCTCCTTTCTCACTAACAGGAAATAATGGGTCTAACATGGCCAGTTTATATCCAAATATGTCAACGTTGGATGTGGGATCCCTCAGGGCATGTCCCTATCCCACTTCTTTTAAACACACATGCAACTACTTTCAGTGGTAATCTGCTATTTTGATGTGAAGTGCTAATTGTATGCTGATACCACTCAAACTCTAACTGATCTCCATCAAGAAAGCCAGGACTTTTCCACCAATGGCCCATGCTTGCTGGCCACAAATTAATGGATGGACAAAAATGTCCTCTTGCTCAAGTCCAACAAAACAGAAATCATTATTTTCAAAAACTTCAACAGTGATGCTATTGTGAAGTGAGACACCATCCAAGATGATAAACACTAAGGGGCACAAGCATCAAGCTATTTTGCGATCGCAAACGTTGCAAATCCCAAAAATGGTGTGTTTGCGATCGCAAAATAGCCATGAGCAATGCATCAAGCAAAATCGCAGAATCGTCCTCAAATTCACAATAAATTGCGATTACCTAAATACCGAATCGGAATTTGCGATTCCTTAATAGGTAATCGCAAATTGATATTTGCAAACCTTATGCAAGAAACATTCGCAAATTGCGATTCTGCTGGAAATCGCAATTTGCATTTCTTATTTAAGAACAAATGAAACCAGGTGGTAACCATTTCAAAGTTAACAAATCAGGTGGTAACCATTACCAAACTACTTAAACAGTCCCAGAAGGCATCAGAATGTTTCACAATGGCAGCGCTCTGCGTCTTGGCGAGGAGGATGAGGCTACGAGCAGCAGCACAGAGAAGGAGGATACAGGAGCGCATTTTCAGAGCGCGCATCACTTTGTTAGGCCAGACAGAGGAAGAAATATATGATAAATATAGGTTGAATGCAGACACAATCTATGATCACATAGCAGAATTAGATCCTATACTGCAGCATCAGACTTGCAGAGGATACACCACCACATTAGGTTCCCCACAACACCACAGGAATTGCAGCAAAGCAAATTTGATTTCTACCAGGTAGCCCATTTTCCACACGTAATAGGTTGCATTGATGGGACTCATGTAGCCATTTGTCCCCCCCTCAGTGAATGAGTACATTTACAGAAACAGGAAATCCTACCATTCATTGAACATACAAGTAGTCTGCAATTCAAAAACATCATAACAGATATTACCAGACCACTTCACATCAGAGAACAGAGGTGGGTGTATTGACTACGTACATGGGAAAAGGGACTTAATGACGAAATCCCTTGGCTACAATTGGCACAGTAATCCGTGAAACCCCACTGTGGTCCATTAAGCTCTGGCTGACTCCTATTCGGTAAATACAGAAGCACAGAATCTATCAATCCTTCTCACTAGTATGCCCTCCACACTTTCCTGCTATAACAAAATTATTATGGGACTGCCTTTGTTTCACCCTTTTTTTAAAAAAAATCGAAAAACACGGTCACCAACAAAGATAGAACTTACACATAGTCCCAAGCATGATAATATAAATCAGGGCAGGCTGCCACTAAGGTGTGAGTGCCTTTGCATTATTGATGTGGCTCTTATGAGATTGAAAGTACTTATCATACAGCTTGAACACCATTTACATGAGGCGCAACATGAGCACACCACAGCGCCCACCTTCGCAATATAAGTGCCCATTATTGAAATAATATGTAAATACGGCCGCATTTTCATCAAGGCAGCCAGGGCCTCTATAGCCCTCATCTAGTGTCTGTAGCAAGAATTGGAATTATACCTTTTGTGTGAAGCAGTTGTTTAATACATACACGTTACTGCGCAAACACAGGCCTCTTACCTAGCCCTATTCTGCACTTTTTAAAGCATAGTCCAGCGCTTATTGATAGAAGCGCCACCTCAAATATGCCAAACGTAGGCGCCGTATACCGATGTTGCTCTTTGACAACATGGGACCACGCAGATCATTCAGGGCGTTTGTGCGCATGCGACACATTGCTCTGCTCTATCTCGGACATCGGCGGCGGCGGGCGCTTTCTGTACTGCCGCGTTTGTCAGGCAGGTTACGAATTCGACACCGGAAGCTCCTTACAAGGCCTGGACAAGCTTCCTAAAAGCAACCAGGCAAGTCAGGCACTATTTAAACAGCGCACAGTGGCGACACCGGATCACCGCTAATTAGACCCAATTAACCTACTTATTATTACTCGCGCGCCGGCGCGAACACTATAAAAAGCACGTATTGACTCTCCTCATTCACCAGCGAGGAGGCGAGGAACACAGACGTAGGTGCAGAGGCGGGAGACTCTCCTTCAAACAGTAAGAGTATGAATGATTTGGATGGATGAGTGTGTTTGTCCATGATGGTAGTGCACCTTTGGAATTTTCCATGTTGACCACAGCGTTTTAAGGCTCACCAAAATATTCAGAGTATTTTTCTGGACATGCTCTAATTCGCCTGGATTTTTCCCTTTTCCTCCTCAAAATACAGCGCGTGACCTAAGGGATCTTCCTTCCTCACTCTCCTAAGGGGCTAGTAGGTCCCATCGGTTAGGGTAAGCATTGGGGATTAAGTTTGCCACTAATTACTAAGTGCACAGATGAATGACACAGTTTGTTGCACTTATAGCCACTCACTATGTTTTGCATGTGTATGTGGCTGACTGGATGACCTTCACAACACTTGTGACAATGTCGCTACTTTCTGGATTTCACTTTGTTCTGATTTCTTTCCATACAGGCTTGAATATTTTAGCCGCATAACGGTGGAGTGTGATATTGATCACCCCACCGAGTGGAACCCTCACCATCATAGCACGGTAAGGGTGGAGCCCGATTGTGTAATATAGGTCCTGATGAATGCCACGGACCCTTCGGGGCCATTAGGCAGAAACATGTCGACCACTCAAATCGCGGTGGGGGGACAATAAAATCCCCTACACACCGATCATTTATTTTAAACGCCATACAGATGCCAGTTACATTAAAACGAGTTTGACATCTGTAATGGCCTTTTAACTTCACTTTTTTGTAAGGGCCCCCACTTAGCTTTAGAAGTGCATCCCTGTCTTCAGGTGTATGCCCGCCCTCTATCAAACCAAGTTTTTAGAGGGCGAGGACTCGTCAATGATGAAGCATGACACCAGGTGGTGTGTGAGACCAGTCTTTTACTTTTTGTGAGATGCCTGCACTCACAAAAATAACACTGTAGCACTAAGGTCACCATATCTTCAGACACAGTGGCATACACAGACGTCTCCTTGCGGGGGAATTTGGAGAAGGATACCTGCTTGGTAAACAGATGTAATTCTGTCTTGCAGACTCTTCCGCCATGGTGAGACGTGGCAGTGAGTAATGTATTTGTTTTACACCCTGTAGGTGATAGTGCATACGCAGTGCGTTCCTTCATACTGAAGCCATACTTAAATCCAGGAACCCAAAGTGAGCAACGATATAATGCCGCCCATATTTCCACCCGCAACGTAATTGAGAGGACATTTGGATTACTGAAATCTAGGTTCCGCTGCCTCCACAAAACTGGTGGTGCTTTTCAGTACAGGCCAGAGATATGCTGCAAAATCGTCGCCACTTGTGCCATGTTGCACAACATTGCTACTAACAGAGGCATACCCCTGGATCTCTCTGACAGCGAGCCAGACGAAGACAATCAGCCAAGACAACCACCACAAGCGGCATGTGGTACAAGTGCAGCAGAGGGGAGACAAAGACGTTCAGAAATCACTCAGCATTTTTTTAAGGAGGGTAATAATGAGACAACACACTACATGCTCAACTGTTTAATGAAACTAAATTAGGTAGTGTTAATGCACACATACCAGGTGCAAACAAGTGTTGTGAAAAAAGTAAAATACATGACATTGCAATGGTACTTAAATGGCAGTCCAGACAATACTCATGCTACTGATGACCTCACATGATTGTTAAGTTTCAAAATTTTTACTTTTTACGGCCACACACTCCCGGGGGCCTTTCAGTTGGCTCTGCCACTTCCCTTGTGGAGCCTTCGGTGCCAGTGGTGCTCCGAGTACTGCGCCTCCTGGTTGTTGTTATCGGTGGCAGTAGGCTACTGATGCTGGAGGCCTCCTCATTCTCCCCCCCCTCCCAGAACGTTGTTGCCACCAACTGCAGCAGTCTGGAGTTGCTCCACCGCATTGGTGACCTGGATAAGGCCTCTGACCACATCCTCACAGCAATGGCTCATCTCAACTTGCATCCCCACAGCACGACGGGACAGCTGAGCTGTTGTTGTGCTCAGCCGAATGATGGCCCTGATGTAACCATCTAGGCGCAACATCAAATTATGATGCCTCCTACGTTGGGATGCATGGTCATCCTGCATCACCCTGCACAAGTCATGCATTGCTTTGGTGACATGAGCAAAGTTCTCATTGTTGGCCCTCTGTCCTTCTACAACAGCAGTGGTGAGCTCCCTCATGCAGTCCCGGATTTCCCCCATGTTGGTTGCCAATGTCCCAGGTTTGGCCTGCATAACCCGCATATTTTTACATTGCAGGCGCTGGACCTTAAGTATCCGTCCCTCCAGCCCATCCCAGACAGCAGACTCATCGTCTCCTCCAGCTGCCCTTGGCCTTCGCCTACGAAATTCTACGGATCTGCGCCGCATTGGTACCTCTGTTGGTCTTGTGGGTGTATGGCCAGCTTGTGGAGTTGGAGTGTCAGCTTGGCTCTCCTCCTCACTTTCCAATTCTGGCACTGGTGGAACTTTGGTCCTGCGTCTAGTGGGTGCAGGGATAGGTGATGATGCTGCCACTTCTGTTTCATCCTCTGACTGTGCGTCATGTTCGTGTGTGCAAATGACATCACCAACGTCACTCTCATCTGCAGCTGCATCTGTGATGTTAAACAGTGCAAGTTCAGTATTTTTATTTGTGCACATGTATGTCACATTGCGCATGGCATTGTTTAATAAAGTTATTAAGTTACGCACAAAGTCTACTTTAATCACTTGCTTGGTGTACTCTGATGCACTAATGCTGTTATGATCCCTCCTTGCCTTTCACTTAGATTTTTCTGTATGCAACTACCATAATGCATTTGGGTGTGACAAGTAAAATGTGGACTGAAGTCAGAATTGCTACGCTAAGCATGATCTGCATTGGGGGCTATTTTCATTAGATTAAACTATGAATGATTATTTGCATTGCTCTTACCTTGTGAGGTACCGGCCTGTTCAGAGGTGTCAATCTGTGTGATGCCAACAACTGCCTCCGGCTGCAGTGTCGACTCCACCATGTCCTCCAGGGGTGTGTTGGCACGTTCCGTAGATGGCCCCCTCCTATTTTTTTAGCCCTGGCAAGCCTTTCAGCCACCCTTTCTTTTTCACGGCTACGCAGGTCATACCAGCGCTTGCGCAGGTCGGATATTGTGTGCTGTGTGACTCCCGCTGCATTGACCTTTGATTGGATCCCAAGCCAAAGTTTCCTTTTAACAGACTCTGGGACCTGCAGAGACTGCTTTCCAAACAGTTTGTCGTGGCTCAGCACAACTTCCTCAATGAGGACTTCAAGTTCTTTTTCGCTGAATTTCAGCTTCCTCTTGCGCCCTCAGCTTTCTTGTCCCCTGTTTCAGGAGCCATGCTGGTGTAATTCCACAGATTCTGCTCACAGTGAAGATTGTCTCTGCTCAGCTCCAACACTCTGCCTCATCCTCTGCCTCTCTCAGTGAACAGGTGTGTGCAATCCCAGATTCACTTCCTGGATGGTGATGTCATCAAGGTGCATCGGGAATAAGAAATCGCTATTTGCGATTTTGTAATAGCGATTTTGCTTTTTTGCGATTTGGTAATATGTAATCGCTAATAGCGATAGTTATTATTATCGAATCGCAAAAATTTTGCAAAAATATTGATGCATAGACATTTGCGATCCCGAAATAGCGATTACTTAAAAATCGCTATTTAGGAATCGCTATTTGGATGCTTGATGCATGTGGCCCAAGATGCTTTATTCACCATAGGTCACACCAATCATCCAGGGCAGTTTCAGGCTCCATCTGACACTGCAGCACTCCCCTGAAGTCAATGTTCTGTATTACATATCAACATTATGAAAGCTACACCCAATAGTATAAAGGAAACCGTATCAGATAACTTTGAGATGGTCAGCAGATCTTGAACCAATCCCTGCACTAGTCAAAATAGTGCAAAAGTCCTTTCTTTTCAGAACTCTCCCTTGCCCCACCAGTTCAAGCAATTACCAAAAATAATGGTTAGTATTTAAGTGCTATTCTTCCATAACTTACATGCTTTTTGATATTTAATGGAAAAATACGTGCATGCATATATATCAGTGTTCATCATTATCTCATGGCACGAGAACAGATCATATGTGAATATGTACAGTTCCAATAAAATGTAATCAGAACAGAACAGCCCAATCACAAAAGAAGAGGCAAAACATGTTTTGCAGCCAAAGGCTACTTTTTGTAGGTAATTTCAATATATATAGAGAGGGGGATGTATGGTAGAAATAGTCCCCTAAAATGCCACAAAACAATATCAACGGAGGCTAGGTTATTGGATGCTCTGAAATCATTTTAGTATTTTCTAACCTCCAATCACCAAAAATGGCCACAACCACCTCTGCATTTTATTTAAAATCTGCTCCACACTAAGCATTTTCCAATGCGTTCTCATCATTCAGGCAATTGTGCTATCCAGACATTTCTGCTACTGTACTGTATTTCTCGACACTCCACTTAAGACATTTTCCAAACTGCAAATGGTTCAAAGTGGAGCTATCAGGCTCATCTTATTTCTGCATATTGTTCTAAATTAAATTGGATTCTAATCAAAGACCTAATCATGCTAAACATACTCAGTGCCATCTACAAAATCTAGATGTCAAAAAAGCCCCATGTTACTCCAACATGGCGACGGAGTATTTTAAATGCTTTCAATTTCAATTTTTACTTTCAAAAAGTAAATTCTAAAGCAGGATTATCTCCCATGGTGTGGGGGTCATTGAAATGTTTTTACTCTCACTTGAGATTGTGATTATTGCGATTATGGTGATCATCATGATTATTACTATTAGTCATAATAGTAGTAGTAGTAGCAGTACTTTATCATGAATAATGCACTAAGCAATTACTGCCCCAATTTATCAATATCAGAAGTATAAAGGTCTGAACAGGTAGGGGAACATATTAGTTACATTTCCCCGTTAACTTCTTGTGCCTGCATCTAAATATACATTTTAGAATTGGATGAATTTGAGACTAATTTGGCATACAAATATATCAAATGTCTGCATTTACCACTAGACACAGAAGCATTGAAAGCTCAAAGTAAGCATGTAACAAAATCTTTTTTGCCTGTAGTGGGAAAGCACCCTTGTCCAAAAGGATGACATACTGCTTTACTGGCCCATGTTTATCCACATGTTCTTATGTTGACCTGTATATGTCCACATAATAAATACCATGCTGATGGTCTCTACTTTTTCTGATTAATACCAAAAATGGACAGCTTACACCTCAAGATGATAGAAGTCTTAACAGAATCTCTATGAGTACTAGGTAAAGAATTTTCATGTGTACTCACAGGAAGATATAGGGCTTGGGTATCCAAATTAGGTCCAAGAGGGCTTGAATAATGCCAGACTTTCAGGATATTCATGTGAAGGACATGTATTACTGTTATTTTAAAAGAAACTCAATTACATAGTCGATAATTTCCCTGAAAACTTAGCATGCATCTGGGTGTGCTCAATATACATTGGATACGCCTGATGTGAGAAGTTGGCATGGTATATGCTGTCCACTAATTAAAGTGGGCACCTTGCACCAGTCCAAACGACCTTTATTGATGATTAGGTTAAAGACGACCTTTATTGAAAGCTATCCTAGTGGTAGCTATGGAGAGCAGCCTTCAGGCTAAGTCTCGAAGGAATGTAAAGCAGCTTGTTTTACCATTATATAACCTCCTGAATGAGCAAATGAAAGGGGAACCACACAAGGTATATATAAAATATATGTATTTATTACTAAACACTCTCTACTAATCTCTTTATGAGATTAGAGAACAAGGCACACAATATTAAATCACTAGAACGACAGTAAATAGCACAATACACAGTGGGCTCCAGGGGGAGACCAAACCATATACTAATAAAGTGGTATAACAACCACGACTTGACTAGACACAGTGCATAGAGCACGTAGAATCGCTGGGACCCCAAGGAACCACCCAAGGTAGTGACACAGGGGACCCACGGAGGACGGGTGCAGTGTGTGAACACAGGCGCGAGCTCCGTACAACTCTATGGGAAAGTCGCGGTTGGAAATTTAAAGATTAAGGACACTTCGGAGAGGACTTTAAGCAAACCCAGCTAAACATAGAAGGTTCTAAGGCCAGCACCCTTGAGACTACCGAGGTACCCGTGTTACCTATCCCAGAGGAGCCGGGACCATAGGGGTCAAGTGGTGTTGGAAACCCTCGTCATTTTCAATGGCGTGATGCGAAGAAGTACCTCTGCTGTGGAGAAGAAAAGTGTCCGGGGTGACCCAAGCCTGGATCGAAGATGAGAAGAACCTGAAAGCAGAGGGGACAAAGTCTGGGTCACTTCTCGTGACCAGGAGCGGAGCAATCGAATGCCCACCAATGTTGGGTGCTTTAGGTGAGAAGAGGTGAAGCTTGACTCTGCAGCCACGGGGACCAGGAGGTGCTGACGACAACCAAAGTCCAGAGGTGAGCTGTCCCACAAAGGATGTCGAGTGCTGGGGGGGTCAGTGTCCGGATTGAACACCAACAAGCCTTGGCAACGGCAACCCACGCGGTCAGAGGAAAGATGCTTCTGTGAGGACAAGCAAGGTCCTGGGGACTCTCCAAGCAATGGAGAGTCAGGGCACGTCTAGAGCAACCAGGGAAGCCCACTGAAAGTTAAAGTTGCCTTCACAGGGACCCACAGGCCAGCGGACCAGGGATCGTGAAGGGACCTCAAGCTGACTCACTAAATACCAGCCCACGGAACACTCGTGGAGTGTAGGCTGGAAATCTTCAGTGGAATTACTGCTCGGGGTTAGGACTAAAAGTAGCCCAAAGTACAGCCTCAGGGGTCGCCAAAAAGCATATGCTGCTGCAAATGTACACGTTGCCCAGGGGTTCGGATTGCACGGTCCCCACGAGGGATACAGGCCTCAGAATTGCTGAGAGCGCAGATCAACCTCAGAGACCATGGGAACCCACCTCCTGTATTGCAGAAATCTTCAGAGTCCTTCAGGAGCTTCGTAGATGCAAACCGCTCAGATGCATTTTAGGTGCCTGCTCAGCAGGGGAGTAACTCCTTTACTCCAAGGGAGATTCTTCAGTCATCCAGCGTCGTGCAGATAGTTGAAGTACTTGGTTTCTGTAGCAGAGTTTAGCCCAGGTAAATCCAAAGTCCTGTAGTCAGGGGTTCCTATTTTATACCCAAGGAAGGGATGGGACAACTTCTGGGGACCCACCTATGGGAGGGTCAGGACAGAGGGGTGGCTACACCCATGTCCTTTGTCCAGTTTTGCGCCAGAGCAGGAGCAAATGGCTCCTGCAACCGGTTTGAACTGGACTATGCACAGGGACACCAAATGTGCCCCCAGTGCAGATATTAAAGCACTCTGAGAGTGCACCCACCCAACCCCAATGCACTAAAGCCTGTCTGGGAGGTGGTCACACCTCCCTGTAACAGGAAACCTATTGTCAAACCTTCCCCTGCCGGAGTTTCGTCCAGCAGCAGGAGGGCAGACTCGTGTCTGTGGCTGGCAGCATCCATTTTGTGATGCCAGGGTCAAGAAGCTGGTACCGGGTGTACCGGTGTTGTCATATTTCTCCCTCTAGGAGGGTGGAATCATACCTCCCACACCAGTTACTGGTGTGGAGGTATGATTCCAAGGTGTTTGACAACAAACACGACATGTTTCCATGCAGCCGTTTTAAAGTTAGCATTTACCGAGGCGGTTATAATGCACTTAAGTATATATGGTTGGCTGCATCACAAACAACCCCGGAGAATAGGTTCCGAAGGCTGCAGAGGGGCTTTGCTCATGCATGGGCACCCTCTCACATAAAACCCAGCACCCTGCCTTCAGGATTGATAAGGCCTGCCATAGGGGTGACTGATAGGTTTATATGTGCAGTGATTAGGAAAGATATAGTGAACCTATATCTAAGTAAGGGGTGCATGCACCACCTTACACAGGCTGCTGTAGCAGGCCTGTTGTGTCATTTTAAATGGTCTCTCATGGGTGGCATAATACATGCTGCAGCCCCTGGGAGGCCTCTGGGGTACCTATGCCCTGGGTACATAGTATACCATATACTAGGGACTTATAAGGGCACCCCAGAATCCAATCTGGAGTGTACCTAAAGGACATGCAATCAGTTTAGAGGAGAAAGCAGCTAGACTGGGGTCCTGAATAGCAGGATCCCAGTCAGACTAAGTCGAAAACAGTGAAACATCATCAAAAAGTGGGGGTAACTATAAGAAGCAGATCCTACTCTCCTACACAACCCCCCAAACGTCAGGACATTAAACTAACCTTGACCAGTTGAGTCTTCATGTTCTAAGTGGAAATATCTGGAGAGTCCATCTGCATTGGCATAGTTACTCCCAGGTCTATGTTCCACTGTTTAGTCCATCCCCTGTAGGGAAATGGACCACCTCAAAAGTTTGGGGTTTTCACCCTTCATCTGTTTTAGCCATAAGAGGGGCTTATGATCTGTCTGAACAATGAAGTGAGTGCCAAACAAGTATGGCCTCAGCTTCTTCAGAGCCCAAACCACAGCAAAGGCTTCCCTCTCAATAGCTGACCAACGTTTCTCTCTGGGGGTCAGCCTTCTGCTAATAAAAGCTACTGGCTGATCCTGACCTTCATCATTCAATTGTGATAACACAGCCCCTACCCCAACTCAGATGCATCTGTTTGGACAATGAATTGTTTGGAATAGTCAGGACTTTGCAGAATGGGAGCAGTGCACATGGCCTGCTTCAGGTCATCAAATGCCTTTTGACAGCTAACTGTCCACTGAACTTTCTTTGGCATTCTCTTGGAAGTTAAGTCATTCAAAGGGGTCACTATGGATCCATATCCTTTGACAAACCTTCTATAGTACCCAGTCAGGCCCAAGAAAGCTCTGACCTGAGTTTGGGTGGTTGGAGCAATCCAGTCCATGATGGTCTGGATTTTGCTCTGCAATGCTTGAACCTGGCCTCCACCCACAAGGTGGCCCAGGTATACAACTTGACTCTGCCCTATCTGGCACTTGGTGGCCTTGATAGTGAGGCCTGCTTTCTGCAGGTCCTCCAAAACATTTCTCAGGTGGACCAGGTGATCCTCCCAGGTGGAGCTAAAGACAGCAATATCATCTAGATAAGCTGCACTATAGGCTTCCAGGCCTGTAAGGACTTTATTCACCAACCTTTGAAAAGTGGCAGGTGCATTCTTCAAACCAAAGGGCATCACCACAAATTGGTAGTGCCCACTAGGGGTTGAGAATGCTGTTTTGGCTTTTGCATCTTCATCTAATCTGATTTGCCAGTAGCCAGCTGTTAGGTCAAATGTGCTCAGAAACTTGGCTGAGGCCAAAGTATCTATAAGCTCATCTGCCCTAGGGATTGGATGGGCATCAGTCCTAGTGACTGCATTGAGACCTCTGTAGTCAACACAAAACCTCATCTCTCTCTTACCACCCTGGGTGTGAGGTTTGGGTACCAAGACTACTGGACTAGCCCAAGGGCTATCTGAGGGTTCAATCACTCCCAAATCCAACATCTTCTGGACTTCAGTCCTGATGCAGTCCCTGACATGGTCAGGTTGCCTGTAAATCTTATTTTTAACAGGCAGACTGTCCCCAGTGTCCACTTCATGAGTGCACCAGGTAGTCTAACTTGGAGTCAGTGAAAACATATGTCTAAACTGATTAAGAACTTTTCTGCAATCAGTTTGCTGCTGGACAGTGAGGCTGCCTGCCAAGGCTACACCATCAACTGAACCATCATCAGGGTTCTGTGAGAGCAGGTCAGGGAGTGGATCACTCTCTTCCTCCTGTCCTTCATCAGTAGCCACGAGTAAGCCCATGTCTGCCCTGTCAACATATGGTTTGAGCCTGTTCACATGGAGCACCCTATGGGGGCTCCTGGGAGTTCCAAGGTTCACCAGGTAGGTAACCTCTCCCTTTTGCTCAATGATTGTATGAGGGCCACTCCACTTGTCTTGGAGGGCTGCTGGGGCCACAGGCTCCAACACCCATACTTTCTGTCCTGGCTGATAAACAGTCAACACAGCCTTTTGGTCATGCCAGGCCTTTTGCAATTCCTGGCTAGCCTTAAGGTTTTTAGTTGCCTTCTTCATGTACTCCGCCATCCTGGAGCGGAGACCAAGTACATAGTCCACAATATCCTGTTTAGGGGTTTGAGAGGTAACTCCCATCCCTCCTTCACTCGACACAATGGACCCCTAACTGGATGTCCAAACAGAAGTTCAAATGGGCTGTAACCAACCCCTTCTGAGGAACCTCTCTGTAGGCAAAGAGAAGGCAGGGCAAAAGTATGTCCCATCTGCGCCTAAGCTTTTCTGGGAGACCTTTAATCATGCCCTTTAGGGTTTTGTCGAACCTTTCAACTAACCCATTGCATTGTGGGTGATAAGGGGTGGTAAATTTGTAATTTACTCCACACTCCTTCCACATAGCAGTCAAGTAACCAGACATGAAGTTTGCGCCTCGGTCTGATACTACCTCCTTAGGGAAACCCACCCTGGAAAAGATTCCCAGGAGGGCCCTGGCCACCACAGGAGCTGTGGTAGTTCTAAGGGGAATTGCCTCTGGATACCTAGTGGCATGGTCCACCACCACCAGTATAAATCTGTGCCCAGATGTAGTTTGAGGATCCATGGGACCAACAATGTCAATCCCAATCCTCTCAAGGGAACCCCCACCACAGGTAGTGGTATCAGGGGGGCCTTTGTAGTACCACCTGCCATACCACTGGCTTGACAGGTGACACAGGAGCGACAAAACTCCTTGGTGTCTTCAGACATGTGAGGCCAATGAAAGTGAGGGACAATTCTGTCCCAAGTCTTGTTTTGGCCTAGGTGACCTGCTAATGGGATGTCATGTGCTAGTGTCAATAGGAAGCCCCTAAACTTCAGAGGTATAACCAACCTCCTGGTAGCACCAGGCTTGGGGTCTCTACTCTCTGAGTAAAGGAGTCCATCATCCCAGTAGATCCTATGGGACCCACTAGCACTCCCAGCAGCCTCAGCAGCAGCTTGCTATCTGAGGGGTTCAAGAGAGGGGCAGCTCAGCTGCTCCTGGCTCAGATCTGCCCTGGAAGGGCCCCCTGTCCCCAATAACTCAACCTGTTCAGGTTTGAGCTCATCTGGGACAGTTCCTTCTTCGGGACTAAGATCAGCTCCCTCAAGAGACTGGTCTGTATTCTGAGGCAGGTGGGAAGACACTGCCTTAACCCTACTGCTCCTTCTCTTGGAAGGCGCCTGGTCCATTTTTCCTGGATCCAGGGCCTGTTCAGTGTTAGACATTTTTGCCTGTGACCTAGTCATAGCAAAGACATCTGCAGGGATACCCAACATTTCTGCATGAGTCCTGAGTTCCACTTCAGCCCAAGCTGAAGTTTCTAAATCATTGCCCAACAAGCATTCAACAGGGAGGTCTGCACTTACCACAACCTTCTTAGGGCCAGTTACCCCTCCCCAGGTGAAATTAACAACTGCAAAGGAATGGTCTGTCCTGACATTGCTAGCATTGCTCACTTGGTACATCTCAAGGTCTGACCTCTATGAACAGTCCATCAACACTTTAAGGACTCTTAGGGGGGTCATATCTATTTGTTAATACCCCTTCCCAAACCAGATCTATTCCAATCATCAATGATCTACATTGTCCCCACTGTTCTCATTTAAAAATCAATTGTCAATAACCACCAGACAATCATGTTCACTTCATTACTCAGAGTGAACTAAGACAACGAGTAAAAATACCCAACAACGTGAAAAAAATGTGAGAAAGGTAAGAAAGCACCTCACGTGCGCAAACCAAAAGGGCTCCTGGATGGTACTCGCCAGTAGGCCCACGTTATCATCATCGGTTGCTTTCTTACCCGAAAAGAATAAAGAAAGAAAAAGGTGTGTATAAGAAATCCACCGAGGTGGAAGGTCAAAACAACAAGTTTATGTGACCCCTAACACTGAGGCTGCAAAGTTCACTCAGTGTTCGATTAACCCCAAGCGTGCACAGATAATTGGTATCTCTCAATATATTAAAAACGAGATAGCACTCACATACACCACTATTTATTCACTGTTGTGAGTGTCCTCAATTTAAAAACAAGGCATACACATTGCCGTTATTATTTGTCACTAGCCAACATGTTTCGTTGCCAAAACCGTCAAGGCAA
This sequence comes from Calotriton arnoldi, assembly GCA_963921515.1. Taxonomy (NCBI): domain Eukaryota; kingdom Metazoa; phylum Chordata; class Amphibia; order Caudata; family Salamandridae; genus Calotriton; species Calotriton arnoldi. Next base: position 831,560 of record CAWUFW010006492.1, read on the forward strand.
TTCATCAGGGCTGCTGGGGCACCAGTCCTCACCTCAGTCCTTTTCACACCCAATCTGTGGTTATTGACAATGTTAAAAACAAAGAGAAATAAGCCATTCACAAGTGCTCCTTTCATCAATAGGACCCCAATCTAAAATAACCCACTATGTTTATTCATGTAGTTACCCTGTGGTTGCTCATGTCCAGCGTACCTACAACCACATCTGATTCGGAACCATGCGCCAATTGGTCGCGTTCCCTTCAAAAGATCGCAATTGTCGATCCTCTCCTGCGAATATATACAATGGGTTGCACTAACCATTATATGTCTCAAGATAACGTATAGCATTTCATACACCACTCACGACTGCTGCCCAATGTATACTCATTCCCAATTGATTATGAAGTCCCTGCAGCCCAAGGTGGTTTTTAAGTTATTAAAAACTGGGAGGCATTTACGGTGACGATCACGTAAAGCATTCCTCAAGTGCAAAATCATTCTATCTGCAAACGTCGCGCTGCACCTTAATCTCCATATTCTACATAGCGCGAACTGTTCCATTTAAGGGGTCGCCTCTCAGGATTCGACCACGGCACCCACCACTATGTGCCTCTATGTTCTAGCGAGCCCCCAACTGGAACCTCCTTACCGCCAGACTCCTGTCTCAGTGCGTTGAATCGTCCATCCCGTCTGACCCGCACTTACTCTCCTGGCAATTCAAAAGCATGCCGGTCACCACGTGATGCGCATACAACGCTAGAAAACGTGTGAACCAAAACGGCGGCCATCTTAACATTTGGAAAATGATCACTCGCTATCAACAAAGCCGGCATGAGGAGGGGTAGTAAAGAAACTGGTGGTGTAACACTCTAATCTTCAAGTATTATATATACATGTGCAGCATTTTATTTTAATAATACAGGCTTCCTTTGATAGCGAGTGATCGTTTTTCAAATAAGAACATATAGGAATATAGGAATATAAGAAGGTTAAGATGGCCGCCGCTTATTTCTGTCGTTAACTATACTCCATTCCGGCATGAGGAGTGGCAGGAAAGAAACTATTGGTAAAATACCCAACACTCCAAGTTTAATATATACATGTGCAGTAGTTTACTTGAATAATATAGGCTTTGTTGATAGCGAGTGATCGTTTTCCACATGTTAAGATGGCCGCCGTTTTGGTTCACACGTTTTCTAGCGTTGTATGCGCATCATGTGGTGACCGGCATGCTTTTGAATTGCCGGGAGAGTAAGTGTGGGTCAGACGGGATGGACGATTCAACGCACTGAGACGGGAGTCTGGCGGTAAGGAGGTTCCAGTTGGGGGCTCGCTAGAACATAGAGACACATAGTGGTGGGTGCCGTGGTCGAATCCTGAGAGGCGACCCCTTAAATGGAACAGGTCGCGCTATGTAGAATATGGAGATTAAGGTGCAGCGCGACGTTTGCAGATAGAATGATTTTGCACTTGAGGAATGCTTTACGTGATCGTCACCGTAAATGCCTCCCAGGTTTTAATAAGTTAAAAACCACCTTGGGCTGCAGGGACTTCATAATCAATTGGGAATGAGTATACATTGGGCAGCAGTCGTGAGTGGTGTATGAAATGCTATACGTTATCTTGGAACATATAATGGTTAGTGCAACCCATTGTATATATTCGCAGGAGAGGATCGACAATTGCGATCTTTTGAGGGGAACGCGACCAATTGGCGCATGGTTCCGAATCAGATGTGGTTGTAGGTACGCTGGACATGAGCAACCACAGGGTAACTACATGAATAAACGTAGTGGGTTATTTTAGATTGGAGTCCTATTGATGAAAGGAGCATTTGTGAATGGCTTATTTCTCTTTGTTTTTATCATTGTCAATAACCACAGATTGGGTGTGAAAAGGACTGAGGTGAGGACTGGTGCCCCAGCAGCCCTGATGAAGTTGCCTTGACGGTTTTGGCAACGAAACATGTTGGCTAGTGACAAATAATAACGGCCATGTGTATGCCTTGTTTTTAAATTGAGGACACTCACAACAGTGAATAAATAGTGGTGTATGTGAGTGCTATCTCGTTTTTAATATATTGAGATACCAATTATCTGTGCACGCTTGGGGTTAATCGAACACTGAGTGAACTTTGCAGCCTCAGTGTTAGGGGTCACATAAACTTGTTGTTTTGACCTTCCACCTCAGTGGATTTCTTATACACACCTTTTTCTTTCTTTATTCTTTTCGGGTAAGAAAGCAACCGATGATGATAACGTGGGCCTACTGGCAAGTACCATCCAGGAGCCCTTTTGGTTTGCGCACGTGAGATGCTTTCTTACCTTTCTCACATTTTTTCACGTTGTTGGGTATTTTTACTCGTTGTCTTAGTTCACTCTGAGTAATGAAGTGAACATGATTGTCTGGTGGTTATTGACAATTGATTTTTAAATGAGAACAGTCGGGACAATCCAGATCATTGATGATTGGAATAGATCTGGTTTGGGAAGGGGTATTAACAAATAGAAATGACCCCCCTAAGAGTCCTTAAAGTGTTGATGGACTGTTCATAGAGTTCAGACCTTGTTGTGTTTATAATTGATGGAGTGGGGGGCGGTCTGATCTTTATTCCCCCTATTGCTCCGTTTGTTGATACACTTGGTACATCTCACCAAGTATGATTTGCTCAGGAGCCACAAGATCTTTTGTCACCATTGTGACACTTGCTCCTGTGTCCCTGAATGCCAAGGCCTCCTTTCCATTGATTACAGGCTGTTGTCTGTATTTGCCCAGGTTACTGGGGCTTACAAATAAGGAGGCCATATCCAGGCCTCCATCACAGATCAACATAGCCTGAGTTGGAACTCTGACTAGGCCAGAGTCCATCTCAGATCCCAGGGTTAACCCTACTACACCCTTATTTGGAGTACCAGCACTTGGAGCTGACCTAGGGGGAACAGTTGCCTTAGGGGCAGTGGTGGTTGGAGTTGAGTCCTTGGACTTGGTACAATCACTTATCCAATGAGTCTTCTGTTTACAGATTTGACACCATGGCTTCTTCTTGCCTTTACCCTTGTTTGATTGTGACTCCCCACCAGATGCAGATTTTTGGGGCCCTTGAGAAGACTTCTGGTCTTTACCCTTCTCCCCACCCTTATCAGAGTTTTTAGAATCTTGCTTCTTGGAGTCACCACCTTGGTTCTGAACCTTCTGCCTCACCCTGGTTCTGACCCATTTGTCTGCCTTCTGGTCCAATTCTTGGGGAGCCGTCAGATCAGAGTCCACCAGGTACTGATGCAACAGCTGATTTTGACAATTATTAAGGATCTGCTCCCTCATAATTAAATTGTACAATCCTTTAAAATCACACACTTTACTGCCAAGTAACCAGCCTTCCAGAGCCTTAGTAGCACAATCTACAAAGTCAACCCAGTCCTGAGTCTGTGCCTTTTGGGTGTCTCTGAACTTAATCCTGTATTGTTCAGTGGTTAAGCCAAACCCATCAATCAGAGCACTCTTCAGGACTTTGTAATTATCAGCATCCTCTTCTCTAACAGTGAGGAGCTTTTCTCTACCTTTGTCTGCAAAGGAGAGCCACAAGATTGCTGCCCACTGCTCCTGAGGGACCCTCTGTACCTTACAGGCCCTCTCCAGTGCAGTTATTAATTTGTGGATGTCATCCACACTCTGGTAGGGAGGGACAATCTTGTTCAGGTTCCTATTGTCATGAGTATGTTCTCTACCTCTAGGGACACTGTTGCTGCCACCATGGGGCTCTAGCCCCAACTTCTGAGAAGCTCTCTGAAGCTCCAGGGATTCCCTATCTAAGCCTTTACCACTCGCTTTTAACTGCTGCTGCCGCTGGTTTTCTGACGTCCGACGCTCCCGTGGTTTTCCTGCAGAAGCCCTGGTGGGACAAGGTCCCAGGGTCACATTGATTCACCACCTGCTGCACCCTTGCCGTCACCACCCTGGGAGAGGACTTCAGTTCCCAGGGTGCAACCTTCTCTGTCCAGCTGCCGCGAGTGAGGGGGAGGCGTGGTCATCGCGCATAAAGCGCTGCCTCTCCCCCCGTGGCGCGGGACGTAGCCCGGACCAAGGGCGGGCCCGTCTGAGCCCGTCCGAGGCTGGTAGAGACTGGGCTGGGCCATCCGTCTGAGGTTTTGCTCCCGAGGTAGATATTTGCAGTTTGTGTCACTCGGGACTTGTTTTCTTGTATTGGCCACTAAATATATTTTCTTGCGTGCATATTGAAAATGAGTAAGTGTAGATCAAACAAAGGTAGGGGGGCTGTGGGTACTCTAGACGCTTTTTTGCAAAGGGCTGAATCAGTGCTCATAAATGAAATCAAACTTACTGAGCAGAGGCTGTCTCTGGAGCCTTTACCCGCACAATGTAGACTCTCTTTGACCCCTGTACTTACTGAGTCTTGTGCGGAGATTAATAATGAGGCATCTTCTTCCCGGTCTGGTGGAATGCCACACGAAGCATCAATTAAACTGATAGATATTGTCTCTTCCTCATCTTCTGAACAAGAGCTCACCCCCGCCAGGCCCACAGTTATCACTAGAGGGCAAAAAGCTAACTTTAATACTGACCATACTGTAGAACCTCCCTTGAATAAAAAGAAAACCAGGAATACCAGGAAACTGATTAAACCTGCGCAGAGACCAAAAGGAAAATCAGCTAAAATTTCCATTAAGGCAAGAGTACCCAATGAGGATCAATTGAATGCTATTAATCCTAAAGATATAGATATAGTTGCTGACAGTTTACAAGGAGGGACTTTTTGGGGTAGACTTGAAACTGTTATCTACTCTGCTGGAACCCATTATGGTAAAAATAACCTGTGTTGAAGCTAAGTTAGCCAGTTTGGAGGACTACGTAAGTAGTTCAATTGCCCCATTGGGTTGCTCTAAGCCAAGTCCCTGCAATATAAACACCAGGGAGGCAGGAACGGGGTTGGCACTTCATCGAGTTGTACCTCTAATGGACAAATACAGGCTGGAAGTTCCACTAGTAATAAGGATTTAAGTACAGCAAAAACATTAGCTTACAATAGGCTGCCTTTCTCTAAAGAAGGTATTCCAGTGGCATCTATTAGCAACCCCCCTAGTACTGAGCATGGAGTACTGACTGTCGGGACGTCAAGTCAGAACAGGGAGAAAGTGAAAGTGAAAGGTATAAGTTCTGATGATCAATCAGAAACTTCCCAGCATCCTCCGTGTATCTTGAACCTGCCCCCAGCAGCTACACCTTACACAGTGGTCTTGGCAAATGTCCCCCCTTTGTCTCATAATGTTTTTGAGCACTGGGCGGCGTTAAGGAATAAGTCACTTCATTTCCTGAGTTTAAGGACTGGTTTACATAATTCTCTCTTTTCGAAATTTAAAATGGTTCGTAGAATTGGGTGGGTTGGCCCCTCAGTCAAGTCATTTCGCGGCGACTGTGTTGTGCTGACCTTTAGTTCCCTTACCCTCGTGCATACAATTCTGGAAAGGGGTAACAATGGGCCTTGCAATCCTAACGATATACACATTCTACCTCTGGGCTATTTTTACAAACCATCGAATTTTCCAAAGCCCCGAGGGTACATGTTTGGGGAGGCAATTCCGGGGGTTTGGGGAGCCCTTATTCTCGATTCCAGTGAATAATCGCTTTGAAGCTCTGAACTCATTGGAGGAAATTGATTGACTTCCTACGGGGAATCTGGTGCCCCCCAATCCTGCTGTAAATGTGCCTGCCGTCGGGGAAATCTATGGTCATCCTGTGGCGGGTGTTGTTCTTCCCGCCCCCACCCTCATCAGGAGACATGATAGCATCGAGGGCCAAGGTCTGATAGATATGGAAGTAAAAAATATGGCTGAATCTCAGGATACCTTACATGTCTCTCCCCCTTTTTGTAATGAAATCGAGGGTCCAAACGAAGCAGCTGTAGTTAACAGTGCCGTAAGCGGTAATTATGCCTTATGCAACGTTCTCTCCTGGAACATTGCTGGCATTTCTTCAAAGTTAAATAATCTTCTGTGGGGAGAATTTATTAGTCGCTTTGAGATCCTATGCTTTCAGGAAATCTGGTCTAAGGAGGTGGTCCATTTGAATGGATATAGGACATACCATACCCCTGCAGTTGATAGTTTGAGTGGTAGAGCTAAGGGGGCCTTTGCATATACATATCAGCTAAAATAAATTTTAAGAACATATCAATGCTTGTTAATGATAATTACTACCAGCTTGTCAAAATGGACATTGATTAGATGCACTCTATAGTTGTTACCAATTTTTATAATAATATCTCACCTGATAAAGTGAGAGTTGTGATCCCAAATCTACTGAAGGTGTTGAAAAATGTTGGCCGTAGGAAGGGGGAAGATATTATGTTTATACATGTTAGAGACTTTAACTGTACATTATGCGTGAACGCCGGGGACAAACTATGTGAAGCTGTAAATGAGGACGGGGCATGCTCGTCCCATTTTCAGCACTCAGTCCTGGGAGTACAACTGAACGAGATTATTTTTCCCTCGATTTGGGTTATGCAAACGAAGTATGCCCTGCTCCTGCTCCTATGCCCTGGACATTTAACGGCCGGGGTCTTCGATCTATTATTGATTTTGTTTTAGTAAACAATAGTCATGCACATAGGCTTCACTCTTTTTATGTTTCCGATGAGTCCCATAGCGATCACTTCCCTTTATGCTTAGCGATTTTCCTACCGTCCACCACAATTTTAAGACAAAATAAGAAAAATCAACAGCTAGAAAACATAGCCATAGGAAATACCAATGGTTATTCTCTATGTTGGTCCTTAGCGGATCAAGCTAATTTGATCAAAACTGTGGTGGGCAAATGTAACTCAGCTATTGAAACATGTCTGAGTGAGACAGCTACCCCAGAAAACATCTTAGCTTCATTTCAGGTAATAACTAACGCGGTCAGAGAGTCTCTTACTAGACATAATAGTGGTAAGGGACCGCAGAAGGGCAGGTTCGACACTAGATGCACTAAAGCTTATTCCTATCTAAAATCTGAGCTACATAAAAACCCGAGAAATAAAAGGAGTGTAAGGATGGCTAGAGATGCATATAAACACGCAATTAGGGACAGAAAAGCCACACTAAAGAAAGAGGCGTGGGACGCTTTACACTCAGCCTCAATAGCTAATGATAGTGTGGCTTTCTGGAAAATTATTAGGGCCCCTTTTTTGTCCAGAGAAGATGGTCCATCACTTGAAATAGCAATAGCGGAAGACCAATGGATAGCTCACTTTGCAAAAGTGTATCGGGGTGAGGGCAATCTAGACAAGACAAATAGTAGTGCACTGGAGGACTACAACTTTAAGTCCCCCACCCAACACACCGCTCTATTGTTTAGGTTAGATGAGGTTGAGCGGGCTCTTACTGTAAGTAAGGGTGGCAAAGCGTCTGGTCCTGATGGGGTCCCTGTAGATTTGTTTAAATCAAACGCTCTCCTATGGGCCCCTCTTTTAACACAAGTTCTAAATGCTAGCTGCAGTGGAGTCTTTCCACCTACTTGGGTAGAATCAACTATTGTGCCCATTTTTAAAAAGGGGGACAGACAAGACCCGGCGTGCTATAGGCCAATTTCCCTATTGGACGCCATAACGAAAGTAGCGGGCAGAATAATACTGGAACGTCTCCAGGACCGGGCGGAAGAAAATTCCGTCCTGTCAGACCTGCAATACGGCTTTCGAGCTGGTGTAGGAACCGTAGACCAGGGATTAAATTTGTCTCTCCTGGTTGGTAAATACACAAGGGCAAAGAAGGGGAACCTATTTTTAGCATTTGTTGACCTCACAGCCGCATGTGATTGCGTGATCCACAATAAACTTTGGTCAATTTTAGAAGTAATGGGGGTTGATATACAGATTATTTATTTTCTTAAACGTTTTTATTGTAATGCTAACGCACGAGTGCGCTGCGGTTTAAAGGGCGAACGGTCAGCGCCCATTCATATAAGAAGTGGCGTTAGGCAAGGTTGTGTTCTTGCCCCATTTCTTTTTAACCTGTACATAAACGGATTGGGGGCGGCCCTTTTAAATGATAATTATGACCTTCCCCAAGTGGCGAGACGCCCGATCCCAGCCCTCTTGTATGCAGACGATGCGGTGCTCATGTCTCGCACACAAGTAGGTCTTCAGAGGGTACTGAATAATTTTACCAATTTTAGGAATGATTTAGGGTTAAGAGTTAACTCCTCTAAAACTTTTATAATGCGTTGCAGCACTGGCATCATAAAACCCAAAGATATGTTTGTGGGTGGACAAAAAGTTGGGCCTACTAAAACATTCTCTTATTTGGGCATTCTCTTTGCCAATAACAATACTTGGACACAGGCAGTGGCTGCAAAAAAAATAGTATTATTACGTAGTACATCTGCCATCAGTTCCTTTGCAAAAAAATTAGACAAGAGACCTCCTGAGGAACTTATTAAGATCTATAAAGCAAAATGTGTTTCTGCGGCAGTTTATGGGACTGGGGTATGGGGGCCAGTCGATCTGCTTCCCATTCAAAAAGTAGAAAATTCTCTTTTAAAATATATTTTATCCGTCAAGAATGGTACCTCAACATACATATGTCATGCAGAGCTGGGCCTCACTTTTATTTCTGATTTGATTAAGCTTGAGCCTGTGCTTTTATGGCACAGACTCTGGACGAAAGAAGAGGCAAAATTAAACAGAGAGATTCTTTTGGATGTCCTGAGATTGGACGGGGCCCTGAGGTTTCCATGGATAAATTATGTTCGCAACTTTTTACAAGATCTTGGCCACCCAGAGTACTTTACTAATCCTAGTTCCATTGGTGACATAACCAGGAAGGATTTTTTTTTAAATGGCCCTATCTATGCTGGACACTATCAGACTGACATCTGAGATAGTAAAGCCCACTGTCCTACACAATCAGATGATTTTAAATACTTTTAATATTTAACCTTACCTTACTTATGTCCCTGCGGCATATGATAGGTTCCTTCTAATTCGATTTCGACTGGGGGTTTTCCATAGACTAGTCACCTTCCCCACAGTAAATGACTGGTCTCAAAACCTCCAGTTGTGCCCTTGTGACAATATCTCCAAACAAACTATGCTCCATGTTATCCTTTTCTGTAAATGTTACTCCTCTGATAGGAAACTGTGTCTGGTCCCTGTGTTGAAAATGTTCGGGCTTCGTCAATGTCGACCCGCCCTTTTGGCATTGCAATATTTAGATAACGTACACAGTGTTTACAGGGTGGTCTTATTCTTGAAAAAGGTTCTAAGTTTAAGGAAACAAATCCTTACCTAATCGTTTTTAATTTATAGTAAGAACTAAAAATTGTTTAAACAAATTTAATATGAATTTGTTCTACGTATAGTAAAGTAATTATTTTTTAGTTCGAGGTGAGCCCTGACAATTTAATAATGTTTTATTTTTTATGGAATGCTAAATACTTTTAATGTAACGAATTTGTATGAATTTGTATCACATATGAAATGTTGTAGTAATTACATGTTTTATGTGCTTTTATGATTGTCTGTCTACAATCGAATAAAGCTCACTTTGATTGATTGAGTATGTTCTCTACCTCTAGGGACACTGTTGCTGCCACCATGGGGCTCTAGCCCCAACTTCTGAGAAGGTCTCTGAAGCTCCAGGGATTCCCTATCTAAGGCCAATTGCTCTCTCTTGATTCTGAGCTTAGCTCTCTTAAACTCAAGCAGTTGGCACTTCTTCTCATAAGAGGACTCCCTTTTATGAGAAGCAGAGGTCCTATGAGAAACAGAGCTCCCTACAGAAGTACCAGAATGATTAGATTCCTGAGAAGGAGATCTTGATCTTCTTGGTAAACTGTTAACCCTTCCAGGTGGGGTAAAAAGAGGGCCACTGAGGCCTTCTTCCTCACCTTCAGGAAGAATTGGATTGTCCAGGTTAGGATCAGTTTGATCCTCCTGGCCAGCATCAGAGTCCAGGTCATAGAAGTTTTCACTTCCTGGCCTTTCCTCTTCTGCTGTCCCACTCAACTTGCCTGCCTCATCAGACCCTGGGGTCTTTCTGAGGTCATCTAAAATCAAACTCTCTATGAGACGTTGAGTGTTTGGGTTTTTCCCTGTCTTCAGTTTCCTAGATGTACACATGGTTCTCAATTCTTGGAATGAGAAATGGTCATACTTAGTTTGCAAGGAGCCTCTGGCTTCAGGCCTAGAAGACATGCTAGAGTTATGTGGTGTAGGCACCTACCTAACCTAATGGGAACTGAGACTCTCTTGAGTTGGAGAAAGGGTGTGCTAGACCCTTGACTTACCCAACTCTAAGTTCAGTAGAACTTACTTTATTATAGTCTTGATTTATATGTACCTAAGTACCTTTAGTGGTTTTCAGTTAGTCACTCAATGAGATTATCTGGTAAAACAATAGCAAGCTTGAATCCCACCCGCTGCACACCAATGTGAGAAGTTGGCCTGGTATATGCTGTCCACTAATTAAAGTGTATTCAAACAACAGGAGAGAGAGGGTGATACACACACACTTAGTCCCCCTAGGGCTTTTAGAAGTAAACAACAGAAGAGTGTAAACGACTAAAAAAGGAGAGGAGAGCCAGCAGCATAAAATCACAAAAAATTGTAAAAAGAACCCTCACTCACCAACCTAGTTGGTGACATGCTTCATCATTGGGTTCCCACCAGAGAGGCCGAGTGCCTCCCTGGTGTGCTACAACGCCTGTTTACAGCGGAGCAGGTTATTTTGTGTGTAGTGGAGGAGTGCAATAATAGTGAGTGCAAAATAGGGGATGTGATTTAAAAATGCCTTGATTTTATCCCAAAAACTTTGTTGATGGAAAATCCGGCATAGATAAAAGAAGGTATTTAACTGCGAATTAATTATACCAGTTATATCCTACAGTGAAAATAAAATAATGATGGTCAACATGTTTCTGCCTTTTAAATAATTCACCTGGCATTCATCAGGACCAAACCACCCCGTGGGTGTGCACGCGCTAAGGCGCACCCTAATCATTGGTGGGAACAAAAAGACCGCAAAAACTCACGGTTTTGTGGACAAGTCTTCAGTAATTCTGAAAACGACGTGATTGTGAAGCAAAGATTAGCCTCACTACATAGGTCCAGAGGGGGGGCTCACTTGTAGTCACACATTCGTCAAAGTGCCGCGCCCGTGGTAAACCTACTTCTCCCTTCTCAAGGACCTCTCCTTTTTTAGTCGTTTACTCTCTTCTGTTGTTTACTCACTAATTAAAGTGGGCACCTTGCACCAGTCCAAATGACCTTTATTGATGATTAGGTTAAAGACAACCTTTATTGAAAGCTATCCTAGTGGTAGCTATGGAGAGCAGCCTTCAGGCTAAGTCTCGAAGGAATGTAAAGCAGTTTGTTTTAGCAGTATAACCTACTTAATGACCAAATGAAAGGGGAACCACACAAGGTATATATAAAATATATGTATTTATTACTAAACACTCTCTACTAATCTCTTTATGAGATTAGAGAACAAGGCACACAATATTAAATCACTAGAACGACAGTAAATAGCACAATACACAGTGGGCTCCAGGGGGAGACCAAACCATATACTAATAAAGTGGTATAACAACCACGGCTTGACTAGACACAGTGTCTAGAGCACGTAGAATCGCTGGGACCCCAAGGAACCACCCAAGGTAGTGACACAGGGGACCCACGGAGGACGGGTGCAGTGTGTGAACACAGGCGCGAGCTCCGTACAACTCTATGGGAAAGTCGCGGTTGGAAATTTAAAGATTAAGGACACTTCGGAGAGGACTTTAAGCAAACCCAGCTAAACATAGAAGGTTCTAAGGCCAGCACCCTTGAGAGTACCGAGGTACCCGTGTTACCTATCCCAGAGGAGCCGGTTGCATAGGGGTCAAGTGGTGTCGGAAACCCTCGTCATTTTCAATGGCTTGATGCGAAGAAGTACTTCTGCCGTAGAGAAGAAAAGTGTCTGGGGTGACCCAAGCCTGGATCGGAGATGAGAAGAACCTGAAAGCAGAGGGGACAAAGTCTGGGTCACTTCTCGTAACCAGGAGCGGAGCAATCGAATGCCCACCGATGTCGGGTGCTTCAGGTGAGAAGAGGTGAAGCTTGACTCTGCAGCCACGGGGACCAGGAGGCGCTGATGATGACCAAAGTCCGGAGGTGAGCTGTCCCACAAAGGATGTCGAGTGCTGGCGGGTCAGTGTCCGGATTGAACACCAACAAGCCTTGGCAACGGCAACCCATGTGGTCAGAGGAAAGATGCTTCTGTGAGGACCAGCAAGGTCCTGGGGACTCTCCAAGCAATGGAGAGTCAGGGCACATCTAGAGCAACCAGGGAAGCCCACTTAAAGTTAAAGTTGCCTTCACAGGGACCGACAGGCCAATGGACAAGGGATTGCAAAGGGACCTCAAGCTGACTCACTAAATACCAGCCCACGGAACACTCGTGAAGTGTAGGCCGGAAATCTTCAGTGGAATTACTGCTCGGTATCCGGACTACAAGTAGCCCGAAGCACAGCCTCAGGGGTTGCCAAAAAGCATATGCTGCTGCAAATGTACACGGTGCCCAGGGGTTCGGGTTGCACTGTCCCCACGAGGGATACGGGCCTCAGAATTGCTGAGAGCACAGATCAACCTCAGAGACCACGGGAACTCACTTCCTGTATTGCAGAAATCTTCGTAGTCCTTCAGGAGCTTCATAGATGCAAACCAGTCAGATGCGTATTAGGTGCCTGCTCGGCAGGGGAGTAACTCCTTTACTCAAAGGGAGATTCTTCTGTCATCCTGCGTCGTGCAGATAGTCGAAGTACTTGGTTTCTGTAGCAGAGTTTAGTCCAGGTAAATCCAAAGTCCTGTAGTCAGGGGTTCCTATTTTATACCCAAGGAAGGGGTGGGACAAACTCTGGTGACCCACCTATGGGAGGGTCAGGACAGAGGGGTGGCTACACCCATGTCCTTTGTCCAGTTTCGCACCAGAGCAGGAGCAAATGGCTCCTGCAACCGGTTTGAACTGGACTATGCACAGGGACACCAAATGTGCCCCCAGTGCAGATATTAAAGCACTCTGAGAGTGCACCCACCCAGCCCCAATACACTAAAGCCTGTCTGGGAGGTGGTCACACCTCCCTGTGACAGGAAACCTATTGTCAAACCTTCCCCTACCGAAGTTTCGTCCAGCAGCAGGAGGGCAGACTCGTGTCTGTGGCTGGCAGCATCCATTTTGTGATGCCAGGGTCAAGAAGCTGGTATTGGGTGTACCGGTGTTGTCATATTTCTCCCTCTAGGAGGGTGGAATCATACCTCCCACACCAGTTACTGGTGTGGAGGTATGATTCCAAGGTGTTTGACACCAAACACGACATGTTTCCATGCAGCCGTTTTAAAGTTAGCATTTACCGCGGGGTTATAATGCACTTAAGTATACATGGTTGGCTGCATCACAAACAACCCCAGAGAATAGGTTCCGAAGGCTGCAGAGGGGCTCTGCTCATGCTTGGGCACCCTCTCACATAAAACCCAGCACCCTGCCTTCAGGATTGATAAGGCCTGCCATAGGGGTGACTGATAGGTTTATATGTGCAGTGGTTAGGATAGATATAGTGAACCTATATCTAAGTAAGGGGTGCATGCACCACCTTACACAGGCTGTTGTAGCAGGCCTGTTGTGTCATTTTAAATGGTCTCTCAGGGGTGGCATAATACATGCTGCAGCCCCTGGGAGGCCTCTGGGGTACCTATGCCCTGGGTACATAGTATACCATATACTAGGGACTTATAAGGGCACCCCAGAATCCAATCTGGAGTGTACCTAAAGTACATGCAATCAATTTAGAGGAGAAAGCAGCTAGACTGGGGTCCTGAATAGCAGGATCCCAGTCAGACTAAGTCGAAAACAGTGAAACATCAGCAAAAAGTGGGGGTAACTATAAGAAGCAGATCCTACTCTCCTACACCTGATACAAGGGGTTAAACAGAAGTGAGCGAGATATTAAAATCTTAGGGGATACATATTGGTAAGAGACTCATGAGCCATTTTCAAATTGTTGCATTGAACAATACTGAAGTAAAAATGGTTTGGAGCAATAAAATATTACCTATTATAGACAGCGGTTCATGCATAAGGGAGCAAGCGGGTGAAAAGCTAGAGACTATGTAGGATATGTTTGTCACAATTGCTGAATTTGAGGTAGCCTGCCATCATTTCTTTGGCTCATAACTGAGGAAATGCTCAGCAGCTTGTTTATAGATCTTGCTTACAGGTAGCTTTTTAATTGTCTGTTGAAACCAGACACATTGTATCGAATATATCCTTACAGTGTGCTTTGAGTCTGCCCCTTACTCATAATTCAATGGTTATGTTGTCCATCTAAGTTCCCTGTAGCAGCAGGTCGCAATTTTGGAATGGTTTTCAAACCATTCTTAGATGGACAGCTGTGTGGACGCAAGCCCGCGCATGGACGCAGACGTGGTATTCATCTTGGAAACCTTATTTTGCTTTAAGTAAAATCATTACATTGAGGCCACCATCTTGAAATGCAGTTTCTTAAACTAAAAAAAATGTATTTCAAAATTACCTCCATATATGCACAAACGAGTGTGCATGCATGTGGCCATTTTTTAATGTTTTTTTCTTAATGTAAAGACAAAATAATTTCAAGATGGCCACTATTCATATAAATACAGCATAGCCACCCGGGCGGAAAAGCTTTAGTAAAACAAATAGGTCTTTGGCATGTGTTATCGGCAAGGTTTATTGCCTTTGTCAGTGCTTATTTTCTTTGCTGCCTGCTGATGATCTAAATGATATTATGAGCCCATCAAGTAAAGAGCACTGATTGCAACCTATACACTTGTAAAGTTATTCTCAAAAAAGGTACTGATTTGTGTGTGATTTGATTTATTAATCAAGACATCATTCTCTGCTACTTCTTAAAAAGATAATTTTTTTAGAGGCCTCCCAAATGTATTGCTTTTATAACGTCTTCAACAATCTTATCTGATGCTGGATCGAGCATAGAAAGAAACGAATGAAGAAAGACAGACCTGCCTCTGTAGTGTAAATTAGGTGGATTCGGTTAATCATGCCCCTTGGGGAGGCTCCTTTCATAAGGCACAAGGATTTTGCTGTCCATTTTGGTACATTTTAAGAATATGAATGCCTCTACTAACTATAAAGTCAATTCAAGCTCCTAAGAAGTGGTGATAAGTGCACGTCTGGAAGCAGTCATTTTTAGTATGTTAGCGTTTAATTGTCTAAAACTTTGGGGCATATTAGCAAGACCGGCGATAAAATTATCGCCGTTTTAGCGGCAGGAAACTGCCGCTAAAACGGCGATAATGGGCTTGCTAATATGCGTTATAGAATTCCAATAGAAGCCCAGGTTAGATGTCCTGCACATCTAACCTGGGCTTCTATTGAATTCTATAACGCATATTAGCAAGCCCATTATCGCCGTTTTAGCGGCAGTTTCCTGCCGCTAAAACGGCGATAATTTTAACGTGGGTCTTGCTAATATGCCCCTTTATTTTTAAAGTTAGTACTAAAACGTGTTAGATATGATGCATCAAGTTGTACAAAATACTTTGGATAGTGTATGTATAATATGGGATTTCAAAACTAGGCGTGTCATATAAAATGGAAAAAAAACATGTACAATTTAAACAAATTTTCAGAAGCACGTGTTTCATTCTTGAAATACAGGGTTCCACTCACGGATCTTTGTGCCACATACAAATATTTTTTGTGGACAAAATCTGGTCTGTGACCTGAAACTCCCCAATCCCAAAATAAGGATCAGCAGACCTTATTTCCACCCACAAGCTAGGACACTCGTGCATGCAATGCAACAGATTTCCTGATTGTTCATTGGAGTAATCCCCCAACAGGGAGCAGGGCAAAGGCTTTAAGGTTTATGGCTGGTAGCACAAGATTTGAAGAAAAGCAGAAACTCCTCAGTGTATATTCACAAAGATTTCACCAGTTTTGTTACCCCTTGGAAAGTTACTAAAGTCTCAATCAGGATTCATTAACTTTTTTACAATGTGAAATAAATTAGTAGATTGTGTTTTACGGATATTTTTCCAAGGCAAAAGGCTTTCTCCACATAAATAAACAAAAATTGAGAAAGATATGTCTCAGCTGTTGGCTTTGCTAATGATTTTTACAGATGCTTTTCAGCATAAGCAAAAAGAAAAAAATGATTAGTACCAACGCTTACTAGCATCAGTAAAAAATGCCCCAGTGCAATGATGTATAAGCACACATATTCCACCTCTCATGCACATATAAGCATTATAAGGCTATAGTTGCCTCAGCTTAATGACTTACATGTACACATGTGTGACCCTACAAGTGCACATACATCATGAAACATTGGATTTTGGCCCCATAGACATGACACATGCCTGAATGAATCACCAAGAATGCATGTGTATACATCAAGATGGCAAATGTCCATATTAGGGGGTGATATTTAAAAATAGAGTGTGCCAAAGCACATTTATGGAAAAAAGTTTAAATAATAATATATATATATTTTTTTTTTAAAGGGACATGAATGGGCCGCGATACACGAAGGAGCAGGGTGGAGGGAGGATGACAATTCCCCTGGCAAGTGGCAGTGAGCCCGGAGGATCAGGGGATCAATGGGTGTGCCCAGGAGGATACAAAAAAGCCAGGTGAAAGTGCAGAGCAGAATGGTGAAAGAGATGAGCTGGAGGTTCGGGGAACAACACAGAGGACAGTGGCAGGGCAGACATGTGAGGGGGGGAGCAGCACACAGATGATAGGGGAAATTAACAAAAAAAACACAAGCTCTCTCACGTAGTGGTGAAAAAGAAAAAACAGAACAGGAAGGGCAGCTATTGAGTAAGAAGCAAGCAAATGAGAATGGCATGAAAGTCAACCAATGACAAACAATCTGGTGAACCAAGGACCACTGCAAGTATTGGTATTGTACCCGTACATCCTTCGACAATAGACAGCTAAAGCTGTCTTTTGGCAAGACTTAAGAAAAATGTATCAAGACATCTGCTTCACATTTATGCCATGCATACACCTTCAACTGCACAACATCCAGACAATCTTCTGGAGCATGGAACTTGAACTATGAATACAATGACATATCTACAATTTGTGTACAATCCCATGGCATAGTCATTGACATCTCTGAATCCCTGAATATGCCCAAATCTGTGTTATTTATAGGTGTAAATCTACAACGAATAGGTGTACACATTTTCTGCGGAGGAGGCCCTTTGTTGCCACAGCTACTTTTCTTTAGATTTCTGACAGTTAAGAAATCTTTAGTATTTTCAAAATAGTATCTCCAAGTTCCAAAAAGATTCTACTTTGCCGTAAAATTGTCCGACTAACTTACTTAGATTAGATCTACACTTACTACACAGTTCCTTTGTGGAAATCCATCGAAAGTTGCATGTTTCCTTCTATTTAATTTAATAGATTTTCTGCATTTGCGTTTTTTGCTGCTCTGTAAAATGGTATGACTTTGTCTTCTTTACCTCTCTAGGCCTTTCCTGACTATGTGTCAGGGTGCAAGTCTGTAAGTGGAGCCTGTCCACAATACCAAAGGCTAGGTGAGTCTCTGTAATGCAACAATCCGTCCTCGGACATGGTACCATCTCTTCATTAGCCCATACACAGTATGATGAGTATTATACACTGAGGGCCTCATTTACAATATTTTGACTCACAGCAGCGCAGCAAGTCTTCCTGCTGCGCTGCTGTGCGTCAAAATAAAAGGGCAGGATGGCACCGTATCTACAGGATACAGCATATTCCTGTCCTCCCCTGCACCGGTGCACAAAAAGCAGCTGTGCGCCCACACAGACACCCTTGCGTCATTTTGCAAAGGGTGCCCACACTGTGGGGATGATTGTTTGTATGCAGGAAGGGCAGGAAGGGACACCTTCCTGCACAAAAACAATCATTAAAGGCATTTTCCCCATTCTATGCATGCTGGAGAATGCTACAGTGTAGCATTATGTAAACAAATTGATAGATAATATTCACCAATGTATGTAGTCGGAAATACACTTTGGATTTACAATATGCATGATAATGGTATAGTAATTAAACATACTCTTATTTAAACTTTTGCAAAGTAAGTATAGAACATAGTCATGTGTTGGATTTTGAGACATGTATGCAATATTGCATAGTTGACTACTGTTGATGCACTGTGTATATTATGAGGGCCATGCCAAGGAGGTTCAGGGCGAATAGGCAATCACTCTACTCTCTTCGGTCTATAGGGCTCAGGGACTAAAGTGGCTGATCACAAGGTATTCACCCTGATCATGCCATAATCTAGAATGCGTTCCTGGGGTGGGGAGAAAGAACATGGGGCATGGGCCGGGGATGTGCCATAAGTCCAGTGCCAGGGGCAAGATATATCCTTAAAAACGAACTGATTAACTGCAAACCTTCTCATAAGTGGATGTCATAGTTGCCTACTATTCCATACAAAGCCATTTAAAATACTTCAGTGGAAGGTATATTTTGTTTATGCTCCAAACACTAAGAAACACTGAAAATGGTCAATACTTCTAAGATACATAATAGCAAATCCCAAATGCACTACATAAGACCTTAAGCATGCTAGCACAGATTAAATCATTATTGCTAACAATAAATATTACACCTTAAGCATGCTGGCACAGATGACATCATTATTGCTATCAATAAATATTAAACCCTGCATATCCGTTGTGGGATTTGGTAAAAAAGGGGACCCCTACAATAAACAATGAACCTTGCTAGCTGTAGGGAAAAGTTACAATGGGGTAAAGGTGACGGCTAGATACAGGTTAAATATTCATATACAGCACATCAGGCCATACATTTCTGAATCATATTTGTCAAAAAACATGATATAATGCATGTAAATAGGCATAAACACATAGTAGAGAGCAACTGTATATTTTTTATAACAAAATATTTTTTATTTAAGAAATTTCATTGATGGAAATATTCTTATTTTTTCAAGATTATTTTTTAAGATATATATTTTTTTGTATACATATGTTTGTTATTGGTCTCAATTCTGTATAAATCATATACATGATTATATGCCTATATGAAAGCAAATATGAAAGCAGATATATACAAACATATGAGGGACAAAAATATTACAAGACAACACTGTACATAAAGTTAAAATTCACTCAAAAGTGATGTGCTATAAAGCAGTTCAAAGGCTGGCGGTAGATCAATCAATCAATCAATCATGTCACTTATAAAGCGCACTACATACCCGCGAGGGTCTCAAGGCGCTGGGGGAAGAGGGGGTGGTGCTGCTACTGATCGAAGAGCCAGGTCTTGAGGAGTCTTCTGAAGGCCAGTAGGTCTTGGGTCTGTCGGAGGTTGGTGGGGAGGGTGTTCCAGGTCTTGGCGGCGAGGTGGGAGAAGGATCTGCCGCCGGCGGTCGTTTTCCGGATGCGGGGGACTGTGGCGAGGGCGAGGCTGGTCGAGCGGAGCTGGCGGGTGGGGGTGTAGAAGCTGAGTCGTCTGTTGAGGTAGGCTGGTCCGGAGTTGTGGAGTGCTTTGTGTGCGTGGGTGAGGAGCTTGAAGGTTATCCTCTTGTTGACAGGGAGCCAGTGCAGGTCTCTCAGGTGGGGTGTGATGTGGCTGCGTCGGGGGATGTCGAGGATAAGACGTGCAGAGGCGTTCTGGATGCGTTGCAGCCGTCTCAGGAGCTTAGCCGTCGTTCCTGCGTAGAGGGCGTTTCCGTAGTCCAGCCTGCTGGTGACGAGGGCCTGGGTGACTGTTTTTCTTGTTTCGGTGGGGATCCACTTGAAGATCCTGCGGAGCATTCGGAGGATGTTGAAGCAGGATGAGGAAACGGCGTAGACCTGCTTAGTCATGGAGAGGGTGGGGTCGAGGATGACCCCTAGGTTGCGTACGTGGTCGGCGGGTGGCGGGGCTGTTCCCAGTGATGTTGGCCACCAGGAGTCGTCCCAGGCTGAAGGGTTGGAACCAAGGATGAGGACCTCCGTCTTGTCCGAGTTCAGCTTCAGGCGACTGGTCCTCATCCATTCGGCGACGGCCTTCATTCCTTCGTGGAGGTGGGCTTTGGCGGTGTGAGGGTATTTGGTGAGGGAGAGGATCAGCTGGGTGTCGTCGGCGTAGGAGATGATGTTGAGGTTGTGCTGTCGGGCGACGTGGGCGAGGGGTGCCATGTAGATGTTGAACAGCGTTGGGCTGAGGGAGGAGCCTTGGGGTACGCCGCAGATGAACTAGATAAGAACTACGCGCGTTTCGGCATGTGTGCCTTCTTCAGGAAAACCCGGCTCAATGTTTTCTACAACAAAATTGACAATAAACAACATATCAACACATATATAATTATTACTGGGCTTGACAATTTAAGCTGTTTGTTAATTGAGAGCAGGTCATGCTTCTAGAATTGATCTTCAAGTGCCAGTGGCGCCAGGGAAATACATGCACGGAATATTTGTTCCTCCTTACTATGTATATAGGGTTACTGGGGTACAAATTTGACTAAGGAACGAGATAGTATGAAAAAACAGTCATTAATCATCAAATTATGAGATCACTGTGTGCTACCTTCACCGAAGTAATTAAAAAAGTAGAAGAGATTAAAAATTCCCATGTGGTGACAGAACGGAGAATGTGAACAGAATATTTAAAAAGCTATCAATGTGCCAAATCTCATAAGTGAATGAGCAGGTGTATATATAGTGATAGCCTCTTATACAGTTATGGCCTATATAGATTAAAGGATAGGCTATAATGAATCATGGTGTCATGCGAGACTTATTCATTAATGCAATAGGTAAAGGAGAGAGGTATATATACCTTCTAGTGATGTAATCAGAAGTAATCTTTAAGTGTAGGAATAAAAGTTTTTGCTCCTTTCTCCAGGTCCACGAGCTGGCACTCGGTTGTCCGAGTTGCTACTAATATGCGTGAGAGAGGAGAAATGAGGTGTTAAAATAACTCATTTATGATGCTCCATCCGTTGTGGGATAACATCCACATTTTATTTATTCATCTTAGGGAGCATCTCCGTTAGGAGTGAGTTTAATAAATAATAACCTTTTCGATTCAGGCCCTGAGGTTTTATCTTAGGTTGACTTGGGAAGTGAATTGAAGTTATTATTTGCTGTGGGCACAACACGTTAATTATGTCATATAGAAAAACTAAAACTAAAATTCAAGTTGTGGCTGTAATCTATGGCTAAATGCATTGGACCAGTTCTTTATTTTAGTTGGAACTATTATCCACTTTTTTATATCTGACAGACAAAATCTGTCTGAATGTGAGCACTGTTGAAGAGGTATTGGGCAGGGCCACGTAAACTTCACAACTTCTATAGAATTTTGAATTTGTGTCATGCAATTGTGCACTGGCAATGGGCAATTTTGCATCAGTCTTGAACCAATAGTTTGGAAAGCTAAATCGAACAAAATGTGAATTTTGCACTGATCAGTCATTGAAAATGTTTTATCCACTTGTCATAACTGCAACGACAAGGCAGTCCATAAAGGTTTCTTCTAGATAACTTATGTTGTCAAGACCAATCCAGAGGCGACAGTAACCATCTGCTAACATGAGCCAGGAAAAAATAATATGAATACAGGCAGAGGATATATTTCACTGGTAAATAGTATTTCAAAGTACAGCGAGTTCTTTATACTTGGTCCATTAAGTATTTAATTAAAGAGAAAGCAAACACAGTGATTAGAATTTTAAAAAATCAAGGGTTCAGAACTGCTGAAAGATTATCGCAAGTTCCCTCACCTCTTTTCTTGGTTTAAAAAAAATACGGATTTTCTATTTCTTTTCTCGTATTTTCTTTGGTGGAAACAACGCTAAAGCTCTGAAACGAAACGGCACTAAATTCGATGTAAAACGCCATCCCCGCAAAATATTTTTATTAATGTATTCCTTGCATTTTTGACACGACTTCGATGACCTGCGGTAACAAAAAATACCGGTATCTTGTCGAGTGTATTCTCAAGAGCGGCAGAAAGACAGCCCTGTGTGACCCCAGAATATCTCCCTTAAACATGTTGCCATGGCATTACTTTTCACACAGTTTGACAGAATTGCCAAAGTGGGAAGTCGCACCTCCAGTCAATCACTAAGAAGAAGATTTACTTTTAGAAAATGCTGTATGTCAGCAGAGCACGAGGCTGACAGGCAAGTGACAACCACACAGTAAATGCAGTGAACCTCACACTGCAAAACATCTAATGGCTGGCCAGTGCATAAGGACTGATGGAGAACAAATGAGCAGCAGGTGAACCACACGTCTTGGCAAACAGAACTCTAGCAAATAATGAGACCCATAAGAATACATCTACCAAGTTACTAGTAAAATAACTAATACATTTAATTTACTCCAAAAGCTATTCCTGAAGGTTAGTGTTGAGTCCTCAAATCAATCACTTCTAAAAGAGCTCTGCTCCACTACAGGTAATCCACGTATATGTGTTTTTGGAGGGGGTCTTGACATTTTAATCCATATTTAATTAAAATCATATTGGCCACCCTGACAGTGTAATATTGATTTTCTCTCTGATGTCCATAAATAGGGCAAGGCAGTGTCTCAAGTAATGATAACAGATAAGATGTCATCAGTAATAACTAGGAAGACTGAAAAGGTATTCCAATTTTGCTGAGGATCACATAAACATATTGCTATGTAATTTTAACTCATACACTGGAAAATAACGGTTATTGAGCGCAAGAAGTTCACAAACAGTGACCATGCACTTGTAAATCCTTTCACTCACGCCGACTATTAGCCCATGCAAGATTAATATTGCCTGTGGTTAAATGCCACTCAAGGGATAGGGAGTGGTCATTATTTGTTATTTTCCTGTCCCCTCCCCCAGGTTTTACCTTTTTGGGGAAGGATAGAAAAAGAGGACGTTACATTGTCCACCCTAAATAAGGTAAGCTGTGTAATGCCCTTCCCCCAATGGCCCCTACTCCGTCAGGACATCAGAGGAAGCTTTTGCTAATTGGGCCAACAGGAGCTGGAAATGGAAAGCTTATGGTCCACGCATCTCTAAAATGAGGCGAGTGAACAGGGAGTTTGGCAGGCAGAGTACTCCATTGTGTCCGTGATGGAGTACCCGGTCTGCCAAACTCTAAGGGGGATATTCACAAGAACTTGTGCTCAACAACACAAAAAAATGTTAACGCAACTTTACACATCGCAGCCTAGCGCGGGAAAATAACCCTGTGTCAACGTGTAATTCACAACAAGGCGGTACCATGCGATAGTCTGCCGAAACCGCGGACAATGTCCGCGATACAACAACCGCGACGGTGATAAAAACACAAACCTCAACGCGAAAAAACATGCGATGGGCCAAAGCGCGATGAGGAAATCAGCGATAAGCAGCGCCAGGCCTGCAATACACACATGGCAGGCGGGAAAAACCACTATAAAAGTAGAAAAAACACACAAACACAAAATGACCAACACCGAAGCACCATGGAGGCAGCCGGAGCAGGCGCAGAGGACGAGCGCAACCCCACAAGCACCCCGGACGACCAGCCTGGGACCTTGGGGACAGGGAAGGGCAAGGACAAGAAGAAGAGGAAGAAGAAGTTCAGTCCGCAAGAAAACAGGATCCTGGTCACGGAGGTGATGGAACACCATCAACAACTGTTCGTCACCTCCAACGTGTCATTGGGCACCAAAAATGGAATATGGCGGGACATCGTGGACAAGGTGAATGCCGTTGGAGAGCACAAGAGGTCAATGGACAAGGTCAAGAGGCGATGGATTGACATCAAGCGCAAGACCAAGGAGAAACTCGCAGGCAACCAGAAGGCAGCAATGCAGACTGGAGGTGGGACCCCAGCGCCACAGCTGGAGCTGGATGACATGGAGGAGCTGATGTCGACAGTCATCAGTGTGGAGACTGTGGCCGGAGTCGGGGGACCGGACACTGCTAGACAGGACACAACACACCGCAACAGGGTGAGTGACCACCAGGTACTGGGGTGACGGGTGGAGATGGCCACAATGGCACACATGCACAATCAAGCAGAGCACAGTGCACACCCACAATGACTCTGGATCATGGCCCTGATCCACAGACTGTCACAATGTACAATGCCATGCTGTCTGAATGTGAACCTGTACCATGCGGCTACATACATGCGGACACATTGTAATACACCATCTCCCCTTCACATTGCAGGGGCACCGTCAACACCTCCTGCAGAGCAGTCCCAGCCACTCTTCACTGATGACGAGGAGGACACCCCCAGCATCGACACCCAAGCCCTCTAAGACATCATTGACATCATCCGCAACTCACCTCCAGGATCAGGGCAGCCCAGCTGCATCGAGGAGACCCCACCCACTACCCAAACCACCCAGCAGGAGGCACCCACAGCCCCGGCAGTCTCCCAAGACCCCCAGGAACAACACATGGCCTTCCAACGCCGTGTGCTGGAGGGCCAGAGGGAGACGGCTGAGCAGGTGCGGGTGGGGTTCAACCTCATGGCTACCAAACTGGACGCCATCCATGGGTGTCTAGGTCCCATCAGGGACCAGCTCCAGTCCCTAACGGACACCCACGGCCCGCTCCATGGTCTCCAACGAGCCCTGACTGACATCGCTGGAGTCATGACTCGGAGACAAGAACACCTGTCCGCTCAGAGTGGCTCCAGCGATCCCAGCCGTGAGCTGGCACACATGCGGAGGCTAATGGAGGACATGGTGCGGATGGAGGCGGAAAGGATGGCAGCCACCGCTGCACATCAGCGAAATGTAGCTGGGATCTACCATGCCCTGCAGATCCTCATCATGGCATTGCTGCCACAAGGCGTGGCGATGATGAATGCTGCTGCCCCCACACCATCCACATCTCCGCCCCCTGGTGTGTCAGTGCCTCCCAGTGCGGCAGGCGTATCCACTCCGGCACCTGATGTGTCACTGCCACACAGTGCGGCCGACAATCCTCCTCCGGCCCCTGATGTATCAGTGGCACATAGTGCCGCAGCCGGTACTGCAACACCCACAGGTGGGGCAGAGCACACATCCGAGGACGAGGACATGGATGGGATTGAGATCAGAAGGAGGCACTAGCATTCATTTCCGCCACCTTGCCTGTTTCTGCTTGGTGCCGCACATGGCCCCATGACCTTCCACTGACCCCCGATACACTCCGCTGCACTCACCTTGGACCGCGACATGAACTGCCATATCCTGTTTGATGACCAATGACACGGCGACCAGACTGCGGAGTGTACCCTTCCTCTTCCGCAGTACTTGTCATCCCCGGATGGACTCTGGCTGGCCCTCCACGGGCCCATATTGTGTAGTGTGCTTGGCATGGCCCTGTACCGCTCCAGCTGAAAAACTCCACTGGATGTGCAATAAACATCCAGAAACGCACTGCTGTGTCATGTCTTTCATCATTCATGTATGAATGTGGATGAATGTAGGGACAGTGATTTCCCTTACGTCAATGATGCTCATCTAGTGGGATGCCAGTCACAGTGTGCTACATTGCCTATTGTGTTCCGGGTGCCGTGGACACTACAACAGGGACACACGCATTAGTCATTCCTTGTCCGGACATGGACTGAACCACGCCCAGAGCCCCCGAGTCATTGTTGCAAGCCCTGCGCTGGTCCGGCGTACCCCAGGCTAGACCACTCCGCTTACGCTCCGAGGGGGGACCCACATAGCTACATGTAGCAGGCGTACATGCTGGTGGTATGCAGGTCACTGGTCTAGTTGTCAGCATGTCATGGCCACTCCCTGAGGGCAGGTTTGCACACACACCACACCCATCCGGCACAGGCATCACAGGCCATGTGACCCCGCCAATATAAGGGGCCGGCAACGTCACATTCCCCACTGCTGGTGGTGACTGAATGACGGATGCTCCACGGTTCTCAATCATAAAGGGTCCATGAGTTGTTGCGCACAGGGTTGGTCGCACCCGAAGCCTTGCGCCCGTCACGGGCCTACCACCACGTGGCGCTGACTGGGGTTGCACAGGGTTAGTGGCACCGAAATAGCTGAGCGGGTGTGCAGCCTGCGATGATGACGTGTGCACTGATGTGGTCTCTGCCATTGATGCCTCAGGACTCAGCGTCATGTGTGGGACCTGCTGGGCCACGGGGCGGGTCCGCATGATGTGGACCATGCCATGGTGGCGGGACCGGGGCCTGGAGCTTGCACGGGCACGTGGTGTGCCCACTGGTGGACACACCGTTGGCGGCAGGTGAGCAGTGGGCCCGGTGTGCGCAAGTGCGGACAGCCAGCGCTGGCCGGCGGGAGGGGGTAGGGTGTGGCTGCATGCGTACACAGGGACGGACAGGCGTTGTTGCCGTGTGCTGTGTGATGGACTCTGCCATGATTGACTCTGGCCTCGATTACAGATTGCAGACCTGGTGGCTTGCAGTGTATCCCGGCACGTGGTTGGAGACACACCGGTGGCGGCAGGTGAACAGTGGTGCCTGGGTGCGCAGGGCGGCGGTGTCTCTCTCTCTCTCCCTTCCTTCCCTCTCTCTCTCACTCTCTCTCCTTTCCTACTCTCTCTCCCACTCTCTCTCCCTTCCTTCCCTCTCTCTCTCTCTCCCTTCCTTCCCTCTCTCTTTCTCTCTTTCCTTCTCTCTCTCTCTCACCTTTCTTTCCCTCTCTCACTCTCTCTCCCTTCCTTTCCTTCTCTCGCTTTCTCTCTCTGCCTTTCTTTCATTCTCTGTTTCTCTGTGTCTCGCTCCTTTGATGTGCGCATGGCACACGTTCTGATTTTGTGCTTTATTTTCCAGGCTGTGACATCGAGATTGTCCCGGACGCACCCGGCAGGAGTCTTCCGCATTGGTGTTTTGTGTTGTATTTCAATAAAGTTTTTGGTTGTTACTTCAGTGCTGTGTGACTGTTTCTCATTCTTCTGGCCACACATGTGTGTTATTTTTTGACAATGTGCGTCATCATGCGCTTTTTGTGGCTCTTGTGTTGTGCACGGTATGTGTATGTCCGGGGGGGGGGGCTGGGGGTGGTGGCGGTGGGTAGTTGTGGCCCTCATGGGTATCCGAGCTGCATGATCATTGTCTCCATGGCATCTGTGGGTCTTCAGGTGTGGCTCTTGGCTGGGCTCCCTTTCATGCTACAGCGAGTCGTCCTGCTTCACACCAGCAAAGGGCAGGTGTTAAATCACTGGTGCTACCGCGGCTTACCGCCTGTTTTTGGCTCGCATCGCAGATCTGGCAGTTCGTTGTAAAAGTGGTGTTGTAGTTTTTTCGTGTGCTTTTGCACGGGAACGCCTACTCTGCATCTCATTAGGGTTAGTTGGTGGTGTCCACCGCGGAGATAAATATTGGGGCAGTTATCACGGGAATACTGGCGATGTCTGCAGTTTGCACCCGCTTGTGAATGGGGTGTTAAATCTATCTCCACTTTTGATGTGTTAAGGTGGAGATAAATCGGCGGTAGGTCCTTGTGAATATGCCCCTAAATCAGGCCCTATGTCACTTTTCAAAGTGAGAAGGGAAGGATGACGCCAAAGGTTGGTAGGTGCTTTGTGGTAGGCGTTTCTCCAAAGGAGAAAATATTATCCACTTGAAGAAAAACATATTAAAGAAAGACTGTGCCATGGATGGAATTTCATAATATGCAACTGTCTACACATAAAATTATACATGCAAAAATGACTTTGTATTGTTTCAAATAGGAAATCACAAAATTTTTGCAGACATCCCTTATCTTACATCCCCATTATGTAAGGTGGATTTAGGGAATGGATCTATCCCACTGAACACTAGGTATAACCCATTTTTGGACTAAATCTACATGCACATGCATTGTAATCCCCCTTAGAAATGTATGTGTACACCCAAAAATGTCCTAAAGGCCACCCCTACCCCATGCCTGATGACATATATGTTCCTATCCCTACTAAATTAGTACTGTGGCAAAACCGTCATAATATTGGATTTCCTTGACATTAAACTGTATCCGGATATTTAAAGCACTGCAGAATCTGAAACTGAGAACAACGTTCTTATAATTATGTCTGTATATAAACAAAATTCTGCATCTACATTCTGCTAACATTAAAAAATGAGATGTAAAATGAGTGAACGCCACTAGCTATTACTCCAGGTAAACATAGGGGGTGCTGCTGAGTAAAGAGGATGCTTCCAGAATGAAGTGGAATAAGTACACCTAGCAAAATTGGAAAAATTCCAGATATTACATCTTGTGGAAAAAAAACAGTACTGAGCACATATACATTACACTGCTAAAGACTAAATTGTACACATAATATATATAATTCTATGCACCGAGACTGTGCAGCATGACCTAGCCCAAAAGCACAGTCCAACAGAACAACATTAATATACCCTCAACCACAAAAGGAAATCCATGTAAGGAAACAGTATGGCGCTTTCAGAGTATACCCCAAATATAAACATATCACTGTTTGCCCCAACGTGGCAAGTAGACGTGCTACTGCATCCATAAAATGAAACAACAAAAATTAATTTACAATTATAGGGATATATCCATGAAAGCTTAAACAAAAACATTTGTCTTTTAGTACCCTTTAAGGCAAACGTCTCGAGTGACATCTTAGGTGATGGAAATCATTATTACCATGATAGTACAACTATGTGACGTTTTCTGTATTATGTGCCATTAGAGATTTTGTCCTATTGACAGAAAGCAGCTGTATCAAGTACAGATTCCTTTCACCAAACTAAAGGGTTTATTGCTTTCCTTTGTTGTGGTAAACATGCCACCATTTCTTTGCTAATATTATAAATTTCTGTTCATATTTAAATGTAACCAGTGTGCCCCACGTAGCTGAAAACTTGGCTTATTCGACAAAAGCCTCTTTTACTGTAATCCATAGGATTTTTTTTAAAATATTACTGCTTTTGCAGGGGTCGTAATTTTCTTTTAAATTAATTAGTGTCTTCAATGGTGATGAAAGCTGAGAGACTAACTTTTTCCAAAAGCCATCTGTAGTTTTAAAATCAATTGGGATTTGAGCAACCTCACATCTGCCCCCTTAGAAAGTATTAAAAACATTGGGTAGGTTTGGGGAGTTTATTGAAACTTTCAATTCGTCTCGTTTTGGTCTATGCTTTCGAAGTTTTAGAGGTAGAACTCGGTCCCCATAATATATATTTTGATCTCAGACAACACATGATAGTGGTCTTTTGGTCCCTTAAGTCTGTACAATTGTTAGACTTTAGACTAATAACTGTACACACAGGGATTCCATCTCTGAAATATCAGCAGGCATCTTAAGTACCAGGATAAATATTCTAATCAATCAAGAGATGAATGGGAGAGGCAACCCACAATGCCATCACATATCTCACAATGTCAATGTTATTACAGCAGTTTGTTATTTGGTACTCAGGGCTGTTATGTAACTTGTAGAGCAACAGAGTTTCTGTTGTACTTGTGGGTTGACCATGGTACTAGGTTACATTTAAGAATGGAGACTCTGATTCTGTGACTCAGGATCAGAGAATTATGCAGGTTGTGTCAAGAGCAGGTCTTCTTGGAGTCAGACATAGGATATTCTTAGTCTGTAGGAATGGTCTACTATCTCTGGAAGCAAACCCAGATGCCAGATAGAAACTGGAAGTCTAGAATTGTTCTAGAAAATTATATCCAGCAGGAAGAAAAAGCTGGAAACCGGAAAAACCTTCCAATTGTCCAGCCAACCAGCAAGGCGAAGAACAAGGTATAAGAAGCAGGAACTGGAGAAGGACGGAGAATCCACAAATTCAATGAGCAAGGAATCAAGCAGGTACAATTGCAAGGCAACAGGACTCAAAATGGGCATCCCTTTTATAGTGCCAAACAGGATGAGAGGTATTTCTAGAATACGTTTGATCATCTTGGATTGAGAACAGAGAATGAACCTTCAAATTTCAGTAGTTGTCAAAATTTAACTTTTTGAATGGGAAAGTAAATCCTGATTTTTGTGTCAATAAGAATACTGTATAATATAATATTCTCCTGCATGCTGCTGAGAGAAGTCAACATGCAGGAGGAAATTACTCCACAATTCCATGCACTGGCTCAGGGAAACACAAGATTACTTCTGCAGACAATGCAGTGCCTTGGACTCAAGGAAGGTGTTTTCGTGTGTGGGAGCTAGCAGAATGTGGTATGGCAGAGGAAGGCTGTTGCTTTTGGAAATCAGCCCAGGAAGATTCTTTTGCCGCCCAACCAGGCTGCAAAGAACAAAGGTAAAGGAAAATCCCTACAGTTCCATGTACCCTGAACCATAAACATAAATGCACAACAAATAGAAGTATAAAAGGTAACATAACTTAGTTAATGTTTTAAAATTGATACATTACTGTTAAGATATCTAGACCCCAATAGGAAATTGAGCAGAACAGTATTACCGGGTGAGCTACCTCTCCACCCATTTGCAAATGGCCCAGTGTTCCAAAACTTGGATTTCCAGGCTTTGGAATGCCGACATGATATTACAGGCCAAAAAATCCAGCCGGTTAAATCGTTTTGGAATTGGGTTGTAGTGCAACCAAGTAACTTATCTGATTCCTTCTAATGCACAAAGAGGCATGCAATGCTCCCCCTCCTTCTAATACACAGGGATGCATGCAGTGCTCCCCCTGCCAGGCCACATCCTCCACTTCCTCCTACCACATTCAAAACCTCCTACCTTAACCATCCATCTGCACCATTGCTCCACTCTCATTTACCACCTTCGAAGAGCAGGTGGTAGATGAAAATGGTAGTCCTCATGGAAACGAGAACACCATAGGGAATTTCATCCAGAAAAAAACAGGTCTGAATTTGCCATTCCATATAGATTTAGTCATAAGATGTGGTTTAGGTGCGGAGATATTGAAAACAATTGTAAATCCTAGCCACACACTATCTCCACACCTAAGTCCACCATACTAGCTATTTGGACCCCTTCTAAGCTATACTTAATTTTTGGCCTTGATTAGGACTCAGGAGCTAATTCCGCTTAAGATGCAAACTCCCAAGTTGGGCTGTATTTGTTCATCTGTTAAGTGCACATGTTTAAACTGCCTACCCCAAGATATCTGGTCAAGTTTTCCACAGGTAATTCCTCTTGTTGGCAAGTAACATGAAATTATGGTTTGTGCAGTCTTGAATGCACATATATGTTGTGATTTACATGCTCTAGAATTCATTTGTCCATTTCAAAGTGAGCAAATCAGTTATTTACCAATAAGATTTTTCTAGCTTTGCATGCTGAGAACGTCCAGGCAAGTACCACAGGTTAGTCAATTTGCACATGGACAAATAGTACATGTGTAATTAGCACATCGGCCAATACCATTTGACATGGGAGATCCCAACTGAAGCAGAAATAGCACCAATATTTAATCATGGCCTCTCTACCAGTAGGGATGGCCAAAACCCGTGCAGTTTCACTCCGTGGAATTCTGCAGAGTTACATTAAAAACTCAGCTAGATTCCACAGAGTTCTGCCAACAGGTGGAAAATATGCAGCTTGCACTGCTCGCCCTTCGATTTAATGCCAGCACCGCAAGCAGTGCTGAAAAGTCAGTGCGAACGGGACCATGCACACAGCCATTGCAGTTGATTTTGCTGCCACTCCAGTTGAAAATCTACTCGAGTGGCAGCTGATCTACTCAAGAGGCAGCCCTCTAACCATGACCACTCGCGCTAGAAAATCACGCTAGGGGATACCAAATCTCGCTAGCTTGCATTTTCTGAAGACTCACGGAAAAAAAATTCTGCCACACGGCGATTCGCAGAATTTGGCCGGAACTAAAGAGTAACATGGAGTGACCAAAATTCGGCCAGTTCTGCGGTTGGAATGAATCATACCACACTGCTACATTTCCACCTTTTACATTGTTAGAAATGGGATTTCTGGTTGGCTAGGGCTTGCGCCTAAGCTAGGCAGAACCCACCCCTCTAGTCAGGGCAACGGAGTTACACGCTGAAGATAACCCCTGCTCACCCCCTTGGTAGCTAGGCACGAGCAGTCAGGCTTATCCCAGAGGCAATGTGTGAAGCGTTTGCGCAACACACACACAGCAGCAACACACTAGGCACACCACAAAAGGAACTCCACACAAGGTTATATATAAAAATAGCCTTTGTATTATCCAAAACACATTAGAATAGTAATCACACAATATACACTGTGCCAACTGGCACTAGGCAATATTTACAGGGGATTATATACACATGACAGGGCCAATTGGGCCACTGTCGGAACCATCACAAAGCACAAATAGTAAATGTAGAACACAACCAGTATTTACTGGCAAAATACTGTACTCAGCATTATATCCTGCAACATAAATCCTATTATGCAATAAGCATCACCTTAGGCGTAAAACACATTATGCGCCAACCTCATAAGTATAAATCACATTAGGCAATAAACATCACCAGCATAAACACAGTATGCAATAACCTCATAAGCATAAACCTCAGATTAGGGAATAACCTCCTAAACATAAACATCAGAGGCATAAATCATGGTGCATAAATCACATCTATCATATCACCACATAAATCACAGGGCCTTGCGCCCTACCAACCTACAACTGACCACCTGGCCAATTGGCCTTCTCAGAGGGCTCAAATGCCCTATGTCCCAAATGTCAGGGCTGGCTGCTACTGCAGCAGAATCAACGTGCGCAATTGCGCTGGCACCACTGTGCCTCCTGGGTCCCCACTGGGACTCCTCAAAGGGATCTGGCCTAAACGATGCAGCTGCTGCTAATTGCGGTGCAGCTGTGAAGAAATATGTGGGCACTGGCACTCACTGTGCCCCTTTGGGTCCCCACTGGGACTCTCTCAACAAATGTAGCCCAACGTTGCAGTTGCCCGCTACGGCGGCGCAACTGAGGTAAATAAATCAGGCACTGGCACTTCGTTGCCCTCCGGACCCCCACGGGGGCCCGACAAACAAATATGGCCAACGTTGCAGCTGCCCACTATGGCGGTGCAGCTGTGAGGAAAACAAAGACAGGCACGGGCACCTTGGTGCCCTCTGGACCCCCTCTGGGCCCCAAGGACAAATATGGCCAAAAACGAACTTAGCACTGGCACTAATAGTGCCTGAGGAGCCCCGTTCACCGGGCTCCTCCCGGGACCATCACTCGGTCCCACCGTGTGCCCTCTGCAGCCCCCACTCACCGGGCTATTCTGGGGAGGCTCTCCTGCTCCGACCGCGCGGACCGCGCGTTGGACGCCCCTCCTCTTGTGGCGGAAGGCGGGCCGGCACACAGCCCAGGCAGGCCCCGATCACGGGAACTCTTCTTACTTCGCCCGGTCCCTTCTCCTGGGACCGGGACTTCGACCTGGAGCCCGCGAGGCTCCAAGCGTGCGTGGGGGCGTAGGCCCCGCCCACAACCAGGCAAGGCCGCCTGGCTTCCGGGTCACTCTTGACAGCGGCCCGGCGATTCCTCTCGGCGGCTTCCCTCCTCACTCGGGCGCAATGCGGGGTGGGCTCCCGCTTTCAAAATCATCACATAAGCGGGGTGGGCACCCGCGATGATTAAAAAGGCAAAAATGTGGGGTGGGCACCCGCTAGTAAGCACAAAATGCGGGGGAATCCCCACGTCGGGATTCCCTCTAACAGGGCTGCAGCTCCGTGCTGCGAAGCCCACGTGCTCCTCTTCCTGAGAAATTAGAAGAAAAGCGCTCCCATGGCGCAAGAGTCCTTCAGGGTCCATGGGGCATAGCTGGGCCCAGGGAGGCCAGCACACAGGGCCCTCCAGCAGGGAGGCAAACCCTTGTGGCGGTTCCTCCTGGGCCCCCAGCAGCAGCAAGCCCCAGCAAGTACAGGAACAGCACCAAAAAGCACACCATGCATGGGGTCACAGCCCCTCTATTTATATTACATCAGGGCTTTGTCTGCCCTGGCACAGGGCTTGGGGGAACCAGCAAAAACTGGTTCAGGGGGAATTGGAGCACTTTGTTTACCAGGCTCCTCTTCCCCTTTGTCAGGTGGGGGCTCGTCATCAGACACACCACAGGGGGCGGAGCCAGCATTGTACATGCTAGGCACAGACCTATTCAGGGTCAGGGGATTACTCCTCCCACTACTCCCAATGTAGATGTCCCATTCAGCCTAGTGCTGACTCACTCTGCCCCTCCTGGAGCCACACACACCTCACCAGCCCCTGTCACTCAAAAGCCAGACATGCAATTCACATCAGGCAGGCAGGCACATAGCACACAGAAATGCCAACTTCTAAAAGTGGCATTTCTAAAATAGTTATAATAAATCTGCGCACACCATTGCGCAGCATTTATTATTACCATTCCAAATATACCAAACTTGACCACGCTGCTCCTCTCATATCAGGAATTACCACTGAAACACTTATCAGGGAATCCCCAATGCATTTGAATGCAGCGCTGCAAGCCCACCAGTAGCATTTAATTGACCAGCCCTGGGTATATGGGATACCACTTTACAAGGGACTGACAGGTAAATTAAATAGGCCAAACAGGTGTAGACCAATCTCACCATATTTAACACAGAGAGCACACGCACTTTACACTGGACAGCAGTGCTAAAGTGCCCAGAGGCCTAAAACCACCAACACCATGTCAGAAAAAAGGCTAGGAGAAAGGCAAAAAGTTTAGGGATGACCCTGCAAAAAGGGCCAAGTCCAACATACATGCTGTGAGCTTATAATGGTAGCTACCTTTCTGTTCCACCATCCTTTCATTCTTCCTTCTTCCAGCTATAAACAACAAAAAGAAAGATTAATAGGAAAGGAATAACAAGTAGTGGCAACATAGAGATCTGGAGGGGCCCTGTCCTCTCACTCCAAGCCAAACTATAGAAGAAGTGACAAACACATTTTTTTCTCTACCAATCATAGCTATACTCCCCAGGCACTTTTTATGGATGAGAACTTACAGAACAAAACATTTTGATCCATCCTTTGTCTAGAATATGAAAGTGTTGATAATCAATCAATAAGTAGTGTACCTATTAATACTAGTCACATCATGGAGAACGGAAACATTAAGTGGTCCCCATTCACAAGAAAAAGTCAGACATTTACTCTTAATAGTGGCCTATTGCATTTGCTGTATATTTCTGACTTTCTTGAGATGGACAAATGCTCTTAGGGGCATACCTGGGAAGCAGTAACAGGATCCCAGAAGTACTCAAGTGAAAACCTTATCAAATTCACATTTGCAACTATGTAAAGCCATTGCAACTTGCCAATATATGCACTCTATAGATAAATGCATTCCAAAATAAGTTGTATTAGAGAAACTGCACTTCAAATCATATTTTTTAACCCATGGAGAATTCCTTTCCCTGCACCCCCGCTAAATTCCCCTTCCACCTTTCACACTCTGTATTGATTTACTCCTCACAGGAATTAATATCTAGAATTATATCTAATTGGAAGCTTCCTGGCTTTCCCGGGCTTTCTTCTTGATTAACCTCCAATCCCCATGAGTCAGTAATGATTTACTCGCGCAAAAAAGTAAAGAATTATCTTTGCACCTGTATAAATAAACATTCTGTGAATCGCAAATGTATATTTCAAATAGTAAGAAAGTCCATTTGCATATGTACGTTGAACTTACACATGCAGATGGCTTTGTAATTTAGCGTGAAGGAACTAACCATAGGACACTTTGAAATGGCCACTTAATGACTGGTATGTTTTAGCAACAGACCCCTAGTATACAATGTTCAGTCAGATGTCATTGGTTGGAGACAAAAGATGAAGGGGCATATTCACAAAGAGATATCGCCCAATTAACGGCACTTTACCGCAGCCAAAGTCGTGATAAATTTACCTCCCCATTCACAAGCCGGTGTTAACAGCCCACAGCACCAGTTTACCCGCGATAGCAGCCGCAAAAAACATCGCCACAGAGGACCCCCGCAAATATCGCTATTGAGATGCAGAGTAGGCGTTCCCGTGACAAAAGTCGAGACAACAGCACACCTCAACATTCACAACGACCAGCCACAGCCGCGATAAAAACACAAAACAGGCGATAAGGCGCGTTATCACCATGAAATCTACACCTGCTCTGACCTGGTGTAAAGTCGGACGGCAGCCAGCACCACAAAAGGGAGCACAGCCCAGGGCTACCTCGGAAGGGCAACAGATGCCATGGAGCCACCCATCATGCGGCCCGGACACCCAAGAGGGCCACAACACCCACCGCCACCACCCCCAGGACCACCCCTCCCTTGCACCCCCGACCAAAGATATGCCACATCAGCCACACCGAAACATGTACAAAATATTCCGCTTGATGCCGCACAATCACAACTGGTGACATGGATGTGTCGTCACAGAAATGACCAGCACACATTCACTTTCGAAGCAACAAATGAAACTTTATTAAAATGAACAACGAAATGAAATGAAGACACATGGCCGCTCCCCTCCGGACAATACGTAGGTCACAGCCTGTAAGACAAAAAACATGATGAGAAGGTGTGTCCTGCGCAGATCAGAGGACACAGAGAGAGCGAAGGAGAGAGAGAGGAAGAGAGAGAGAGGAAGAGAGGGAGAGAGAGAGAGAAGAGGAGAGAGAGAGAGGAAGAGAGGGAGGGAGAGAGGAAGAGAGGGAGAGAGAGTGCCACCCCTGCGCACCCAGGCCACACTGCTCACCTGCTGCCACCGGTGTGTCTCCAACCACGTGCCGGTATGTAGGGCAGTTCACCAGGTCAACACACCGACCCACAGAGCAGGACACACCCTCGACCCCATCTTCGCGGCAGGAAACCGCGTCCATTTCAGCCACACAACGCAGCCGCCATGGACCGATCACCACTGCGTACACTTCGCCTTCAACAAACCCAAGGCACCCAAACCAGCCCCACGCCCACCACGAAGGAACTGGAGCAAGGTTACCGACGAGCAACTTAACTCCACCCTCAACCGAGACAACCACACCTGGGCACCCGACGCAAACAGCGCAAACGACGCAGCCAGAGAACTCCACACCTGGATCTCCAACTGCGCAGATGAGCTCGCCCCGCTACGCAACCCCGACAGACAACGCCCCAGGAAAGCCGCCTGGTTCACAACCGCTCTCCAAGAAGCCAGACGCACCTGCAGACGCCTGGAGAAGAACTGGAGAAACACCAAGACAACCGAAAACCACACCACCTACAAGGACGCCATGACGGACTACCACAACCAGATCAGAGCCACCAAAAGGAACTTCATCCACAACAAAATCCTGGCCAACTCCACCAACTCCAAGGAACTTTTCAGTGTCATTCAAGAATTCACCAACCCACGCAGCAAAGCCACAGACATCACACCATCCCAAGACCTCTGCGACAAGCTTGGAACCTATTTCCACCTCAAGATCAAAAACCTCTACGACAACTTCATCGACCATCCACCAGGCGCCACAGACGGCCCCCCGCCCCCCAGAAACAACAGCCAGCCCACCATCTCCAACTGGACACCGATCACGGCCGAAGACACCGCCTCGACCATGAAAAGCATCCACTCGGGGGCCCCCACCGACCCCTGCCCCCCTCACATCTACCACAGAGCCGTGGCCGCCATCGCACCCGAACTACAACGCACCATCAATACCACCTTCAAAACAGGCACCTTCCCAGACGACTGGAAGCGCGCAGAAGTCAGACGCCTGCTCAAGAAGCCCACAGCTGACCCCACCGACCTCAAGAACTATCGGCCCATCTCGCTCCTCCCCTTCGCAGCCAAGGTTGCAGAGAAAACAGTCAACAGGAAACTGACACGATTCATTGAAGAGAACGCCGTCCTCGACCCGTCCCAATCCGGATTCTGAAGCAACCACAGCACAGAGACCGCCCTACTCGCCGCCACAGACGACATCCGCACCCTCCTGGACCAAGGCCACTCCGCAGCCCTCATCCTACTCGACCTATCAGCGGCCTTCGACACCGTCTCCCATCGCACACTAGTCGTCAGACTACACGATGCAGGCATACAAGGAACAGCCCTGGACTGGATCCGATCATTCCTCACCGGAAGAAGCCAAAGGATCAGACTCCCACCCTTCCTCTCCGACTCCACAAAAATCACCTGCGGAGTCCCACAGGGTTCATCACTGAGCCCCACCCTCTTCAACATTTACATGGCCCCCCTCGCAGCCATCGTCCGACAACACGGCCTCAACATCGTATCCTACGCCGATGACACCCAGCTCATTTTCTCCCTCACCAAAGACCCCACCACTGCCAAACTCAACTTCCAGAAAGGAATGCAAGACGTCGCAGTCTGGATGACCAACAGGTGCCTGAAGCTCAACGCCGAGAAGACAGAAGTCCTCGTCCTCGGTACCACCCCTTCTGCATGGGACAGCACCTGGTGGCCGACCGCCCTCGGAAGCCCACCTATCCCCTCAGACCACGCCAAGAACCTCGGCATCGTACTCAACTCATCACTCTCCATGAACCGAAAGGTCAACGCCGTCACCTCCAGCTGCTTCAACACCCTCCCCATCCTCCGCAAGACTTCAAGTGGATCCCCCCTGAGTCAAGGAAGACAGTCACCCACGCACTCATCACCAGGAGACTGGACTATGGAAACGCACTCTACGCCGGCATCAACAAGTCCCTACTCCGCAAACTCCAGACAGTACAGAACACCGCCGCCAGACTCGTCCTCGGCATCCCCCGACACGAACACATCAGCCAACACCTACGAAGTCTCCACTGGCTCCCCGTGGAGAAAAGAGTCACTTTCAAAATCCTCACTCACGCCTACAAATGCCTACACAACAACGGACCCAAATACCTCAACGACAGAATCAACTTCCACGTACCCAAAAGAAACCTCCGATCTTCCAACCTCGCACTGGCCGAAACCCCGCGCATCCACAGAGCCAGAGCAGGTGGAAGATCCTTCTCTCACATTGCAGCTAAGACCTGGAACAAGCTACCGGCAGACATCAGACGCGCCCCCTCCCTGAACACCTTCAGGAAGACCCTCAAGACCTGGCTCTTCGGCTAAACAGATCTGCGGACCCCCCCCTCAGTGCCTTGAGACCCTCACCGGTGAGTAGCGCGCTTACAATTCCCTGATTGATTTATTGACACATCTGATTCAGAGCCGTCAGCAGAAACAGAGCCCAGATACATGGCTGGCACAGTACACACACTTGCACAAGACAACATCGCCTGCCCGCCCATGCACACCCAGGCAGAGGCACCCCATCCTCTCCCGCTGCCCATCGGAGCATGCCCGCCCATGCACACCCAGGCATCAATGCTCACCTTCCGCCACCGGCGCGTAGACAGGAGGTCCCACCACGTGCCGCTGCAAGCCACAAGCCCGGGGCCCGCGGACATGGCACCCTCCACATCATGCAGCCCTGCTCCGCAGGCCACCAGGTCTCACGTTTGGTGCTGGGTCTTGATTACTCCATGGCAGTGGACATACCAGTGCACCCGGCACCATCGCAGGCTGCACACCCGCTCAGCCCAATGGGTGCCACCAACTCTGGGACCCTGGAAGCGACGCCACGTGGCGGTAGGCCCGCGCTGCCTGCTGACTCTGGCCTACACTGCGGTCCAGCAGGGCACACAAAACCTGAGCTGTCCTGACCGCCGGGACGGGGCATCATCGCAGGCTGCACACCCGCTCAGCAGCTCAAGGTGCCACTGACACAGTGCACCCCAAGTCACCATCCCGTGGCGGGGTGCCTGTGACGTCCGCAAGGCCCCGGGTGCCACTAACCCTGTGCAACCCCAGTCTGCGCCACGTGGTGGTAGGCCCGTGCCGTCCGCAAGGCCTCGGATGCCACAAACCCTGTGCGCAACAACTCATGGGCCCTACATGAGTGAGAACCGTGGAGCGGCCGTCATCCAGTCACCACCGGAAGAGGGGAATGTGACGTCGTCGGCCCCTTATGTTGGCGGAGTCACATGGCCAGTGGCGCCTGTGCGGGATGGGTGTGCTGGATGGGTGTGGTGTGTGTGAAAACCTGCCCTCAGGGAGTGGCTGTGACATGCTGACAACTAGACCAGTGACCTGCACACCACCAGCGAGTACGGCTGCGATGGGTAGAAATGAGGGCCCCCCCTCGGGGCGTTAGCGGAGTGGTCTGGCCTGCCGTACGCCCGACCAGAGCAGGGCTTGCAACAATGCCTTGTGGGCTCTGGGCGTGCTCCAGTCCATGTCCGGACAAGGAAGTGACTGATGCGTGTGTCCCTGTTGTAGTGTTCACGGAACCCGGTACACAAAATGCAATGTCGCACCCTCTGACTGGCATCCCACAGGATGAACATCATTGACGCAAGGGAAGGCACTGTCCCCACATTCATCCACACATCCATACATGAATGACGTAAGACATTACACAGCAGTGCGTCACTGGATGTTTATTTGCACATCCAGTGCAGTCATGCAGCTGGAGCGGTACAGGGCAATGCCGAGCACACTACACAATATGGGCCCGTGGAGGGCCAGCCACTGTCCATCCGGGGATGACCTGTACTGCGGAAGAGGAAGGGTACAGTCCGCAGTCTGTCCGCCATGTCATTGGTCGTCAAACAGGATGTGGCAGTCCATGTCGCTGTCCAAGGTGAGTGCATCAGAGTGTATCCGGGGTCAGTGGTAGGTCTTGAGGCCATGTGCGGCACCAAGCAGAAACAGGCAATGTGGCGGAAATGGATGCTAGTGCCCTGCCCTCCTGACCACAGTCCCATCCACGTCCTCATCCCCGGGTGTGTACCCTGCCCCACCTGTGGGTGTTGCAGTACCGGCTGCGGCACTGTGTGCCACTGTCACATCAGGGGCCGGAGGAGGATTGTCGGCCGCACTGTGTGGCAGTGACACATCAGGTGCCGGAGTGGATACGCCTGCCGCACTGGGAGGCACTGACACACCAGGGGGCGGAGATGTGGATGGTGTGGGGGCAGCAGCATTCATCATCGCCACGCCTTGTGGCAGCAATGCCATCATGAGGACATGCAGGGCACAGTAGATCCCAGCTACATTTCACTGATGTGCAGCGGCGGCTGCCATCCTTTCCGCCTCCATCCGCACCATGTCCTCCATGAGCCTCCGCATCTTTGCCAGCTCACGGCTGGCATCGCTGGGGCCACTCTGAGCGGACATGTATTCTTCCCTCCGCGTCATGACTCCAGAGATGTCAGTCAGGGCTCGCTGGAGTCCATGGGGCGGACATAGACACCCAAGGATGGAGTCCAGTTTGGTAGCCATGAGCTCGAACCCCACCCACACCTGCTCGGCCGTCTCTCTCTGGCCCTCCAGCACACGGCATTGGAAGGCCATTTGTTGTTCCTGGGGGACTTGGGAGGGTGCCGGGGCTGTGGGTGCCTCCTGCTGGGTGGTTTGGGTGGTGGGTGGGGTCTTATGAATGTAGCTGGGCTGCCCTGATCCTGGAGATGAGTTGCGGATAAGGTCAATGAGGTCTTGGATGGTGTTAGAAATGGGATCTCTAGTTGGCAAGGGCTTGCACCTTTGTCCAAGTAGGGACCCTTCTTCCTAGTCAGGGTAAGGGTTGTTACACTCGTGAAGTAACCCCTGCTCACCCTCGTGGTAGCTTGGCACGAGCAGTCAGGCTTAATTCAGAGGCAGTGTGTAAAGCATTTGCACATAACCAACAGTAATACAGTGTAAGCACTACAAACGGACACCACACCAGTTTAGAAAAATAACCAATATTTTATATACTCAAGACAAGACCAATTACGACAAAAATCCACAATACTGTACTTTATGAATGAATACTTGATACGGTAACTTCTTCTTTGCAGGAATAGCACAAAAGCAAAGTTCGTACGGGTCGGTAGCTCCGTCCGAGCCTACCGTGATGCTGAAAACCACAGAGTCTAACAGTTCCAGCCGACCGCGTCGATACGGGCCAGCAGAGTCGTGAACAGACTCGGTCACAGTACCTTTTCTCGTTGTGGCTGGTACGGAGTGTACGAGCCGGTCGGCGTTCGTCGCGGTTGCGGTGCAAGACGGAGCGATGCAAGGTGCGGTGTCCCTCGATGCGGTGCAGGCAGCGGCTCGATGAGCGTCGTGCAGACGGAGTCGGTGAGTCCAAGGCGTGCGATGCAGGGCGAGACGATGCTCGATGCGGTGCTGACAGGTTGCGATGCAGGCGACCAAGCCGGAGTGCGGGAGCTGGCGTCGGACAGCGGTGCGAGTCGGAGCGGTGCGTCGCAGACGTGCGAGCGGTGCCCCAAATGCGGTGCGGTCTCGACTCTTGAGCCAGTTGCAGCGACAGTGTCGGTCTGGTCCGGCTGGCCCAGTGAAGCGATGCGATGCGAACTGCGGTGCCCACAGGTCACGGTGCAAGCAGCGGCTCGATGTTGGCGGCGTCGGACGTCGCCCACGGTGAGACCAGGGTTGCGATGCGAGCGGGGCGATGCGGTCTGCGGTGCAAACAGGTCACCGGCCAGGGATGGATTCGGTTGACGGAGTCGGTTGCAGTTCCCTTCCTCTGTGGCGACTGAAACAGCGTTCCAGAAGCGGTACCCAGAGGCTTGTGTAGTCTTTGTAGTCCCTGAGACTTCTTAACAGGAGGCCAGCTCGGTTCCTGGCCCTTGGAGATACTCAGCACAAGTTCGTAGAAAGTTCAGTCCAGTCCTTTCACTGCCCAAGGCAGAAGCAGCAGCTGCAGGCCAACCCAACAAAGCAACAACACAGCAAAGGGGCAGTACTCCTCCTGGCAGCTCTTCCAGCTCTTCGTCTTGGCAGGTTCCTTGATTCCAGCGAGATCTAAATTCATGGGGTCAGGGCCCCAATATTTATATCCCAAATTCCTTTGTTCTCTGAAGGCAGAGAGGCCTTTGCCTAGTCCAAACCAGTTCTGGAGCACTTTGTTGACGAGTCTCCGTCCCTTCTTTCAGTGAGTAGGCCAGGGACATCAGATGCACCACAGGAGGTGGAGCCAGCATTGTGGAGGGAAGGCACTGTCCTATTCAGGGCCCAGGTGCGACCCCTCCCACCCATCTACAGGTCGATCTGGCTATTCAGCCCTGCGCTGACTCACCCTGTCTCCTGACATCCCCCAGCCCCTGTCACTCACATTCCAGACAAGGAATACACAACCTCGCAGAGGCAGGCTTGGATGGTTAGGCAAGAAAATACCCACTTTCTAAAAGTGGTATTTTCAAACACAGAATGTTAAAACCGACTTCACTAAAAGATGCATTTTATCATTCTGAGTCCAGGCATACTAAACTCGAATTTCTACCATGTTCCCGGGGTCAGTTAGGATTATAAGCTGTAATAATCAAAACTGCCCGTTCTGGCCTAGGGGAACAGGTAGCCTTGCAATAGTGAAAAACGAACTAGGCTGTAATTCACTATCAGGACATGCCGCACACACCGGGCATGTCCTACCTTTCGCATACACCGCACCCTGCCCACAGGGGTACCTTGGGCCTACCTTAGGGGTGACTAACATGTAGCAAAGGGAAGGTTTAGGGACTGGCAAGTGTGTGCACTTGCCAAGTCGACATGGCAGCCCCAGGCTGCGCACAGGCTCTGCGTTGGCAGGCCCGAGTTACACTTTACGGGCTGTTTGCGTGGGTGGCACAATCCAGTGCTGCAGCCCACCAACAGCATTTGGTCTATAGGCCCTGGCACAGTAGTGCACTTTACAAGGGACTGACACATAAACCAAATAGGCCAATCATGGAAACACCAATCCATAACACATTTTATACAGGAGCACTTGCACTTTCCCACTGGACCGCAGTGAGGAAAGTGCACTGAATCATCACACCAGCAAAAACAGAGTCAACACCGGGAGGTCAGAAAGCAAAAAGTCAGGGGAAACACGCCAAAAGATGCCAAGTCTAACAGATGGTTTGGGTGTTGATGCTGGTGTTGTCCTCCTCATCATCAGTGAATAGTGGCTGTGACTGCGCTGCAGGAGGTGTTGACGATGCCCCTGCGATGTGAAGGGGAGATGGTGTATTACAATGTGTCCACATGTATGTAGCCGCATGGTACAGGTTGACATTCAGACAGCATGGCATTGTACATTGTGACAGTCTGTGGGTCTGGGAGAGGACCCAGAGTGATTGTGGGTGTGCAATGTGCCCTGCTTGCTTGTGCAGGTGTGCCATTGTGGCCATCTCCCCACGTCCCCCCAGTACCTGGTGGTCACTCACCCTGTTGCGGTTGTGTTGTGTCCTGTCGAGCAGTGTCCGGTCCCCGACTCCGGCCACAGTCTCCACACTGATGACTGTCGACACCAGCTCCTCCATGTCATCCAGCTCCAGCTGTGGCGCTGGGCCCCCACCTCCTGTCTGCGTTGCTGCCTTCAGGTTGGCGGAGAGTTTCTCCTTGGTCTTCCGCTTGATGTCATTCCATCGCCGCTTGACCGCATCCATTGTCCGCTTGTGCTCTCCGACGGCATTCACCTTGTCAACGATGTCCCGCCATATTCCAGTTTTGGTGCCCAATGACACGTTGGAGGTGACGAAGAGTTGTTC
Source organism: Calotriton arnoldi (assembly GCA_963921515.1). Classification (NCBI taxonomy): domain Eukaryota; kingdom Metazoa; phylum Chordata; class Amphibia; order Caudata; family Salamandridae; genus Calotriton; species Calotriton arnoldi. The sequence continues at coordinate 875,991 of CAWUFW010006492.1, forward strand.
CATCACCTCCGTGACTATGATCCTGTTCGCCTACGGACTGAACTTGGTCTTCCTCATCTTCTTGTCCTTGCCCTTCCCTGTCCCCGAGGTCCCAGGCTGGTCATCCGGGGTGCTTGTGGGGTTGCGCTCGTCCTCTGCGCCTGCCCCGGCTGCCTCCATGGTGCTTGTGTGTTGGTCAGTTTATGTGTGGGTGTTTTTTCTACTTTTATGGAGATTTTTTACGCCTGCCAGGTGTGTGTTGCAGGCCTGGCGCTGCTTGTCGCTGATTTACTCATCGCGCTTTGGCCCATCGCGTGTTTTTTGGTGTTGTGGTTTGTGTTTTTATCTCCATCGTGGTGGTTGTATCGCGGACATTGTCCGCGGTTTCGGCAGACTATCGCATGCTACCGCCTTGTTGTGAATTCCACGTTGACACAGGGTTATTTTCCCGCGATAGGCTGCGATATTGAAAGTTGCGTTACACGCTACTCTTGCGGTAGTTATCACACGTTCTTGTGAGTATACCCCGAAGTCTGCAGTCCCATTCCAAAAGATATCTCCCCAGTTGAGTGAGAGCCATGCCCGTCAAACCTAAAAAGCAATAATACAAGAATCCCCTAAATTCTCACACTTCTCTATGACCATCCTAGCCCCATTTATCTTGCCTTTATTCAGCCTATATCTGTCTCAATGTTTCACCCATGCCAACCCAATAGCCTCCTTCGCTCATCACCTATACATTGAACCCTGACTTTTTCCTTTTCCTCAGTTTGTTTCATGTATTAATTCTCCTGGTCATCTCTCTTTTAAACCACTGCCTTAGTCTTTGTCTTTAATCAGCACCCTAAATCTACCCTCTCTCTCTCTCAGCGTTTGCTCTTTCCTCTCTCCAAATTAATTCCTTCCTTTCCCCTTAGTCTGTCTTTTAATAACTTTTTCACTATTTCCATCCCTACGTTTCTCCTCAACTCATATACGTTTCCAATTTTCACTCTCACCAGTTCAGTCTCTCTCCAGCAGAATTACGATAAGGGCCCTCTCATAACTAAGTGTTACGCCACACTAGCCTAGTCATAATTGGGCCAATTCAGTGCATCTGTAGTAGTCAGTTGGTCGAGGTGTGAGTCCACTAGAGGTGCTCCATGTTTTATGTTATCCGGTAGCAGAGCGCCATGTTCTTGTGGCCTGGGACTGTGCAAAACCTGTACCCCCACTCATATTTGAGGATGGCTAATGTTCCCTAACATTAGGCTATGGGTAGGCTGTAATTTATGATGGAAGCTGATTTTAGTTCAGGGCAGGCCCTTTTAACCTGTACCTTTTAAGTGTAGAAGGGTTTCTGGCCCTTCACAAAAATTCCATGGAATTCCTCATAAAAAGGGTCTGTTGATAGTGTGTGCATTTACTGCTCAAGAAGACGTTACAGGAGTATTATCTGACTATAAACCTGTGTACATTAAGAAAGGTCTCCTATAAAAGTTACTGTTAATGCTACACAATATGCTGGTCCCCCCTAAAGCTGACTTTGTACGTCACTCCGGAGACGCCATGCTGGATGTTACTCATTCTGGGACTGAGGAGACTTTGGCCAAGTGAAAACAAGTTAACATATCAAGGCTTTCTGTCTGGCACATTTGCCCCAATGACTGACTATGATAAACAGTTATAACCTGAGAGCTCCTGGATGCTACCAGGAAAACTGAACCCTTCTCTATACACTAACATCAAATTTGGGCCACAGTATAATTTACTTTGTAGTGTCTTACAGAATGCACACTATAATTGTTTTGTGCTTTATCATAGCACCATTATGTGCAGAGCTTCAACCATTTTGTATACATGCGCATAAAATATTCATTATGATTCAAAGATATAACTTACACCCGACAGTGGGTTTACAGAGTAAGGTTTCTTGTGTCATACCTTACACCAGTACCAAACCCACTAACTCCTTTTGAAGAAATTATTGATTGTTTTACTCACTACCTCTGGAGTGACAAGCTTGATACGCATTAACTTGATTACTCAATTGTTCTCCAGCAGGAACTTAATATTTATCAGAAAGACACTGATCTGATCATAAATAACAGTACTCGAGGAGATGATACACAAGTTCTGGGCCCCACTACACCAACAGGGCAAAGCCAACTATGAAAGCAAAAGAACAAAAAACAAAAAAATGTATTGCAGGGCAAACAAAACACAATGGCACAAAGCAAATTAAAACAACACATTTAAACAATGGAATAATTACAGAACATATTAACATAATGACTATGTCATACAGCACCCCATATCCCAACTGCAAGTCAATACAGCTGCATAATAGTGTGACACAAAGCAATACAATGCAACGAAAGAGAACAAAAGCACGACCACAACACAATAACACCACACCACAAAACACAATATACACTTTACTCCCCATCCACATTGCTGTTATATGCCATATAAGGAGACACCAAGGGCCTGATTCTGATGCGGGTTGGAAAGCTCCCCGACCGAATCGGTTTGGAAATGGTTTCCGACCCACTCGGATCGGGAGAGTCCGACCGACGGAGTACGATGCATCCGGATGCTTCCAGATACGATTTGGTTGGACTCCCATTGACTTCAATGGGAGCATAAGTTCCTAACCGCATCAGAATTGGGCCCTGGGTCGGGAAGACACGTTCCCGATCCGATTTGGAAGGAGCAAATGCCATTAGGAGGCCTTACTAACTGCATCAGAATCAGGCCCTAGGTGGTAATGCTTTCCTAACCGCATCAGAATCAGGCCCCATGTATTTAGATTTTAAGTCATTTTCCAATTTAAACCATGGCGGAGGTCCACCAGTCCATGGGGGAGAAGGGACCTGAGCCTCCACCATGTGGCTGAGGTCGGACCACCCTATTTCTAGATCCCTGCCTACCTGCCTGGCAGGGTACTCTGTACTGTAAAGAGAGCTGATGCAACAGTGGCTCACTTTACAGCACTGAAGGATTGCTGTGCAAGGGCTATCTTTGAATTGCCCACTAGGCAATCTTTTTGTAAAAAAAAAAAAGCCTTCAAGTGGAAGATTACATTTTCTTTGAACACAAATTAAATGGCATAGATATGCAGGAAGTTTTCTTCTCTGTGTGGTGGCCATTCTGCATTTTCCCTGCCCAAGTCTGCAATTCCTCGCATAGAGGATACAGGGGTAGGGAAAATGAGTGACAATAGTCTAATCCTCAATAGGCCATATAAACTGTCAATGCAACCTGGTGGCCTCTTGGCTGATGGGAAGATAGGTCAATAGTTTACAATGGCAGAGGCAGTGGAGGCTCCGTGGGTGTATGTCTGGTGCTTCCCTAACATGAAATAGAGTGTCAGTGCCGTGAACTTGGCCTGGCAGAATCACCGCTGAATTCCGACAGTGCCCTCACTGTGCCAAATTCTAAATCAGGATCCAAGGACCTTATTTAGAGTTTAGTGGATACAGGACACCTTCTACAGAATGATGGGGGTCTTGTCTGGCCTATTTAGAATTTGTAGGGCCTCTATAAAATCTAAATAGGGCAGATGGGCCATCCACCAATTTTGGCAATGTCCCACATTCTCCAAACTCTACATAAAGCCCTATGTCTTTCCAAAAGTACATTCATATCTGAAGCCAATACTTTAAGAATAATTCTTTATAATTTCAATTCATGTTTTGTTACTTTTGTCAGTTCAACTAGGGATAACTTATTTTCACAAGGACATGACTTCCAAATTTGTGAGAACAACTGAGGTGATATGAATTCCACTTTCATGCTTAAACAGAGCAATGGAATATGTTCAAGTGAAACAGATAAAGCCAGGTGAGGACGATCAATTTCTCTCTCTCTTGCTATCTTTTTCTGTCATTGTCTTTTCAATTTTCAAATTCTATTGGCATTTACCCTAGTTATGTTCTTTTCTTCCTAGAGGTAATATGAAAATAAAAAAGAAAGACAAGCACAGAAGAGAACAACAATTAAGAATGATTGTGGTAGCCACCGTAAAATAGGTAGTTTGCTCACACAGAGTTGTCCAAAGCATTGTCATGATTATACTTTTAATAGACCAGTTTGTGATCCTTCAACAGTATACACTTTCAGGTTGTTATATACCATGAATAAAGGTGCTTGCTCAATTCATGCCACAGGGATGGTTGAGTAACATTTAATTGCTACAATCATTGCCCTTGGTAGATTGAGCAAACCTCTTCAGAGAAAGGCTACTCGTCCCTGGATCTAATTTCTTCAGTCGGAATGACTCTACTTTCCTTGTCACTTCTGCAGCTTGATTTGCCAGAAGGTTGCAACTTTTATTTCATAATTTTTGGACCAAAATATTGACATCACTTTTCCAGGTGTGTCCGCTCTTATGTGTTTGTATCAGGAACTTGTGTGAAGGAACTATAGATGTGCTCTTTTATCCAAGGGCACTGACATGTGGGAATTTGTTAGAGATCTGCTGTGGCCAGTGCAAACATTCATCTCATCTTCCTGTGTACCAGTGTAAGGATGTGTGTTTTTGCCTTCATTCTTGTAGATACCTTGCCATGCGAAGTTAAGGAGGCTCTGTACTTTTTCCTGCAAGATGTAGCTTGATCTATGCGAAGTAGGTTGAGTAGGTGTGCACCATTTGGTAGTTGTTTGCTGAGCTGTTCCTCAAGATTGTGTAGCACACATTTATTTGATCACTGTTTCAAGTCTCTTACGTCATGTCATTGACTTGTTATCTCGTCCTTCTGCGTCTTCTTCCCTCTCATTCTTCTTCTTCTGCTCTCCCTCCCTCTACCTCTTCTTCACTTTCTTGCTGTATCTAACTTTCTCTGCACTCTCTACCCATTTCTATTGCTCCATCCCTCTTGCTCTCTCACACTCTCTCTCCGTCTCTCTCCTCAAACTATCTTTCCTTTTATCTCACTAAATCTCCTGTGCACTCTTATTACAATCTTTTTCTTCATATCTCTCCTTGTTTCTCTTTCCCTATTATGCATGCTCTTTCTCTTGTTTTCCCACTCCCTCTCTATCTTTCTATCTCGTCTTGCTCATCCTCTTTTTAGTTGCAGTCCCTTTCTCTGTTCTTTTCTTTTACTTTTGGCCTTTCTTCCTTTCCTCACTCCCTATTTCTCTTCTCTACCGCCCCTCTCTCAATGGCACACTCTCAAAACGAACATAGTCACCTTGCCATCATCTCTACTATACCTACACCTTCTTTAGTCTCTTGTTTTTTCTCTCTTATGCTCGCATACACGTTTGACCTAAATCACTTTGGGGCAGAAAGGATTGTATGTCAGAATAGCATTGAAATAAATGTCATGCTGCAAAATATCATAGACAAAGTATCGAGTAGCAAAATATTGTCAAGGCAAAGGCACACTGGGAAGTATAGATTTACGGTTCTTTATTCCACTTCCATTTATCTTGAATATATACATCATCAAGGTACATATATGCGGTGTTACGTATAGTAACCCTAGATGTACCTATCAATACTTGACACCATTGCTTTGGTAAGAATGCTTTCACTCGCTTTAAAATAGTGCATTAACACTTGTTTTACAGATATGTTATAAATATATTTCCTATTCAATTTCGTGTGGAAGACAATTATTCCTTCTTTTCTTTTTTTATCGTTTATTTCGTCCTTTCCCATGCTGACAATGATTTGGCATTATAACCCAAATACTGTCTGCGGACCTGGGTATCGAATAATATAGAAAACAATTGGTCCTAGACTTATTTACCATGCACTAGAGTCGTAATGGTGTTCATAATTTGAAATACAAATTAGATATGCATATGATTAGCATAAGGTAACAAATACATACAAAGTTCTCAAATGTGCACCTTCAAGTAAAAAATGATAAACATGGCACCCATTAATTCTTTGAAAAGATAACTGTTTTAATTTCACAGACACATTATATGCAGGTAAACATATTACCATACTCTGTAGCAAGATGAGAGGTTGCTCCAAAGGGAGTGAGAAAAATCGTGCTCATGTGTGAGATAGATAAGGTGAAAAAGAGGAATATCAGAGTGAAGATAGGTTCAAAAATAATGATTGCAATTATTATAAATAACAAAACTGGTTATAAGTGACATCAAGACCAGTTAATCAAGGCCTGCCCCTCATGAATCATCCCTGTTGTCGTTCACGATTATTTCCAAGGAAACAGAGAAATTTCATCTGTAGGTTGGACAGGGTAAAGGTGGCGTAGGGTACAGCCCCACTTGGGAAAGAATGTCGACGTTTCGACCCGACTTAGGCAAGGGGAATGGGAGACAACCTATAGGCAGGTGTGTGTGGGTTGGCCTGATCACAGCTCCCAGTGGTGGGTAGTATGCACAGCCGTTGCGGTGTAGTAGAGGGTATCCGTGAACCCTTATATAGTCAGTGTAGGAGAGTAGGATCTGCTTCACATGGGTACCCCCACTTTTTGCTGATGCTTCACTGTTTTTCGACCTTAGTCTGGCTGGGGCCCTGCTAATCAGAACCCCAGCCTAGCTGCTTCCTCTCTAAAATGGTTTCCATGTGCCTTAGGCACATCTCTGATTGGAATCTGGAGTGCCCTTATAAGTCCCTAGTATATGGTATACTATGTACCCAGGGCATAGGTACCTCAGAGGCCTACCAGGGGCTGCAGCATGTATTGTGCCACCCCTGGAAGGCCATCCAAACTGACACCACAGGTCTGCTACTGCAGCCTGGGTAAGGTGGTGCATGCACCCCTTACTGTGATATAGGCTACCTATATCACTACATACATACACACATATAAACCTATAAGTCACTCCTATGGCAGGCCTTATCAATCCTGAAGGCAGAGTGCGTGGTTCCTATGTGAGAGGGTGCACCTGCATGAGCAGGTCCCCTCTGCAGCGTTCGGAGACCCTTCTCTGATGCTGTTTGTAGTGCAGCCTGACCATATACTCTTAAGCGCATTATAACCTCGCGTTAAATGCTAACTTTGAGATGGCTGCACGGAAACATGTCGTGTTTGGTGTCAAACATCTTGGAATACTACCCCCCCCCTCCAGTTCTGGTGGCGGGGGTAGCATTCCACCCTTCTAGAGGGAAAGACATGTACACACCGGTATACCCGGTACTGACTTTCCAGAGCCCTGGCATCACAAAATGGATGCCGCTGCCACAGACACGAGTCTGGCCTCCTGCTGCTGACCGAAACTCTGGCAGGGGAGGCCTGGACAATAGGTTTCCTGTCCCAGGGAGGTGTGACCACCTCCCCAGACAGGATAGTGTGTATTGGGGCTGGGCGGGAGCACTCTCTGGTGCTTTGAAGTCCTGCACTGGGGGCACATTTGGTGTCCCTGTGCATACCCCAGTTCAAACTGGCTCAGGGGCTTCCAGCCCCTGCTCTGGCGCGAAACTGGACAAAGGGAAAGGGGTGTAACCACCCCTCTGCCCTGACCCTCCCATAGGTGGGGCCACAGAGTATGTCCAACCCCCTACCTTAGTATAAGTATGGGACCCCAGTCCTTAGGACTTTAGATTTACCTGGACGAAACTCTGATACAGAATCCTGGACCTTCGACGCTCTACTTTAAGATTAGAGGACTGAAGAATCTCCCTTGGGGTCAAGGAGTGACTCCCCTGCTTGGCAGGCACCAAAGAAGCAATTGTCCGGTCTGCATCGCTGAAGCTCCCATCGGACGCCGAAGTCCTTGCATCCCCAGAGGTAGATTTCCAGACTTCCCCGAGGCTGCCCTGAGTCCCCAGTAAAGCTGAGGCCTGTAGCTGTCGTGGGTAACGTGGAACCGTGACCCCTGGACACCGAATGCATTTGCAAGTGCATCCTCTTCTGGGTCTCCCACGAAGTCGTGCTTTAGGCTCCGAGTAGCCCTAGCTTCCAGCACCAACTGCACCGAAGATCACTGGCCTCCACTCCACGAGTGTCCTGTGAGCCAGCTCCACGTGCATCATCTCGAGGCTCCTTTGCGGTCGCTAGTCTGTTGGCTAGTAGGCCCTTCCGAAGGCCAATCTTCTTCTGCTTGGGCTCCCTGGTTGCTCCAGGCGTGCCCTGACTTACCCTTGCTGGGTGAGTCCCACAGACCTTGCTGGTTTGCAACATCGTCCTTCTTCCATTTCCACGAGACTTGCCGTTGCCAAGGCTTGTTGGGTCCAATCCGGTCACCGACACCCCTGCAATCCACAGACGTCGTGGGACAGCTTGAATCCAGCTCCTGGTCATCGTCGACGCCTCCTGGACCTCGTGGCTGAAGAGTCAAGACGACCGTCAACCTACCTGAAGCACTCGACATCGGTGGGCATCTGCTCATCGCCTTCCTGGTCACTGGCTAGTGACCCAGACTCTGTCCCCTCTGCTTTCAGGTTCTTCAGATCTTCGATCCACCTTTGGATCCACCCGAACACTTTCGACTTGGCCGCCAGCAGCACTTTGCAGCAGATCGCCATTGAAAGCGACGACGAAACCCGACCCCGAAAGACACCTATGCACCCGGCTCCCCTGGGTGAGGTAACTCGAGTACTCCGGTGCTCCCGTGGGTATTGACACTAGAACAGCCTAGTTCTCAAAGGGTTTGCTCCAAGTCCTCCTGTAAGTGTCCCTTTTCTTTTAAATTCTAATCGCGACTTTCCCCATAGAAGTTAACGGTGGTTCGCGGCTGTGTTCATACACTGCACGCGTCCCCCGTGGGTCCCCTGTGTCACTACCTTGGGTGGTTCCTTGGGGTCCAAGCACTTCTACAGGCTCTAGGCCTTGTGTCTAGCTCAGTCATGGTTCTTATACCACTTTATTGGTATATGGTTTGGTACGCCCCTGGGGCTCAAACGTGTATTTGTGCTATTACTGTAGATAACTAACTTATAATTTATGTATCTTCGAACTCTAGCCTCATAAAGAGACTAGAGGGGTGTGTTTAGCAATAAATACATATATTTTGAATATATACCTGGTGTGGTCCTCTTTCATTTGGTCACTCAAGCGATTATAGACTGGTAAAACAAGCTGCTTTACATTCCTTCAAGACTTAGCCTGAAGGCTGCTCTCCATAGCTACCACTAGGATAGCTTTCAATAAAGGTTGTCTTTAACCTACCTCCAATAAGGGGTTGTTTGGACTGGTGCAAGGTGCCCACTATAATTAGTGGACAGCATATGCCAGGCCAACTTCTCACATTGGTGTGCAGCGTGTGGGATTCCAGCTTGCTATTGTTTTACCAGATAATCTCAATTGAATTGATCAACTGAAAACCACTAAGGGTACCTAAGGTACATATAAATCAAGCTTAGTAATACAGTAAGTTCTACTGAACTTAGAGTTGTGTGTTAAGGGATAGCACACCCTTTCTACAACTCAAGAGAGTTTAGTAGGCCACACTAGAGTAGGTAGTGCATACACCACACCTCACTAGTAATGTCTTCAAAGCCAGGACCCAGTGAGTCCTTGCCAGAAGCCAGTGGGCTTCTTCCTCCAAGTATGATAAACTCCCATTCTTGGAATTGAGAGCATTATGCAATACTAGGAAGTTGAAGGCAGGCAAAAGTGCCAGCACCCAACACCTCAGGGAGGTGTTCTGAGCTGATGATCTCAGCAGGCCCCTAGGGTCTGAAGGGGTAGGCAAAGAGGGTGGGGCAGGAGATGAGGAAGGGGCCAGGGGTGAAGAAACCCAGGCCCCCCCTCTGAAACTGGCCAGGAAGGTGAAAATGAGCTTGTCCTGGAAAACCCAATTCCTCCTGTGGAGGAGGAGGAGGAGGATCAGAATGACCTCCCCTTTGTCCCCCCAGGAAGAGTTCTGAGTGTGCCCAGAAGGTCTAGGTCTCCTTCTCAGGAGTCTAACCACTCTGACACCTCAATAGGGACCTCTGTCTCCTCTCATAGGAGGGAATCCTCTCATGAGAGGAGAAAGAGACTGATTCAGTATGAGCAAGCCCAGCTTGAACTCAGAAAACAGCAATTGGCTATAGACAGGGAGTCCCTAGATCTCTATAGAGAGAGACAAAAGTTGGGACTAGAGTCCCATGGTGGCAGCAGTTTCCCCAAAGATAGGGAAAGGTCTTATGACCATAGAAACCTGAGCAAGATTGTCCCTCCCTACCAGAGTGGGGATGACATCCACAAATGGATAACTGCTCTAGAGAGGGCCTGTAAAGTACAGAGGGTCCCTCAGGAGCAGTGGGCAGCAATCTTGTGGCTCTCCTTTGCAGACAAAGGTAGAGACAAGCTCCTCACTGTTAGAGAGGAGGATGCTGATAATTACAAAGTCTTGAAGAGTGCTCTAATTGATGGGTTTGGCCTAACCACTGAACAATACAGGTTAAAGTTCAGGGATACCCAAAAAGCACAGACTCAAGACTGGGTGGACTTTGTTGATTGTTCTGCCAAGGCTCTGGAAGGTTGGTTATTGGGCAGTAAGGTATGTGACTTCACAGGATTGTACAATCTGATCATGAGGGAGCAGATTCTTAATAACTGTCAAAATCAGCTGTTGCATCAGCACCTGGTAGACTCTGATCTGACCTCTCCCCAAGAATTGGGAAAGAAGGCAGACAAATGGGTCAGAACCAGGGTGAAGCAGAAGGTACAGAACCAAGGTGGTGACCCTAAGAAGCAAGATTCGAAAACCTCTGATAAGGGTGGGGAGAAGGGTAAAGATCAAAAGTCTTCACAAGGCCCCCAAAAATCTTCTTCAGGTGGGGATTCACAGTCTACCAAAGGGAAAGGCCAAAGGAAACCATGGTGCAAGGTCTGTAAGCAAAAGACCCACTGGACCAGTGATTGCACCAAGTCCAAAGACTCTACTCCAGCCCCCACCATTGCCCCTAAGGCACCTGCTCCCCCTAGTGCAGTTACAGTTGGTGGTGGGACTACACAAGCCAAGGGTTTAGTAGGGTTGACCCTGGGTAAAGAGATGAGCTCTGACCTAGTCAGAGAACTCACTCAGGCTGTCCTAGTCTGTGATGGAGGCATGGATATGACCTCCTCTGTGAGTCCCAGTAATCTGGGCAAGTACAGACAACAGCCCTTAATCAATGGAAGAGAGGCTTTGGCATTTAGGGACACAGGGGCAAGTGTCACCATGGTGACACAAGACCTTGTGAATCCTGGGCAGATTATACTTGGTGAAATGTACCAAGTGACCAATGCTAGCAACGTCAGAACAGACCATACTCTGGCAGTTGTTAACTTCTCCTGGGGAGGGGTAACTGGCCTTAAGAAGGTTGTGGTAAGTGCAGACCTACCCGTTGAATGCTTGCTTGGCAATGACTTAGAAACTTCAGCTTGGGCAGAAGTGGAGCTCAGGACCCATGCAGAAATGCTGGGCATCCCTGCAGATGTGTTTGCTGTGACCAGGTCACAAGCCAAAATGTCTAACACTGAACAGGCCTTGGATTCTGGAATAATGGACCAAGTGCCCTCCAAGAAGAGGAGTAGTAGGGTAAAGGCAGTGCCTTCCCCTTGGCTCAGAAGGAAGAACAGTCCCTTGAGGGGGATGATCTCAGTCCTGAGGAAGGAACTGTCCCAGAGGAGCTTGAACCTGACCAGGTTGAGTTCTTGGGGACAGGGGCCCTTCCAGGGCAGATCTGAGCCAGGAGCAGCAGAGCTGCCCCTCTCTTGAACCCCTCAGACAGCAAGCTGCTGCTGAGGCTGCTGGGAAAGCTAGTGGTCCCCATACTGTGTATTGGGATGATGGACTCTTGTACTCAGAGTGTAGAGACCCCAAGCCTGGTGCTACCAGGAGGTTGGTTATACCTCTGAAGTTCAGGGGCTTCCTATTGACCCTAGCCCATGACATTCCCTTAGCAGGTCACCTGGGCCAGAACAAGACTTGGGACAGAATTGTCCCTCACTTTCACTGGCCCCACATGTCTGAAGACACCAAGGAGTTTTGTCGCTCCTGTGTAACCTGCCAGGCCAGTGGCAAGGCAGGTGGCACTACAAAGGCCCCCTGATACCACTACCTGGGTTGGGGGTTCCCTTTGAAAGGGTGGGGATTGACATTGTTGGTCCCATGGATCCCCAAACAGCATCTGGGCACAGGTTTATCCTGGTGGTAGTGGATCATGCCACCAGGTACCCAGAGGCTATACCCCTTAGGACCACTACAGCACCTGTGGTGGCAAGGGCCCTCCTGGGAATTTTCTCAAGAGTGGGCTTCCTAAGGAGGTTGTATCAGACAGGGAGGCAAACTTTATGTCTGGATACTTAAAAGCAATGTGGAAGGAGTGTGGAGTGACTTACAAGTTCACCACACCCTATCACCCACAATGCAATGGTTTAGTTGAGAGATTCAACAAAACCTTGAAGGGCATGATTAAAGGGCTCCCAGAAAAGCTTAGGCGAAGATGGGACATACTCTTGCCCTGCCTTTTATTTGCATACAGGGAGGTGCCTCAAAAGGGGTTGGCTACAGCCCTTTTGAACTTTTGTTTGGTCACCCTGTCAGGGGTCCATTGTGCTTGGTGAAGGAAGGATGGGAGTTACCTCTCAAGCCCCCAAAGCAAGACATAGTGGACTACGTACTTGGTCTCCGCTCCCGGATGGCTGAGTATATGAAAAAGGCAACTAAAAACCTTGAGGCTAGCCAGGAACTTCAAAAAGCCTGGCATGACCAAAGGCTGTACTGACTGTTTACCAGCCAGGACAGAAGGTGTGGGTGTTGGAGCCAGTGGCCCCAGCAGCTCTCCAAGACAAATGGAGTGGACCCCATACCATTGTTGAACAGAAGGGTGAGGTTACCTACTTAGTAGACCTAGGAACACCCAGGAGTCCCCACAGGGTTCTCCATGTCAACAGGTTAAAACCATTTGTGGACAGGGCAGACATGGGCTTGCTCATGGCTACTGATGAGGGACAGGAGGAAGAGAGTGACCCACTCCCTGACCTGCTCTCACAGAACCCTGATGATGGGTCAGTGGATGGTGTAGCCTTGGCAGGCAGCCTCACTACCCAGCAGCAGACTGATTGCAGACAGGTGCTCAATCAGTTCAGACACATATTCTCACTGACACCCAGTCAGACTACCTGGTGCACTCATGAAGTGGACACTGGGGACAGTCTGCCTATTAAAAATAAGATTTATAGGCAACCTGACCATGTCAGGGACTGTATCAGGACAGAAGTCCAGAAGATGTTGGATTTGGGAGTTATTGAACCCTCAGATAGCCCTTGGGCTAGTCCAGTGGTCCTTGTACCAAAACCTCACACCAATGGTGGGAAAAGAGAGATGAGGTTTTGTGTGGACTACAGGGGTCTCAATGCAGTCACTAGGACTGATGCCCATCCAATACCAAGGGCAGATGAGCTAATAGACACTTTGGCCTCAGCCAAGTATCTAAGCACATTTGACCTGACAGCTGGCTACTGGCAGATCAGACTAGCTGATGATGCAAAGCCAAAGACAGCATTCTCGACCCCTAGTGGGCATTATCAATTTGTGGTGATGCCCTTTGGTCTGAAGAATGCACCTGCCACTTTTCAGAGGTTGGTGAATACAGTCCTCACAGGTCTGGAAGCCTATAGTGCAGCATATCTAGATGATATTGCTGTCTTTAGCTCCACCTGGGAGGATCACCTGGTCCACCTCAGAAATGTTTTGCAGGCCCTGCAGAAAGCAGGCCTGACTATCAAGGCCACCAAGTGCCAGATAGGGCAGAGTCAGGTTGTGTACCTGGGCCACCTTGTGGGTGGAGGCCAGGTTCAACCACTGCAGAGCAAGATCCAGACCATCATGGACTGGACTGCTCCAACTACCCAGACTCAGGTGAGAGCCTTCTTAGGCCTGACTGGGTACTATAGGAGATTTGTCTAGGGGTATGGATCAATAGTGACACCCCTGAATGACTTAACTTCCAAGAAAATGCCCAAAAAGGTTCAGTGGACAGTTAGCTGTCAAAAGGCATTTGATGACCTAAAGCAGGCCATGTGCACTTCTCCCATTCTACAGAGTCCTGATTACTCCAAGAAGTTCATTGTTCAAACTGATGCATCTGAATTGGGGGTAGGGGCTGTACTGTCACAATTGAATGATGAAGGTCAGGATCAGCCAGTAGCTTTTATTAGCAGAAGGCTGACCCCTAGAGAGAAACGTTGGTCAGCCATTGAGAGGGAGGCCTTTGCTGTGGTCTGGGCTCTGAAGAAGTTGAGGCCATACTTGTTTGGTACTCACTTCCTTGTTCAAACCGACCATAAGCCCCTCTTATGGCTAAAACAAATGAAGGGTGAAAACCCCAAACTGCTTAGGTGGTCCATTTCCCTACAGGGGATGGACTTCACAGTGGAACATAGACCTGGGAGTAACCATGCCAATGCAGATGGACTCTCTAGGTACTTCCACTTAGAACATGAAGACTTAACTGGGCAAGGTTAGTTTAATGTCCCTACGTTTGGGGGGGTTGTGTAGGAGAGTAGGATCTGCTTCACATGGGTACCCCCACTTTTTGCTGATGCTTCACTGTTTTTCGACCTTAGTCTGGCTGGGGCCCTGCTAATCAGAACCCCAGCCTAGCTGCTTCATCTCTAAAATGGTTTCCATGTGCCTTAGGCACATCTCTGATTGGAATCTGAGTGCCCTTATAAGTCCCTAGTATATGGTATACTATGTACCCAGGGCATAGGTACCTCAGAGGCCTACCAGGGGCTGCAGCATGTATTGTGCCACCCCTGGAAGGCCATCCAAACTGACACCACAGGTCTGCTACTGCAGCCTGGGTAAGGTGGTGCATGCACCCCTTACTGTGATATAGGCTACCTATATCACTACATACATACACACATATAAACCTATAAGTCACTCCTATGGCAGGCCTTATCAATCCTGAAGGCAGAGTGCGTGGTTACTATGTGAGAGGGTGCCCCTGCATGAGCAGGGCCCCTCTGCAGCGTTCGGAGACCCTTCTCTGATGCTGTTTGTAGTGAAGCCTGACCATATACTCTTAAGCGCATTATAACCTCGCGTTAAATGCTAACTTTGGGATGGCTGCACGGAAACATGTCGTGTTTGGTGTCAAACATCTTGGAATACTACCCCCCACCAGTTCTGGCGGCGGGGGTAGCATTCCACCCTTCTAGAGGGAAAGACATGTACACACCGGTATACCCGGTACTGACTTTCCAGAGCCCTGGCATCACAAAATGGATGCCGCTGCCACAGACACGAGTCTGGCCTCCTGCTGCTGACCGAAACTCCGGCAGGGGAGGCCTGGACAATAGGTTTCCTGTCCCAGGGAGGTGTGACCACCTCCCCAGACAGGATAGTGTGTATTGGGGCTGGGCGGCAGCACTCTCTGGTGCTTTGAAGTCCTGCACTGGGGGCACATTTGGTGTCCCTGTGCATACCCCAGTTCAAACCGGCTCAGGGGCTTCCAGCCCCTGCTCTGGCATGAAACTGGACAAAGGGAAAGGGTGTAACCACCCCTCTGCCCTGACCCTCCCATAGGTGGGGCCACAGAGTATGTCCAACCCCCTATCTTAGTATAAGTATGGGACCCCAGTCCTTAGGACTTTAGATTTACCTGGACGAAACTCTGATACAGAATCCTGGACCTTCGACGCTCTACTTTAAGATTAGAGGACTGAAGAATCTCCCTTGGGTCAAGGAGTGACCCCCCTGCTTGGCAGGCACCAAAGAAGCAATTGTTGGGTCTGCATCGCTGAAGCTCCCGTCGGACGCCGAAGTCCTTGCATCCCCAGAGGTGGATTTCCAGACTTCCCCGAGGCTGCCCTGAGTCCCCAGCAAAGCTGAGGCCCGTAGCTGTTGTGGGTAACGTGGAACCATGACCCCTGGACACCAAACGCATTTGCAAGTGCATCCTCTTCTGGGTCTCCCACGAAGTCGTGCTTTTAGCTCCGAGTAGCCCCAACCTCCAGCACCAACTGCACCAAAGATCACTGGCCTCCACTCCACGAGTGTCCTGTGAGCCAGCTCCACGTGTATCGTATTGAGGCTCCTTCGCGGTTGCTAGTCCGTTGGCTAGTAGGCCCTCCCGAAGGCCAATCTTCTTCTGCTTGGGCTCCCTGGTTGCGCCAGGCGTGCCCTGACTTACCCTTGCTGAGTGAGTCCCACAGACCTTGCTGGTCTGCAACATCGTCCTTCTTCCATTTCCACAAGACTTGCCGTTGCCAAGGCTTGTTGGGTCCAATCCGGTCGCCGATACCCCTGCAATCAACAGACGTTGTGGGACAGCTCGAATCCAGCTCCTGGTTGTCGTCGATGCCTCCTGGACCTCGTGACTGAAGAGTCAAGACGACTGTCAACCTACCTGAAGCACTAGACATCGGTGGGCATCTGCTCATCGCCTTCCTGGTCACTGGCTAGTGACCCAGACTCTGTCCCCTCTGCTTTCAGGTTCTTCAGATCTTCGATCCACCTTTGGATCCACCCGAACACTTTCGACTTGGCCGCCAGCAGCACTTTGCAGCAGATCGCCATTGAAAGCGACGACGAAACCCGACCCCGAAAGACACCTATGCACCCGGCTCCCTGGGTGAGGTAACTCGAGTACTCCGGTGCTCCCGTGGGTATTGACACTAGAACAGCCTAGTTCTCAAAGGGTTTGCTCCAAGTCCTCCTCTAAGTGTCCCTTTTCTTTTAAATTCTAATCGCGACTTTCCCCATAGAAGTTAACGGTGGTTCGCGGCTGTGTTCATACACTGCACGCGTCCCCCGTGGGTCCCCTGTGTCACTACCTTGGGTGGTTCCTTGGGGTCCAAGCACTTCTACAGGCTCTAGGCCTTGTGTCTAGCTCAGTCGTGGTTCTTATACCACTTTATTGGTATATGGTTTGGTACGCCCCTGGGGCTCAAACGTGTATTTGTGCTATTACTGTAGATAACTAACTTATAATTTATGTACTTCGAACTCTAGCCTCATAAAGAGACTAGAGGGGTGTGTTTAGCAATAAATACATATATTTTGAATATATACCTGGTGTGGTCCTCTTTCATTTGGTCACTCAAGAGATTATAGACTGGTAAAACAAGCTGCTTTACATTCCTTCAAGACTTAGCCTGAAGGCTGCTCTCCATAGCTACCACTAGGATAGCTTTCAATAAAGGTTGTCTTTAACCTATCTCCAATAAGGGGTTGTTTGGACTGGTGCAAGGTGCCCACTATAATTAGTGGACAGCATATGCCAGGCCAACTTCTCACAGTCAGCCAAAATATTATAGGGAGAAAATCTCCATCCAGGGTGAACCAATCGCCCCAAACTGGTCTCATTTCTAACTGAAGAGCAGACCGGGGGAATCCATGCCTCGTTCGTCAGGCCCAGGCCATACTTGTGCCTGGGCCTTATGAACGAGGCATGGATTCCCCCGGGCTGCTCTTCAGTTAGAAATAAGACCTGTTTGGGGCGATTGGTTCATCCTGGATGGAGATTTTCTCCCTATAATATTTTGGCTGACTATATAAGGGCTCAAGGATACCCTCTACTACACCGCAACGGCTGTGCGGACTACCCACCACCGGGAGCTGTGATCAGGCCAACCCACAGACACCTGCCTATAGGTTGTCTCCCATTCCCCTTGTCCTGAGGAAGACCCGCGAGCTGAGGATATAACTTACCCTCTATGCGCCTAAGTCGGGTCGAAACGTCGACATTCTTTCCCAAGTGGGCCTGTACCCTACGCCACCTCTACCCTGTCCAACCTACAGATGAAATTTCTCTGTTTCCTTGGAAAAAATTGTGAACGACAACAGGAATGATTCATGAGGGGCAGGCCTAGATTAACTGGTCTTGATGTCACTTATAACCAGTTTTCGTTATTTATAATAAATGTAATCATTATTTTTGAACCTATCTTCACTCTGATATCCCTCTTTTTCACCTTATCTATCTCACACATGAGCACAATTTTTCTCACTCCCTTTGGAGCAACCTCTTATCTTGCTACAGAGTATGGTAATATGTTTACCTGCATATAATGTGTCTGTGAAATTAAAACAGTTATCTTTTCAAAGAATTAATGGGTGCCATGTTTATCATTTCTTACTTGAAGGTGCACATTTGAGAACTTTGTATGTATTTGTTACCTTATACTAATCATATGCATATCTAATTTGTATTTCAAATCATGAACCCCATTGTGACTCTAGTGCGTGGTAAATAAGTCTAGGACCAACTGACAATGATTTGGCAAACAAAAGGTTCTGCAGCCAATATATGTTTTGCCCCTTCAATGCTTGCAGGCCCGTTGCATTCCCAAGGCTTTTTTTTGATTGGCTCAAGTTGTTAGAAGTCGCTGTGCTTGGTATTCCTGCTGTAGCCTTCTAGAGTCTAAATGTACTCTGAAGTTCATGCGGTTCCAGTCCAGGGCCGGACTGGCCGTAGCAGGCAACGGGCGTTTTTACGGGGGGCCGTCAGGGTGGGGGCTGGTTTGGACCCGTGGGAGTCGGTTTTGGACTGGGGGCTGATTTTGCAGCAGTGCTGCAATATCGGCCCCCTGTAACAAAAGCGGTGCTTCTCACTAGCAACCCCCCCCAAACCAATTGCTCCCCCACCCCCCCACACTCCTGGGACCCGTTGAGCACATTGCCAGGGGTGGTTGCTGTTCCCAGTCCGACTGTGGGTTTCACATACGGTGTAGATTGAAGAAGGTGGTATGTGGCTGATTCTACTTGTGAAACAAATGATTTCCATAAGAGGACTGGTCTCTGCCGTCCTGGAGACAAGAGTCAGGTCTACGGTCTGGAATGTCACCTTATTTGCTAGAATAGTTTTGATACACTACTATTTTTCATGCTCTTCCAATACCATAACCTAGTACGTCCTGTTCCATCCCCCATCAGAATTACAAGTTCACCTGGCATTTGTGTTAAAGAGATTTCACCTCTATTTTCTAAATCCTGTGAAAATAGGGAATTGCCAGTGGGCTTGTGATTGACTCTCCAGCAATTCCTCCTTTCTCAATCTTTCCCTTGTCAAACATTCTGGTAACTTTGCACTGCTGGGATTTCCAGTACCCCTGGTATCAGTACCACAGTGGGTGCAGATTTACTTACTGAAAATAAAGGTCTTGCATTCTATATCTCACTATCTAGGTCACCTTTTTACATCTCTGTTCCGTTTTTCTTTTCATTCTTTTTTAATTGTTTTCCTTCTCTTCAAAGGGAACACCCATGCGAACAAGAGTTTCTGCCTGTATGCTTCGCTTAAAAACACCAATGCTGTCCACGTGATACTCCTGGGAATTCTTGTGCCTCGCATTGCGCATGAATGGTGAAGCTTCATTTTACAATCATTTTCACGCACAAACGATTTTGTAATACCTACATGAATATTACATTTCAGTTTAGTTTACTTTTTGTCAAAAGCTGAAGGCAACTGAATTAGTGAACAGACCGCGAGATCCACACGTCCCCTCCTCAGTAAATAATTTGTTAGCGTGAGAGTACGTCATATAACATGCACGTACGTATTTTGTGCCTCTAGAATAACAAATATCGAAAAATATTTAATTTGAATATGGAATTTGATTCCATTGTTCAGGATCCCAGTGAAACTCACAAATGGCCTTTCCAGATGTTGTCAAAGAAACACATCGAATTCTTCCGGTTTCTCTGTACATGTGACAATAAAACCCACATGGAAATCATTACTTTTACATTATTTTGTCAGACAGAACCACACTGACAAAAGACGTTATGTCGTCCGCAAAAATAGGCCATGCTGGCTAAGATTGTTTGCCACGGGAGCAACACAGAAAAAAAGAGAAACGGGCTGAATAGAGTCCTAATTGTTGCTTACTGATCTGATAAAAGGAGTGACTTCTCACCCCTAGGACTGCAATTTCATTCTATTCTGAGTTCTTGCACAAAAAGTGTGAGTGGATGATCTAAGCGCAGTTCTCGGCGAGCAGCAGCCGACAGACAAGATAACACAAAGGGCTGGGGAGCGGCAATGTTTCCCAGCTCTGTTAGAGATATGCCTGGGATGACATGGTGGTCCTTATCTCTAAAGGGGATGGACTTTCAAGGCAACGAGAATTGTAATTGGAAGTAGAAATGTGGAGCAGTTCGACCGATTCCATGTTCGCAGTTTTTCTGTATTTAAAAAAAGGTTTTAGTTTTCAGTCACGTAAGACATTTGCTCCAGTTCTTTATTTTAACCAGCTGCATTACAGTAATAGAAATACAGTAAATTGAGTCGATTTCTCTGATCATTAATTCTCCATTTACTTTACGTTTAAGCAATTTCAATCATGCTGAATGAAAACTGCAAATTGTCATGGTGTCTGAGGATTCCAGGAAAAAATAACTAATGTCGGAATTGCATACAAGCAAGGCTTGTTGCATTAACAGTGGAGGCCTCATCCAGGTCCACAGAAGTAAGTAAGGTATTTTACATATTATTATTATTTTTTACATTCCAGATTACTTTTACATAAGACAAAAAATTTCCTTTGAGTTAGGTGTGTTCTAAAATTTTACTGCGTAGTAATTCTGCTTCCATGAATAGAAAAAGGGTGTTCCATGGAAATGTAATAAACATTTACAAACTCACAGGTGTGAGGGTATTTGAAAGCCTTTTCATGGACCATTCTCACCCAGGAACCTGTTGGAGATTAGAGTGGCTTCCGTCAAGGGCAGAGGCAGATCCATCAGTAGGGAGAAATGGAAGGAAGGGTTACAGCAACCCAATAATTAAGGCTGGGACTTTAGGTTTCTTATTGGGAACATGAAAAATAGTTTCAATTTTCCCCATGTTCATTCAATATTATACACAGGGGTAAATGCACATCATGTACTTTTACACAAGTACAGGGCACTAAGCTGTAGATCAAATTGTTGCTGCAAGAACGACCTGGAACCAACCAATCACCTTTCCCATTGAGAGTGCTGAACATTTCCAAAACTGCCAGTGAAGAAGGGGGAAGGAGGATGGGGATACGAGAGAAGGCAACAAGAGACACTAGTGGGTGTAGTATCCGGCTGGATACGGTCTAGTGTTCCAATGCTGATGTAACCCACACTAGACACCCACCCACCACAGGCGTCACCAGTCAGGTGACCCTGTCAATAAAAGGGGGCCGGGCGCACGTGCCTGGGCCCAGTTACTGCACCAGACTGCGCTGTCAGTGTCCCTCATTCCTCAGCATGTGGGCCTGAGGCCCAACGCTACACTGGCGACGAGGGGGTTCCTACCCCCGTGCATGATGGCTACATCTGCCGCGCCGTGGGAGAGTGATGCAGCGTGAAGCACCGACACCTTCCTGCCTGCACAGCGTGACCCTGCAGCTGCCGGTCGGCACACGGTGGCCAGAGGAGGGGCCCCTGCCCGCAGCCCGGGACAGAGCGATGACACCGGCATAGGACATGCTGGGGCCCTCCCCGAGGTTACACCGTGCATAGCCTGCAATCGCCATACAGCAGACATCATTGGGAGGTGAGGCGTTACGGAAACTGCGGTCCCGGAGAGCCCCCTGTGGATCTCGCCATGCTGCCGGCATCGCCACCCCGTTGTTGAGGCAGTCGTTACCGCGAGGGAAGTGTACTCCCACTCGTCGCTGCCAGCAGCTTGACTATCAGAGCCCGCGCAGCACCGACGGGAAAGTGGCGAGTGTCCCCGTGCGTCCCCTGTCTGCGCGACGCCAGCGTCTGCCCAAGAGCTGCCCGACCGCACCGGCGCGGAGCGGCGCCCAGTACATGCAGCGTGCACCGGGACGAGAAGGTCGTCACCCGCCAGCCTGGTGCACGTTCCAGCCAGTGAAGGACAATACCACAGCTGCTGCAGCCAGCTGCACAACCTGCACCAGCGTGAGTCGGGACGCGGGGGAATACATGCCGCGTGGCCCGTGCTCTCAGCACCTCCGTCACTGCTGACAAGCCGCACCGCCCCTACTGTGCCCCCCTACCTTCCGCGAACGACCAGCACAGCCCGGAGGTGGGCGCGCGGCCGTAGGTTCTGGTTGCCAGCAAGCGCCTGGATCCAGCGCCGGATGCCGCCACAGATCAGCCCCAAGTGCTAACGGCCAATGGGAAGGAGCGTAGCAACGCAGCAGCCTTTGACCCGCACCCGCCAGGTGAGCTCCAGCCTGCAGCATCAGCCCCGTGTGGGCCGCCTCGGAAGGAGAGACTGCAGCAACGCACGTTGCAAGCGCCACCTATTGCCTGCTGGCCACACCGCACCCGGACTCCACTCTGGCCAGCGCAAAAGAGTTTACATACTCCAGCCGCACGTATGCCCCCCTTTGGCAGACTGAACACCACGAGTGGAACGACGCCAGTCCCGCACCCCCACTCGCCTGTCAGACAGCAGGCGTGGATGAAGAAGAGGAGGGAGTAAGCGGTGCCAGCCATATCTTTTGCAGACAATCAGGAGCAACACCCAGCCATTAAGGGGCCAGCACCGGCATCTTCAGCCCGTGAGGCAGGTCATCTCCTCAGCATTGCGTACCGCACCCACATCTACACACACAAAAGCGGTGTCACGTGCAGGCGCCACACAGAGCAGACAGCCAGCTGTGCCCCACGACCGGCGGTCACGCAGCAAAGCATACCGGAGGAGAGGCCCCGATGCACCACTACCCTGCCGGTAGTGGCAGGATCAGCAAGAGAAAACCGCAAAGTGATCCCAGCAGGAGGATCCACACCGGGGCATCCAAGGAGCGGTCAAACACACTGACTGCCCACCACGACCGACGCCAGCAGGCGAAAGCTGCAGGCCAGTGGCAAGTGTGGCTGCGCGGCACCCTGCAGACCAGTAGCAGCCGAGCACAGCACAACGTCCTGCTAACCAACCAGCAACAGCAGTCAACAGATCCCAGAGTGTGCACCGCCACCACCGGGAAGACTGCCTGCTCACACCCAGTTGCCAAGGCGAACTGCACCAGGCACAGCAAGACATGCCCTCAGAGAAGGATGCTCATAGACTGGCCCTCTGCACCCTGCAAGCGAGGGCAGCAAGGACACTTTCGCAGAACAGCAACGCCTCAAGGTGACTATCCCTGCCAAGGGGAAAAGGAAGCCTGGTGCAGAGCACGCTCCACACGTGGCCACCCAACGCCTCCGACGGAGAAGAGATTGCGTCCTTTGCCCCTCCCGGCATACAGGCACCACCGCAAGCTATACCCCAGGCACACCAGGTGCCAGAAGAAAGCGTCCCGGAGGAAGACGGAGCGCTCTAAGTTGGATGCGCGCTGGAGGCAGCGCCAGTGAACCTTCTAGCACGGGCAGGCCCCCAGGAGATAGAGACATCTCCACCGAGAGAAGCACTGTTGAACGCAGTACAGAGAGCGACCACATCTCTACCGCACCGAGATTGAAGAGGAGCACACAGCACCAAGCGAGGGCACAGCAACGCGAGGACAGCTGCCACCGTTCCCGGAGTGGCTGGGTCCAAACTGGGGTGGCGTAGTGGGCAAAAGAACGATGGATTTAACCCAGATCTTTTGACTGGGGGAGAATGTTTGCATTGTCAGCATTCCGTCCATCTTTTGTTTGCTGTAACACTTTTCGCCCTAAGTGGGATGGGTATGCCCAGACGTGGGTCCCTTGCTCACTGTGCCACTGGATTCATGCTAGCCTGGCTGAAGAAGGGTGACATACCCTGAAACCGGTCCCAGGATGCTTGTTTCCGGTCCAGGGAGGACCTGGCCTGGCAGTTCGGTCTGGACTGTTCCCATGGGGCACAGGGTCAAGACTGATTTGCATATGGCTGGGTCCAAACTGGGGTGGCGTAGTGGGCAAAAGAACGATGGATTTAACCCAGATCTTTTGACTGGGGGAGAATGTTTGCATTGTCAGCATTCCGTCCATCTTTTGTTTGCTGTAACATTTTTCGCCCTAAGTGGGATGGGTATGCCCAGACGTGGGTCCCTTGCTCACTGTGCCACTGGATTCATGCTAGCCTGGCTGAAGAAGGGTGACATACCCTGAAACCGGTCCCAGGATGCTTGTTTCCGGTCCAGGGAGGACCTGGCCTGGCAGTTCGGTCTGGACTGTTCCCATGGGGCACAGGGTCAAGACTGATTTGCATATGGCTGGGTCCAAACTGGGGTGGCGTAGTGGGCAAAAGAACAATGGATTTAACCCAGATCTTTTGACTGGGGGAGAATGTTTGCATTGTCAGCATTCCGTCCATCTTTTGTTTGCTGTAACACTTCCCGGAGTGACAGACTGAAGAGAATGCGCAGCCAGCGCGTCCTGTGACGAAAACGAAGGGCGCAGTTGGATGCGCGCCAAGAGAAAAGCCGACCTGCCAGAAGTTCGCAATGAAGAAACACCACTGGAGGGAGATCCCCTACATCTCCACAGCCTCAGCGAAGCCCCGCAGTGGGCCGAAGGAAACGCAGAGTGTCCTCCCTCGCACTGAATCAGGACGGAGTTGGCAGCGACACACGACAGGCAAGAGAGGAGTTACACACTCCAGGTGGCAGGCTGCCACAGTGACAGGTGATCCGACAGCACAGCGACACGTGACCGGACGTCACAGCGCACAGCAACATAGGAGCCTGTCACGCAGAGTGACCAGTCCGGACGAGTAGCACCGGAAGAAAGGAAGAAGCAGCCGTCAAGACGGCGCAGCCTCAAGGCATAAGCACGATGCCCTCGAGCGGAGAGAAGAGTGACCCCGTGGAATCCCTGAGGAGGGGATGGTGCCAACGGAAGTCACCAAGAAGCACATGCAAGCCCTACGGACAGGACAGACCTGCTACCGGTCCGCAAAAGGAAAGGGAAGATTGTCACAAGAACGACGCGACCAGTGAGACGTCCATGTGGAGCAAACATGAGACAGGTGGCAGGACGCAACAGCCAAAGTAAAACCTGGTCGGAAGAAGAAGAAGAGCGTGGCACGACGCCACTCCGCGAAGGAGGAAAGAACAGTGGCATGACGCCACAGGGCAGACAACCACCACAGGTGCGCAAGAGGGAACAGAGAAGAGCGACAGGACCAAGGACTTGCACCAGCACTAAGGAAGGTGTTCATCCCCACAAGCCAGCCACCGGGGTGCAGGGACGTCACTGGAGACAGCTTCGCAGGAGGACCTACCGTAAGCCGCTAGCAAGCGCGGTCTGCGTCCTGGCCCCACACTTCGCAGTTCGACCGTCCTCTCACCTGTCACCGGCTGCTTGGTATCGATAGCACCACACCTCGCAGTGCACCTGCCTGAAGACAACGGAGCGGTGCCACGAAGTCCCTCAAGTCCTCCTCACTCCCTAAGATCACCCCGACAGAAGATCACCGCCTGTCTGCCCACTGAAGAAAATTAACATCCTGTTACCACCTCCCAGGTGCATCATCACCAAGGAGCATCGCACCAACCGAGTGAATCCACACCCACCCCGAACAACCGGAGCTCAAGGAGGCGAATCACCCAGGAACAGTCTGTACACCCCAGTCAACCTACAGCCTGCCGAAGTCGAGCCCTTGGGGACTACACAAAACTTGGCTGTGGCCCTGTTGGGAGTTCCGCAGCGACCCCTACACACGGCCTACGCAAAGGCCCGTACAGCCCACGCGGTCACTTGGCAGTCCAGGGGACAAGGGCCTCATCGGAATTCCCGCGCGAAGGGAGTCCGAGTAGAAGAGATGTGTCGGCCGCAGCTCCACGTCAGGCGCAGGAAACACGAAGGTCACGGCTGAAGACTGGTCACCCACAAGATCGCCAGAGGAAGGTGCAGAATCAGAGTCCCGACGGCGAGGATGCCCAGACAATGACACCACCCTCGGAGGCTACATGAGCGACTTGGCTGTGAGTCCGTTGGCACTTCCCCAGCAATGCCTTCGCGCGGTTCACACGAAGCCCCGCACGGTCCACACGGTCCCATGGCAGCCAGCAGGAAAGCCCTCCAAGAGGCTCCAGTGGCAGAGGAGTCCAGGCGAGAGAGGCAAGTCGAATGTCGCTCAGCAGTCAGGAGTAAGGAGAGTCACCGAGCACGACGCCCCCACCGGAAGGCCTCACTCACAGAGATCGTCTCCGACACCAAAGTGGATTTCACCACAGCTCCAGATGCATCGGCGCTGAACTTTTATACATAGACTCTCTACACCATGAGAGCAGGCCCGTCTAAAGAACATCGCCAAGGCGACTGAAGGCATCCCAACCATGCGGTCTGAGGCTCCAGCGCTGTCTGGCTGACGGCCTGTATAGACTCATTTGGTGCTATGTGTCATTTAGGTGTTTTTATTACAGGTTGGACTTTCGTTTGTTTTTCATTAAATTTTGGGAGGGATGTAGTATCCGGCTGGATATGGTCTAGTGTTCCAATGCTGATGTAACCCACACTAGACACCCACCCACCACAGGCGTCACCAGTCAGGTGACCCTGTCAATAAAAGGGGGCCGGGCGCACGTGCCTGGGCCCAGTTACTGCACCAGACTGCGCTGTCAGTGTCCCTCATTCCTCAGCATGTGGGCCTGAGGCCCAACGCTACAGTGGGTTGTAGTTCATCTCATCGAATGTTACCTCTCAGGTATTTTGAAGTCTCTCATGTGTGGCAGCCATTTTGTACTTAACATAACACAAGACTACTGCTATTCTCTGCTCTTACAGCAATTTCAATTTCAGTTTTTTTCTTTTACAAGGATTTCAGATGAATGGTAACATTCTACAGAAACTGAAAAAAATACCCAAGAATCTCTCAAGTAACAGGAATAGTAATGTGGCAGTGGCACAGTACTTTTATCTTGCTTGGTCCAAATGAACAGTCGCGATACTGGTCGTGTTCTGATATCCTGAAAACAGTTGTTAAAGCTCCACAAGTGGAAGTATAAACAGAAGCAAACTTTCACTGGGATTTTTAAATAACTCTGGAAAGGCCCAAGAGACAGCTGTTACAGCACAAACTAGAAGGTGGACAGAGTTCCAATATCTAGATACAAGAAGAACTTCTGGAAAAACAACAGTAGTTTCATAATCCAAACAAATAATCTAGCACTCCCTCACTAATTACTAACCCAAGCCCTCTGAAGACATCACTAGAAGAGGTTGAAGAGTTCCACAAATCCAAGGAGATTCTTTGAAGTGTTCAAGAATGTAGAGAAATTATTTGAAGTGATGCTGCAGAAAAAGATCCAAGTTTTGCCACGAGCAGAAAGTGTCTGCAAAGATGAATTCTGCATCTGGTTTGAACATTGTTTCAGCTGGAAAGCTTGGAACACAGGAGAAGTATATAGCTCATACAGAGGCTTCTTCTCATCAGCAAGGAGGAAAGCCAAATACCTGGCCACACCCTGGGTGTGACTATATAGACTGTTGGACTCTCAATTCCTGCAGTAAAACCTAGAATCCCAGAATACACAAATTTTGCAGGAGACTCACAAATCGTATAAATCGACTGTAGCCTGCCACTCAAACGGAGCTCACTGTCACGGAGTTTGGGGTGCTTACATGGGTATAGGATAAACTTTGCTGGTGATGGGGGGGGGGGCAATAATTGGTAAGTAAACATGTGGTGGCATAACTCCTACCACAATAGCATTGACTACATTCTGAGTTGCAGTGTCCTCAGCAAGAGGTGGAAGGAGCAACCAATAATGACAAGGACCAGAGGTGGATTGAAGCAAGCTCCTTTGGCAAGCCATTACAAAATGTTGCACTCGGGCCACAGTTCTTGTGATCAATCTTTCTATGTACAGATTAGGTTAAAGAGTGTTGTAATGATATCTTCATAACACCACCAAGACAGAACATTAACAAAATGATATCTGAGGTGCAGCAACAGGACAGAGAGCTATGACAAAATTTGCAGGGATGAAAAATGAGCTATGAAAAGTGGTAGCTCATTGGCATGAACAATGACTATTTTTTTAATCTAAGAAAAAATAAGGGAGAGAGAAGCAGAGATTCATTCAGCTTTGAACTTAACAATCTTGTAATTATTGAAGAATGAATCACTTGTGTCAGCAATTCAGAGTCTCAAGAATATTGTATCGGAGACCCTCAACCACACTTTCACAGTGCGCAGTATATGTTTTTCTCTCCACTCGTGTGGTAAGGTGGACAGTGTCATCATAGGGTCGTAATCACTTGAGGGTTCAGTTCTCCAAGTGATTAAGCAGCCTCCACCAGGAGGGAGAATGTCTGGGTGGTCGCAGTCGTGAAAAGTGACTAGTGATTAAAAATATCTCCTTTTTCTGTAAGAGACGTTTATTGATCAGGAGAGGGATATGATCAAAAGAAGTAGTGGTGCTTGAGTGGATTAATTATTGGTCCACAGCACCTTGTGGGGGGGTCAACATGTTTCGGCCTGAGATTTGCTCATACAAGCCAGGTGGCCTTCATCAAGACCACAGTGTGAGCAGGTGGTCTTCCTTCAGAGCACCCACGCAATGGTAGGGGTGAGTAGATTCACTTACACTTCTTCGTCAGTGAGCTTAGTAGCTTGTGGCTGGCATGGTCATAGGTGCAGCCTTTGCATATGACTGGAAAGATAGAAAGGAAAAACATAACAGTGTACATAACAGAATGATTTATACAATGTGTGGGTTTTCCTAAATAAGTCCCAGATAATGACACACATGTTAATACTGTATACATTTTAAAAAAAAGAAAGAGAAAGAATGAGAACAGAGAAGTCTAAGGTCAAAATTATTATAGGTTAAGCCCATGTGAATTACATCTTAAATGGTACACACCCTATCTATTTCCGTGTTAGATAATAGGTGTGTTAATTATGTATGCAATGGAGGTTCAGAGGTGCTGATCATTACAGAAGGGCTGAGAAGCATTTTTACAAGTGACTGAGTTGTGCCAATCTCTCTAATTGCCTCAGATGATTTCTTGTCACTCGGACGTCAATGGTGAATTTTGCATAAAGTCAATCATTAGTTCAAAGTCACATATCAGTAGTGGACTTTTACACTAGTGTTTTTTTTTGCGGCCGGCAGTTCCAATTTTTGCCAAATATTCACTGGAAAGCATTTTTGCAATTGACTGAGTTGTACCAGTCTCTATATTCGCCTCAGTCTATCTCTTGTCACTCAGACGTCAGTGGTGAATTTTGCATAAAATCCATCAATAGTTCAAAGGCACATATATCAATAGTGGGATTATTACTCTAGTGTGTTTTTTTGGGAGCAGCAGTCTTTTTGAATCACATCAAAATGGTTTGGAAGTTTTGCTACAGCGTGTGTTATAATGATCCTCTTTCTTTTGCAGGTCCAACAAGCATCACAGTGCAATGCACTAGCATCATAAGATTTGCCTTTTTATGGAAGGTAACCAAAATAAAATCTATTATTGCTCGATATGATTTCCAACTGATTAGTTGATAATGGGACAAACAGATTTTGCAGATTGAAAGCAAATTTTAAAAGCATCTAAAAGTCTCTTGATTCTATAGAATGGTTTAATGAATATGCTGATCAGTTATTTAGCTTACCAGTGTCTAGACATACATGAATGTATAGTGAATTAAGAGTCCATCCTTGGTTTACGGCTCTGGGCTCGAAAGGGACAGCTCTCTGGTCTTCTGTGCAGCACCTAATATAGTGCCAGATGAAGGGTTGCACCCGCTCTCTCCTCTCCACTCTATGAGAACCAATATACCATACAGATATTCTGGAACCAAGGAGGGACTCATAATTCACTATATCTCGTGACACCTTGATGGCACTTTCCGAGGACTGTTTTATTTTGAACTGTCTGCTACATAAGACGCTCCTATTTGCAAAGTATTACTACAAAATATGGACCTTGTAATAGTGCCTTTTTCTGCTGCTGTGCCCTGAAGAAGTCCTTTTGTATATGGACGAAACCTGTTGGCTGGTTTCCTTGCTGTATGCATATGAAGTGAAAGAAAAGACAATAAAAAGAAGATATTCTTTCGTATCATTTCGTGGAAAGAAAACATTTTTTTTTAAACATTGACTGATCTATTAATTCTGTCATTTATTATAAATGTGGTGCACCTGTATTCTATTATATTTGACATTGCTCCCTAGTTTAGTGTGGCACTTTTAGGCAGAGGGTGCTTACAGTCAGTGCAAACAGTGTAGGATACAGTCCTTGGATCTTGTAACAAACACTTTGAGAGATAACGGTTTTAAGTGCGATTGTCTTTGGTCCACTGTCTTTTTTTCTTTTTTTCACACATGAATATATTTTTGCAACCCGTCAGTCATGTTTTGGTTAATGAACAAAATTACATTAAAAATGTTTTTTTATTTTTAAGTATAGTGCACCTTCTCTTATGAATAGAGTCTCTTGGTGCAAATGAATTCTCCACTAGAGCATTAAAGCAAGGATAAGAAGAGACAGACCATTATTGAGCAGTTGCTGACCATACGGTCATGCTTTGAGAAATTCTAAAACTTAAACAGCCCAGGCTTGGCACAAATAGCTTGTGTGATGTAATTCCAGAGGAAGGGGCCTAGAAACTAGAGAGACCTTATGCTAAGAGTAGAAAAATGTAAATTGGAGGATGGTCTTAAATGCTGGGTAGGAGTATGTTTTAAACGTCCTGGAAAGAGTAACCGATGTACCAAAGCACTCAACATATAGTAAAGATATACGCTCTCCTCATACCGAAAAAAGTAAAAAAACTTTTTTCGGTACGAGGAGAGTGATATTTGGACGCGATACGCGGAACAGAGGACAACATTCTTTGAATATTGACCTGTTGAAAAACATTTCATACAATCTACGGTGTGGACAGTTGGATACCTTTGACGACCTATGGATGACATATGCATTCTAGGCTCTGACTTTTAAGAATATTTTCTTTACTCACGCTTGTTGATCTATGGGATTGGGACAACAATATCAATCTACTTAGCCTTGTAGAAGTCACTTGTGTGACGAAACACTTGTCGGCTGTTTTCTGGATTGCAATACAAGCTTCTTTAAAAAATCTTTGACTCCTGTTCTCTGATTATGTTTTTTGGACAACAGTGTATATGGTGACAACACCATTTATTTACTATATGTTGAGTGCTTTGGTACATCAGTTTCTCATGTTAACGGAGGTGTTTCACCAATGTATATGATACATATTGGGTCGTATGATGCATCTGTACCATATAGCACCATAATAAGACTATTCTTTTTGTAATTTCTTTGACAAATATACTGGCACACGCCAATAGTGGTGCAATCGGAAAAGCCATCACTACCCATCTCAGTTTTGCTTTGTCCTGGAAAGAGAGTTTGAGAGTTACTGTTGAAACCTCTATCAGAAAGTAAGCAACTTTAAAATGAATGTGTTTATTAATCAGCAGCCAATGTAGGTGATTGTGGTTTCTTCTTACTTCGACAAACTACTTTAGATTGCATACCAATCTGATTTCAACATTCTGCAGTATCGAAAGCCTATTCAAGACATTTTTAAGTAGGCCAAATTCTCGTAGTCTAATCTAGACTGTAAGAAAGAATTAACAACAATAACTTTACAAGGGAAAAAGTCAAATGAAAAAATCCCACAAAGCTGCTTGAACTGGAATAAACACTACTTTGGTGGTAAAGGTGGTTCAAATGGCACATTGGAGTCCAAAATGAAGCCCAGATTACAGGGAGGTGAGACTGTCTAAGGGGCCCATTACGATGACGGATGGAAGCCCAACTGTGCTGGTGGCGGTGGCGTAAAACATCAATTTACCCGCTCCAGTCGTGGTCATTGCGACCACCAAATTACAATGATCCAACAGAGGCCATTAACCGTCCGCCGCAGTCTGTCAGGCTCCGCATGTTTTTTGCGCACGCAAGGGTGGCGGACGGAGCCAATAGAGCAGGACCGGCGTGCGGAAACACGTTCCGTCCGCCAACCCGATTACGATGTTGCAAACAGCCATTCCCACTGCGGAGTAAAAACCACCACGTTGCGGATGGCGGAAACACAACAATGGAGAGGAAGAGCCAATACAGAACCCATCTAAACCACCAGAGCCGCCATGGATCCTGCGCCACAGGTCTTCCCGCTGCACTACCTGCGGCGACTCCAGCAGACAAGACGCCGCCACGCTCAACAGCAGAGGTACGTACCAAACATCTCCACGTATGCAACCCCTGAACAACTACAACTCCCAGCAAGCGTGGCGGCACCACGATGAATGTGGCAACCTGCCAAATGCAAAGTGCAAGGCCCACCCAATCCCCATGAGTGACCCTCGGTGCCCCAGAAGGCAATTGAGGCCAATGCCTGTCAGCTCTGCGGATGCCAGCTAACGCGCATGTGAACACATACTGCATTTGCAGTGGTGACCTGCGAATTACATCACACATCACAACTCATATGCCTAAAGTGATTGGTGCACCCCATGTGTAATGTTCTGGGGCATGAGGCCCCCATGCATATAAAGTAACCACACAGACACCGTACTTGTATAGGAGAACTGGCCCAGGGCACGTGCGGCCGGACCCGTTTGTTGGCAGGGTCACATGTCCAGTGACGCCTGTGCTGGGTGCCTGTGGGGTGGGGGGTAAGCCAGCCCTCTGGGAGTGGCTGGTACATCAGAACAACTAGAACAGGGACCAGCTGGTCACTACACTGTGAAGGGATGAGAGAGTGTGACCCGTGAGCGAAGTCTTCACACACATTGAATGTCCAAGGAAAGGAGAGTGAAATTACATACGTAGTCATGCCTCGTGGCCAGATGAACTGAAATGAGGGAACAAGTCAAAAAGGACAAAGGCCTCTCACACTGTACCAATGTTGTGTAATGAAACATCCAACCTGTGAACCCCGCTTGAATATCCCTTGACAACTGACTGGCGTCTCTTGGCCAGGGGTCGTCTTGTGAAGGGTCAGTGACGTAGGCAGACAATCAGAGGTGTCCATTGTATGCAAATCAGACATATGTGTAATCCCTAGCACTCCCAACACATGTACTGGTGTGGCGTGCAGTGTGCCTAACTGCCATTGACTGTAAATGTTCCCACACACGTCCTGAGTCGGTGCTTCTCCAGACCAAACGCCCTCAAAAATCCTGCCCACCAACATGGATGACGTGATTACTACACCTTGTAATCCTCATTCGCTTTCATGACATTCCCTGTAGACTGATACACTTACATACTTGCATGATTGATTGTCTCTGTACAATGTGTGCGTGATGTAAAGTCCTGTCTCACCCTACACTGATATCAGTAGTGCTATACAACAAATGAAATGCAGATGAGCGAGTGGCTACGGAGAGATGAGGGGCGCTGGACGAGGGTGGCAGAGAGGGAATCTGAGGCGGAGGGCATGAGTGAGAGCATAAGTGTCACTTGCCTGATACTCCCACCTCAGGAAACCTCCTCCTCCCATCAGGAGGACCTTTTATGGAAAAAACACACCTCTTGAGAGTGATAACATCTAGAAAGAGAATTTTGAAGGAAAGAATGCATCTCCCTGGCCCTTGTAAAACTGAGGAGAGATAAAGGAGGGCCCTGAAGCAGGCTTGGTGAGAGACATAAGTGACAAATCGGGCACGCAGTGGCCCACCCGAATGCCTCGTTGGACCACACAAATACAGATTCCTGTAGCCGGCCCTGCCTGGGAGGCATCCCAAATGTTGATGGGAGCCATTGATGGTACACTCATTGGCCTCGTACCACCACAGGCAAGTTAACCCATCTATAGGAACCGCAAACACTACCACTCCATCAACGTGCAAGTGGAATGACAGGCGGAGCCGATCATCTCACACATGTGTGCAGAATATCCGGGGTCGGCACATGACTGCTACATCTGGCGGACCAGCAACATCACCCCCGCTCACAACCCACACATGCCCAGTGATGATGACAGTGGTGAGGAAGAAGGCCTAGACCAGCGTCAACAGCACATCGTCAACTACTTCTGTTGAGTGTGATCCAACAATGAGCGACTATGACTGTGTCTGTGTGCCATGCTGTTGTCTCACAGACTTTGACAAATGTTCCTGAGATTTCGTACACGTACTGGACTATGCGTAGGATTTGAGAACTTGTGCATGCAGGGACTGAGCACCCCAAAGCACCCCTACGCACAGGACACCATTGCCATACTGCCTCACTTGCTCTCCTACTCACTCTGAGGCATTCAAGTGCCTGTACACAAGCAGACAGGTTGAAGACAAGAAACGTTTCCAAATGTGAAGTTTTTACTACAGTGTCAAAGCATGCAACATACGTGCCACAACAGGTTGAAAATGCATGAGTACCGAACCAGTAACCACAGTGACATATCCATTTAACATGAAGCAAGATGTTGCATCAATAATCCCTCTGGACGTAGAACCACGAGCATATCCCCCCACCCCTTGCAGGAAGGAGTCGTATGGGATGTCCCTCGTCTATGGGCCCTGTCAGCAGAACCCATTACTCAGCCTATATATGGTGAAATTTACACCACATTTGCTGTGTGGCTCACATCAGTGGATGGATCACCCTCCAAGTGTGGGGCATCTAGCCCGCATTCCCATGTCATCTAAAGGGGATCTGTGTCCTCTTGCAGCTGTGAGACTTCATTGAGTCGGGGTGCTATGGCCTGAACAGAACAGAATGACAAGGGACAATGTTCTCCGACCACGGACAGAATGTTCAGACAGTACTCCTGGACCGCGCAGAGAACAAGCTCTGCGGACACCTATCATGTGACAGACATGTACTAAGGTACTTGCAGGGCACAAGTCCTAAAAAAAGAAGTGGGGGGACTGACCAAGTAAGACAAAATGCAAATGACCTCACAACATCACGACGTAGCGCTATGAAAGAATGAAAATAGTGCGACTAACATGATTTGTGCAAATACTGGGACAGACTAACCCATCTGACAGTCTTATAGTGTCTGCATTGATATACAGGGACAGAACAAAGGCAAAAGCATGCCTCCCTTAAGTACCTGTGAAGAGAAGGCAAGCTGTGTGCCTATGTTTCCCTCTGTGGCATCTACATTCACATGTAAGGTTCAAGGCGGCCCCCAGTCAGCATGTACAAACAAAAGGAGGCCGGATGGCCCCTTTACTTCGGTCCGGCTGGAGGAGAAAAAAGGCTCACTCGCTGCCTGCACGTTGCTGCTAGGAGTGGAAAGCAGTCAACGTGCAGGTGCTGCTGAACGTTTCCCGGGATCTGGAAAGTACACCAGGACAAGTTAAGCATATTCCTGTGGGGACCAACATCCTGGCAGAGGGGACGGCATCCACCCCATGCAAAGATTGGGGGGACGCCGTGTACCTGCATGTACCCCCGACTCGAGCCCTGGGTACTTGCAAAACAACAACTCCATGTAATCTTCGTGCGCAACAGCTGCATAATGGAAGCTGGGCTCATGCCAGACGACAATGTCCACGACGGTCAGATGACAGCCTCCACTTGCTCAGGTCTGTGGTACCAAGCGAAACAGACTGCAGAGCTCAGCATAGTCCAAGCCAATGCAGACAGGGCCAAAGTCAGAGAGCTGAATGACAATTCTTGTCAGGAGGCGTGAAGAAAGGGAAACGATAATTGAATTAGTCACCAACAGTTCCTGTTGCTGTAAAGTAGTTACGAATCCAAGAAGGCACAAGCAGCTTCGAAGGCAATAAGTTCCAAAAGACAATCCAATTCATCTTCAGCGAAGAGGACCGCCATCCAATCCAGTAGTATGAAGGAACAGATGTGCTCCTTGCACCACGAGGTTGAAAGGAGCATCCCAACGCAACCTGGGAGAGGTTCGATGTAGGCATTGCACAGGAGCCATTGCGCACAGGCGCAGCTGTCAGCCTGCTTGACACATAGAAAGGCATCCCATAAACGTGTCTCACCGAAGCAGTCTTGCATGTGGACCAACAATGGAGTCACCCACAGCTCATGATCCAGGTCAGCAAGGTATGTGTTTGAAAGGCAGACATCCATGGCCCACTCAAACAGACATCTTCTGCAGGAAAAGACAGGTTGCACGCAGGTGAAATAGGCATAGCGGAACGTTAGCCTATAACTAATGCCCAGCACAGCCAATGGGACACATCCAAAGAGAAGCTGCATGTGGTCACGGTACAGTTGCAACTGACCGGGCTCGGCCTGGACCACAGGATGGTCAGACATGGCGTGAGAGCAATCTCAGAGCCAGCGCTCAGCTGTACAGCCAAAGTAATGATCTGAAACAGCTAAATGCAGTGTGCAAATTGGAGGAATGACACCGGGTGGTACTCCCGGAAAAGCATGGAAGGCAGGGACAAGGCCAGAGCCCACAAGTCTGATAAAAAGTGTGCAACAGCCTACAGTATCAGACGCTATCAATAATTTGTGTGTCAGTTCACCGCGGAAATAGTGGGGGAGCCGTGTTCAGCAGTGTCTGAATCGCACGGGATGGTCAAGACACCTGGAATTCGAAGGTCTCCGGGCTGGTGTGGGAGCGAGCTACTTGTCTAAACAGAGGCCCATTGTGCCTGCACACTCATTGAAGTATGCTTTTGCTGTGGGAATGTGAGGCCACAAATGACAATCCACAATCACCTATGGGGAGTTAGAAGAACATTGCCACAAAAAGGACACGTTGTGCAACTGTTCCCATATACTTGATGCCTGGCCTGTGCACGCAGCTGTTGTGCTCATGCAGGAACAGCTAAGTACGTTTGGAAAATAGATTTGGCGTGGGAATGTTGTCAGGCACTGGTATTCATGTGGTGAAACATGCATAAATCGCACATGTCTCATGAAAATCCCCGTACAACAGTACTTGAGTGTGTGAATGCGACAATGTCACCATCGTGCACTTGACAGCATGTGGTGTGATGCTGGCTCCTGTGGGCACACTGCTAAGGATTTCATTGGTCTGCGCTATGTGATCTGTGACAACTTCCGTCATGTCCATGTTGATGTTATTACGGGGGATGGGAGCACACTGCTTCACCTCCCAGCACAGTTCATCCCTTAGCATTCTGGTAGATGCAGTTCAGTCATGATGCTTACTTGTCATGGGACTGAGGTGTTTCACCTGAGTTGGGCAGGGAGAGGAACAAAGACCCGAGTAGATTGTGGCAGCTTCCTCAGCAGACACCGATCCCAATGTATCTTTCCTCTACTGATGTAGGATGATAACGCGACACACATGTGTCTAGGGAATCACAGCACTGACCTGCACCAACCTTGGTGACACACGACAACGTTGACACGAGTAAGCATTTCAGCTGAACTGCATTGACCAGGGTGCTAAGGGGTGAACTGTGTTGGGAGGTGTAGTTGTGTGCTCCAGTCCCCCTACTGTCCATGTTGATGGTGTTGGCCTCTGTTCTCTGGAAGGCATATTGTACAGTGTTGCCTAGTGGTGTGCTTTTGCGGTTATTCCATAATATGTCAATGCACTGTTATTTCCTTGTGTTCTTTCAAGCTCCCTCCACTCTCTCATTGGATTTTCACTTTTACATAATCGGATACATTGCAATGTGAGTTGACATGATACTTACTGTAATGAAAATGCTCCGGACACCAAGGCATACTGTTGTGAGTTGTGTTCCTTGGCCAATGTGTGACAGGTGAGAGGTGAATTTGAAAGTGACGGTACACAGATCGTTAGTGTAGGACACACAATGGTAGAGTCCAAAAGTAAAACAGAACACTCCCATCCTTGTGGCAATGTGGGTTCTGATTTACAAAGTCAATGTTCGGTGTTACAGTGGTGACATCAGCGGTTGCTCCGAGAACAGGTACGGCACGGTGCTGTGCTATATGATCGTCCCGGGGTCTTTTTTGGACGCCCTCTCAGCTGTTTGCCAGGGGGGGAACCTGCTGCATGCTCAGAGGTGTCTGAGGATTCGCAGGGGTGTGACTCACCCCTCCCTGTGGCTGCTGCTGCGGTGGTGTGACTAACATTCGGCAGGCCGGGGGGGTGGCCAGCTATTTGTGCTGCATGCATGTCCCTCAGGACACCCACAAGCTGGCCCATGTACTCGGCAATTTGTCCCAAGCGAATGTCCATGGACCTCTGCAGCAGGCGCTGTCCCCGCAGTACTTCAAGGCCCTGGCCCATCTGTCCCTGGTTCTGCTGGTATGCACCAAGGACAGTTCGCATGGTGTCCAGGGCCTCTGTCTCATTGTCCTCCTGAGACTGTCCCCCAGTTGTCCTCCCACCTGCCCTGAAACCACGGACATGTGGCGTTGCCTGACGCAGCCACCACACACCGACCCCAGGATCCCCAGTGTGCCTGGTGTTATTCGCAACTGCTGGCAAAGGGACAGTGTTGGAGGCAGCAGTGGTGATGGTGGAGGTGGCTGACACACATGTCGTTGCTGCAAGGGTCTGCGTTGGCGGGGCAGCTGTTGTGGTAGTCGTGGTGGTGGTGGGAGTGGGAGTGTCAGTGAGGGCCAGAGCATGGCATGCCCTGGGCACGCCGGAGGGGCCTTGTAGGTCCTCCTCACCTGAACAGACCAGGGACTCTGCATCCGAGGGTTCACCTTCCAAGGGGGGGCTGGCTGGGCTCGTCCATGGCACGGTCGCCTGCTGTTGCTAGCGAGTCACCTGTTGGAGTTAGGGTATATTGTCAGCATGTTCGGCACACAGCACAACTTTGATGTTCATGTTTGACACATTTAATTTGAGATGACATGACTTTTAACTTGGCATTACTAGGCATTCATGTCAGTATGTCATCAGTCGCACATGATGTTGAGGTACATACAGGGCTTTAAGTGGGCCGGGTCTCACCGGTGCAGGGCACCGTCATTTATTTAAGGGGGCCTCGGTACGGGTCTCTTTTGTGCTCTGTTTTGTGCCCTGCCACAGGCGGTCCGTTCTTTTAGCTGGAATGCATTGACAGCAGGCAC
This sequence comes from Calotriton arnoldi, assembly GCA_963921515.1. NCBI lineage: Eukaryota > Metazoa > Chordata > Amphibia > Caudata > Salamandridae > Calotriton > Calotriton arnoldi. The sequence goes on from CAWUFW010006492.1 coordinate 914,595, forward strand.
ATCGATGTGCGCATGATCACACTCCTCACTTCTCACTGGTGGAGTAGTTACGGCATTCAGTCATGCCAGGTGAGCGTTGTGGGGAAGTGAGATCCTCTAAGGATTCATTTTGTTTCTGGAATTCACTCCTTTGGAGACTCATGTGCAGCAACATCGTTGTGGTGTCATCAGGGCTTTGAGTGGAAGATTTTCCAATGTTAGATGCAAGCCATAGTTGCTGCTTCTTTATCATATGCAACTGACAATCATTGACAAGTCCAGTGGTCCAGAGTTGTAGTAGGTATCATGTTACTTGTTGTATCATATATCTGGGTGCAATGGCAGTGACAGAAAAATGCTAATGGGGTAGCCCAATATGCTAAGCCCAGATTTATGTCAGAGGTTTTTAGGCTACGCCCTTAATTGCATTGGCCAGGCCCCTTTGAGAGACCTCCTAGTTTTTTAGTCCCACTTAAAGCCCTGGGTACCTACATTGCTCGTTAGCGATGTGACATGGCTAAAGGGCCAATTTCATTTGTACCAATGTTGTATTTCCGAGGACATGTCCTCTGGTACTAACTTGTTGCTCATCCAATTCAGTTAATGCTTGGACATTTGTGTCTTTTCTATGTGTATCTGACTACTATGCCGCCAATTCATGCTTTGTGTTGTGCTTTTTGTGCTTACCTCCTGTGGTTTGTGAGGTTTGACAGAGTTTCCATGCGTGTGTTGTGTTGACCCGAGTCTTTCTGCTTTGAGGCAATGGGACTTGCACATTGGTTTTTTGTGGTCGCGTTCTTGTATTCTGCTTTGCAGTTGCATGTGACTTCATCAGTGACACTGTGAATCATGTGGCCTCTCGATGGTATTAGCTGTATGTGCACGGCCTAACAAAATATGGGGGTTTCCAGAGTTTGCTACCAAGTGCGGGATGTGGGGGTCATTGGGCTCCATGCTGTTTGTGTGGGGAGACAGAGGGCCTTGTGGGAGTTGTGGTCTTGCTGTCAGGGCTCAACATCCCCCTCCCCAGTGAGATGGCTAGCTACCTGTTGGGAGGCACTGTCGACGGAGTTAGCTGCCACATGGCTGTGGGGTGGGGAGGGTGGGCCATGCTGTGTGGGAGGGAGGCCAAGGTGCATGAGCTGACCACCTACCTGTGAGGTTGAGCTGATTGAGGAAATGCTGTCCTTGTGATCAATTCATATTGTAAGCGTGCGTTCCACATGAGTTTGATGTGGGCGGGCGATTGGAGCTCACTTGTTGTGCACAACGGTGCATTGTGGTGTGATGTGATCATTTTGTTGGTACTTACCAGCCTCCAGTCACCCCTCGATTCATGTGAGACTCTCTGGATGCATTATGGCAGGCACCTTCTCCCATTCAGTGAAGGTTAGTGGTGGGATGGGAGGGCCGCCACCAGTTCTCTGGGCTGCCGCGTGGTTCCTTTGGGCCCGATGCTTGACCCGGCCCTTGAGGTCGACCCACCGCTTCCTGATGTCACGCACAGTGCGTAGGGTGGTCCCTATGGCATTGACTTTGCTGTGGATCCTTGCCCACATCTGATTCTTGCGCGCAAGTGGGGTGTGTTGGACCAGGTGCCCAGACAAGTGTGGTTCTCCCCTGATTATCTCGTCTGCCGTCACTTTCAACTCTGAGTCGGTGAATTTGGGCATTTTCTTGGAGGGCATGCTGCAGATGAATGAGGGGTGCAGGGTGCAAGGTAGTGGTGGAGATGTGTAGTGTGTGGGGTGTGTGGGTGAGAGTGGTGTTGTGTGGAGATAGGCGGGTGTGATGTTGTGCAGTGTGAGTCAATGGTGTCCTGTCTCTCTGTCTCGGCTTGTGGTGTGCAAAGGATGCTGGTCCGGGAAGGGGTTGGTTTTATACTGTGGTATGTGGGTGTGTCCATATGAGTGATGGCCTCCAGATGTCTCTTCCATGCTGCGCATGGCTTTCCTTACCAGGAGCAAGTTGGGGTGTATCATTGTGGCGTGTGTGTTGTGATTGAGGGCAGCAGGGAGTACAGGCACACTTCGGGCGTTGTTGTGTAGTTGGTTCCATCCGCCATTCCTTGGCCTATGTGCGTGCGCGGCGGTCGGACGCTGTGCTTGGTCCACCAGCTCCGCATTCTCATCGTACTTGGCCATGCGGTCATACCACGGCAGGAGCGGCCTTTTCAAGCCGTTGCACAGCTTTCCCCGTCCGCCGCGGTCGGATTTGCAGCTTTTCCGACCTTTGTGGACGGTCTTTTGTGACATCCGTCCGCCGCGGTCTGATTTTGCGTACAGTGCATCATAATTTGACCGACGTAAATGCCGCGGGTCATGCAGGGGGATTTTTCCCGAGGCCATGGCGGTCGGAGGGCTTTTTCGTGCACCATCATAATTTTGCCCTAAGTTTGTACATAAGAATGAGGGCCAGAAATAAGGGTCCCATAGCCAGATGTGCAACCATTTTTTGCAGCCGCAAAGGGGATTTCGGCCCCTTCACGTCCGCAAAATAGGTCAGCCCAATTTACTAACCCTATTTTGCGAGTCGCTTATCAACTAGCGACTCGCAAAATAGGGTTAGTGACTCGCTATTAGGAATGGGCGTGCCAAGGGCATCCGTTCCTAATAGCGAGTCCATAACCCATGTATGAATGCTTTGCGACCGCAATTGCGGTGGCAAAACACTCGCTGTTTGCCACCCTTCTCAGAAGGGTGGTATGGCACTCGCAAACGGGAAGAGGTCCCCAGGGGACCCCTTCCTCTTTGTGAGTATGTGAGAAAATATTTTTTAAGAGCAGGCATTGGTCCCAGGGACCACTGCCTGCATTTAAAAAATAAAACTGAAAAGTTTCATTTTTATTTTTTAAATTCATGCCATTTTCTTTTAAGGAAAACGGGCTGCATTTAAAAAAAAAAACTGCTTTATTGACAAAGCAGTTCCAGACATGGTGGTCTGCTGACCCCAGCAGGCCACCATCCCTGGGAGTGTCAGCCATTCCCAATGGGGTGGCAGATTGCAACAGCCTCATTAATATTCATGAGGCATGCAATTTGCAACCCCATTGGGAATCGCAAACAGTGTCTGGGACACTGTTGTACATTGGATTTTGCGACTCGCAAATTGCGATTTGCAAAATCCAATGGTTGTAAATCTGGCCCCCAGTTATTAATCTTGCTGAAGTCAGGAAGAATCTCATTTTTACTTGGATTCAATTTCAAGAAATTCATTGTCATTCACGTATGGATGGTTTCAAGTACTGATGACTAATCAGGAGAGTTAGTCAAATGACAAATAATCTGGGTATCATGTGCATTACAGTATAGCTTTACTTGAAAGCTATGCAGAGCGCAGGATAGTAGAGATATAAATTACACAACAAGGACAATAAAACAACCCATTGTGGCATACCACAAGTAAGAGATTTAGAATGGGATTGAAAGCCGTCAACATGAGCATGGAATAAATAAAACAATCCATTGAGGCAAACTCCAAGTAAGAGATTTGGTATGGTAATAAAGCCATCAAGATGTGTATATTGTGTCTTGTTAGAAAGGAAAGAAGTGAGTCAAGCAAGGGGGAACCCTTGATACTAAGTGAATCTAATTGATGCAGAAGCACTGTAAAATCATTGATATCAATGGCAGTGGACAGATTGATTAAAATCAAGGCTACATCATTGAATCCACCAGTCATGATCAAAGTGTTGATGACTGATGTGATAACCAATTCAGTACTTCAGCCTCGTCCAAAGCTGAATTAGAAATTATGTAGTTAATTTTCTTTGGTAAATTCTTGCAGATACAGTGTGACAGTTTTGAAATATAAGGCAGCAAAGAGACGGTGATAGTTTTTGGAGTCAACTGTGTCTAGAGAAATTTTATTAAGGAGAGTGTTATCTGGACAAATACCAGAAGAAAGAGTGGAATGACTTATAGCATGCAGGTATGGAGCTACTTGATCTATACTAATTCTCCAGAGAAATCCCTGAAAAGAATTGCTACGAGAGGTGGTGGGCCCTCAGGTAAAAATTCATCAAGCAAGATAATCTTTAAAAAATTTAGACAGTTATCGTGACGATGTTTCACAAACAAGCAGCTGTTAATGAGCCTCACTATAGTTTTCAGCTGAGGGCAATAGGTTGACTGCTGAAACAAAGTTTGAGGCTAACGGAGGTGATGAACCAGAAATTGAAGCCAATTTGCCCCTAATAGTTTACATTTTTTGTGAGAAAAACTTTGTTAAATTGTTGACCAGCGATTGAGGAGGAAGAACAAGTTTACTCATACTCATGGGGTGAGTAAGATAGCTAATCATTGGAACCATTTCTTTAGGCAAATGTTTAGCAAACAACATTTTTGAAATCCTTCTACTGATCTAATCAAGAAACAATAGTTCCGCAGCTGGTAGCAGTATAAAATTCTATTCTTTGAATTGTAGAATTTTCTCCACTTTCTCCCCAAATGTCTTAAAATATTTTTTTCCTGTCGGACAGAGGGTATGAAAAGGAAGCATGAGCTAGGTGGACTGTTTGTTGCTGTAAAGGTCAGTATATCTTTTGTATAAGATCCAAGTGCTGAGTAAAATTTCCAATCACTTCAGAAGGATTACTTTTGTCCCATTGGATGGAAAAGGAGCAAAAAGAAGTTTCAAAATGGTATGCCAGCTTAGTCATATTTCTATCTGTCCAGGTTATTTTATATATATGTTTTACCTGAGTCTGTCTGGAGGAAGTAGCTAATACAATTATAATTTAAATAGAAAAGGCAACAAAATGATGGCCAGATCAAGGCTTATCAAAAATAAAACTAATATCGACTAAATCTGAAGAAGCAAACATTAGGCCAAACTGATGATCTTTTCTTGTGAGTTGGACCCTGAATATTTTGACATAAATCCAAGGTTAAATATATTTGGATGTTAAAATATGCAATGGAATCAGTAGTGTTTTTTCTACAAACTCTAAAATCTACCATAATTAGAAGATGGGCACGTTATGTGAGGGATTATGGTATTCATTCTTCTAACAACAACAAAAATTCAGTGGTAAGGTCTGGAGAATGATTAATTTAGAAGCACCCTACAGACTTCTCTAAAACACAGAGGAGAATCTCCGCCCCAGGAAGCTGAGGACAGTTATGAACATCAGCATTCTTTAATTCTTTATGTATAATAGCGTTTTACCAACTAGGTCTTTCTAAATCATTTTGTAACCAGGAGGGACCAAGTCTTCAACGCTAGGGTTACAGTTCTTAGAGAGCCAGTTTCTCTGAGGAACAGTAAGTGTAGGTCATTATGTACAAAGGTTGGCAGAGAGTTTGGGCCTAGTAATAATAACGATGATTAAACAGACCAAAGCGTGATACCACATGGGTGATAGGGGTACTAAAGAGAAGGCCACCTTGAGATAAAATAGTAATCAAATTAAATGAGTACATTGCTGGAAACAAAGATAAAATTAACTTGCTTGAGCCACAAGAAGCCTGGTTGTTATTAGAGGCAGCGTGGGTGGCCAGCGGCCACCCACGCTAAATCATGTAATGTTTGAGTTTTCCAAACAAAAAAAAAAGTCTCTCCAAAATGATCCTAGAGTCTGATGAATAGCAAATGTAAATTCCAAATTGATAACATTAGTAAATCCCAATGTATTTATAAATTAAGCTTCTCCTTTACAGGGTGAAGCGTATGCCCATGAGCAAACAAACAGTGAATGACCCAAACAAAAATCCATCCATAGCCAAGACAACTTAGCGATGCTATCTCAAAACATCATTATGCCAAACAGTTATACTCAATTAGTCACCCAAAGAGGATGACTGTTAAAATTTCATTTTATTAGAAATTGCATGCAGGACTCATTATCTGAGTAGGTTATGGAGGTAACAATTGCATTGTAAGACTGATATTTGAATACTTAAAAGAAATAAAGATGATGATGAAATGTGAAGGCATATTTTAAAATTCAAGAGAATTTACCTACATGATAATGAATAACATGCATATGTAAGCAATTGTTTTGAAATAAAGATGGTCATGTTTCACTATTAAACAACCATTTTATTGAAATAGACATTATGAGTTACAGTGGTATAACAAATAACAAACCAGTACGACCAAGATCAATAGGACCAACAATTGAAATAGCTCAGCATTTTTTTATATCTTCATTTATATTATTTAACATACTGTTGTGTGGAAACCTCAAGTTAAATACACTGTATAGTAACAGATGACTCCTAGAAACACTATTGTGGGATGATGGCAAGATAAATAATTCAAATGACTGACAGTTTCCCCATAGTGTTGTTTTTCTTAGTACCTAGTGATCTTTTACTCTCTTCGTCTGAACCTGTATTCCTATCAAAATACCAATTATAATGTTTTAGAGCTGTATTTAGAGATACCATGGATATAAATTCTATCAAACATAATGCAACAAAAAGAAAATAAATAAGAAGGGTTAAAAATAATGATGTAAAGATATACTAAAGAAATACATTGCACAATTAAAGCTACATTTCCCTAGTTATATTTTAGTTGATTACATGGAGCAATTCATACCTCAACATTTATTGATATCTCTCAGAATCACTGCCTGTAAAGAATCTACTTGCAATTCACCTTTCGGTAAGAGATGTTTTTCTTAATTGTGATGTCATGATAAGGTTTCAGCAAATTGTGGTGCTTACATAACATTTCATGAAGCTTGTGACACTATTTAAAAATTATTTACAATGAAATAAAGTGGATCTCTGTTACAAATAACAGTTTATGTACATATTGAGCGTTGTGGTTTTCAGTCTGCCAGTCCAACATTGTAGACAATGCATGTACATGAAATCTCACATTTGTAACAGTAGATTGTAGTAACATCATATCAATATGATCTATAGCATTTTGAGAAAATAAAGTGTTAAAATAGGATCTAGCATCTGATGTAAATGGATTTATGTTATATTTTTCTTAGAGTGTTCTACTTTAGTAACATAATCAATTTTTAAGTCTGCTGTATTGATTTTCAGCGAGGAACAAACCAATAACAATCTTTAGTGCTAAACCTTGTCCTACTCCTGCTAAAGACATGCTAGACAAAGTCAGTTCATTATCGCAATCAAAGCCTACAGGAAAATATTTGAGAGCAGCCTGCTGGACAGATAGCACCTAGTACATTAATCTACCTATATCGAAGTATATATTATTTCTGGAATTCATGAGTCATTTGCAATGTAACATTTATTGGTTCAAATATTTTGTTTTCATGGTGGTAAGGCATCCATAGGAAACAACAGTGCTTGCACCAGTTCATGGTAATAATGGAGGTCCTCCTCATGCCTGTAACTATTACAGACCTGGCCACTTGAATCTCCCTCACCAAATATCACTCCTGGATTTTCATGAACTAGAATTTTAGTTTCGGATCACATGAATGCAATCAATGAATTGTTATGTATCTCTTTGCAAGAAGTAAGAATGAGGCAGAGAATTTGTGTTAGACCTTTCCACATTTCAGCAATGGAATCAACTCCCTAAAAACATTTCTAGGATTATCATGGTACCAACTATGGCCAGCAATTAAGACGCCATATGAGCCCAATGCCTTTACTGTAGCTGATGAGGATCACATCATATGTAAAAAGAAATAGCATTCTCATCCTTACAGACTGAGTCTGCCTGGACAATTTATTTTCCTGATGGAATATTTTGAACTGAGTAGCTCTTTCCTAGGAGAGATTCATGTGTTTTTAGATGCAACTCCTGCCATGTCCATTTAGATTATGCAAAAGTGCTTGAATTACAATTTAAATAAATATAGACGTAGAGACTGTTTTTCACTGCTGTGGGGTTTTGATTCTTGAGACCTGAAATTCTTTGAAGGGACACAACACTTCAAAGAGGACAACTTTTGAGCTACTTCTGGTGAAGGAGTTCCATGCTTTTGTTCACACGAAGACTGTTAGAAATTAGGTTCCTGGTTGACTGGGGTGTAAACCATGGTCACACAGTAACCACAATCCTAGTAAGGGTAAGGCACAAGTACACCCTAAATTATCCTGTGCTCACCCTCAGGTAGCTTGGTGTCGCCAGCTACTATTTATAGCCCTTTATAACAGATACCTGTGCTTGAATGAAGGCTCCAAATAAAAGCATGGTGCTGTGTCCCAGTGCACACTGTTGTTTGCTCTTGTTGAAAATTGTCAAGGTCCATTAAAGCGAACACCAAATATAGAAATACCAAGTGGGTGAAACCGCCAACTTCAGTTTGAACTTAGACAAATGCAGGTCAGCCTGAATTTTTACTTTGGCAAGTTGGACTGTCTTTGAGATTTGCTTGCGGTCAGTGAAAGATATCGTACCTACATGACCCCGGACATGTAGGTACGCCGCCGCCTTCGACACCGGACAGCCACGCAGCCCACAAAGACGCCATCCGTAACCACCACCACCTCATCAAGTCCGCCAAGAGAATCTCCTTCAAAGACCGCCTCGACAACAACGCACACAACAGCAAGGAGCTTTTCAACATCGTGAAGGAACTCTCCAACCCCAGCTCCAACACCAACGACATCCCACCATCGCAACCCCTGTGCGATTCCCTCGCCACCTTCTTTCACCGCAAGATCGCCGACATCCACGACAGCTTCAACACCCAGACAGCCCCAACTAAGATCGATGCACCAGACCCGCCGCACACCATCGACCACGATCCCCTGCCAGCCTGGCCAGCGTGAACATCGAGGACACCATCAAGACCATGAGCACAATACACTCCGGCTCCCCGTCAGACCCTTTCCCGCACCACATCTTCAACAAAGCCAGCAGCTCCATCGCACCCCACCTGTGCAACATCATCAATCTCTCCTTCGAGACCGCGACCTTCCCAGAGAGCTGGAAACACGCAGAGATCAACGCCCTACCCAAAAACCCAAGGCGGACCCGAGAGACCTCAAGAACTTCCGGCCCATCTCCCTGCTTCCGTTCCCAGCCAAGGTCATCGAGAAGATCGTCAACAAGCAGCTAACCCGATACCTCGAAGAAAACAGCATCCTGGACCCATCCCAATCGGGGTTCCGCAGCAACCACAGCACTGAGACTGCCCTCATCGCCGCCACCGACGACATCAGGATCCTGCTGGACAACGGTGAGACCGCAGCCCACATCCTGCTGGACCTCTCCGCCGCCTTCGACACTGTCTGCCACCGCACTCTACGCGCACGCCTCCACGACGCAGGGATCCGAGACAAGGCCCTGGAATGGGCCACCTCCTTCCTCGCCGGCAGAACCCAGAGAGTCCGCCTCCCACCATTCCGATCCGAAGCCTCCAAGATCATCTGCGGCGTACCCCAGGGATCGTCCCTCAGCCCAACACTGTTCAACATCTACATGGCCCCGCTCGCACGCATCGCCAGACAGCACGACCTCAACATAATCTCCTACGCCGACGACACTCAACTGATCCTCTCCCTCACCAAGGACCCCTCGCCGCCAAATCCAACCTCCATGAAGGGATGAAGGCCGTTGCCGATTGGATGAAGATCAGCCGACTAAAACTGAACACGGAGAAGACAGAGGTCCTCATCCTCGGCTCCAACCCCTCAGCCTGGGACGACTCCTGGTGGCCAACGACACTGGGAGCAGCCCCGACACCCACCGACCACGCACGCAACCTGGGAGTCATCCTCGACTCAACGCTCTCCATGGCCAAGCAAGTCAACGCAGTCTCATCCTTCTGCTTCAACACCCTCCGCATGCTTCGCAAGATCTACAGGTGGATCCCGACAGACACGAGAAGAACAGTCACCCAGGCCCTCGTCAGCAGCAGACTCGACTATGGGAACGCCCTCTACGCGGGAGCCCCGGCCAAGCTCATCAAGCGACTGCAACGCATACAAAACGCCTCCGCACGCCTGATCCTCGATGTACCACGCCACAGCCACATCACCCCCACCTGAGGAACCTGCACTGGCTCCCCGTCAACAGGAGAATCTCCTTCCAACTCCTCATCCACGCACACAAGGCACTCCACAAGACTGGCCCAGCCTACCTCAACAGACGACTCCTCTTCTACGTCCCCAACCGCCAACTCCGCTCCGCCGACCTCTCCCTCGCCACCGTCCCTCGCATTCGAAGAACCACCACCGGCGGCAGATCCTTCTCCCACCTCGCCGCCAAGACCTGGAACACCCTTCCACTAAGCCTACGACAGACCCAAGACCTGCTGACCTTCAGGAGGCTACTCAAGACCTGGTTGTTCGACCAGTAGCAGCACCCCCCCCCCTTTTTTCTCCCCCGGCGCCTTGAGACCCTCGCGGGTAAGTAGTGCGCTTTACAAATTCTGTGATTGATTGATTGATTGATTGATCGACCCCAGTTTAAACCTATCCTCCAGTTGGTGGAATGGGTAATGCTACAAAATTACCTACGCAGTTAAGGACTTTTTTTTTGCATTTTTACATGTTGTTGGAGAGAAAAAAGAAATGATGCATGGATGATAAATATAAAAAAGAAACAATGATGCAGAGAAGGAATGATGGCTATATAGAAACAAGCATTGGAAATGCAAACGGTCTCGCATTTGTTTGAGTTGGAGCTATTGGCATTGTAAATGGCAATGTATTTTACTTATGTGTTATGGAGTGTATGTATGTGGTGTGTAGTGGAACTATATGGGTTGGATTGGATTAGTTAGTTGTGTAATTGTGTGGTGTGGAGTGGATTAGTGTAGTGGCATTATGTGGCATGGTTTACTGTGGAACTATATGGTTAGCAATTATTTGGCTTTCAGTGTAGTGGCATTATGTGGAGTGGGATTGTGTGGAGTGGTAAGTAGTTCAGTTTAATTATGTGTTGTGCTGTTGAATTTTGTGGCACGATGTGGAATTGTGTGGTGTGGATTGGATGTATGTGGTGTGTTGTGTAATAATGTTGTTGAGTTGTAAATGTCATTTGGTGTGCAGTTGTATCATGTGGATAGTAATTATGTGTTTTTGAGTGTATTGGAATTATGTGGAGTGGGACTGTTTGTAATGGAGTGTAAGTATGTGGAATGGTATTTTGTCTTGTGGAGTGTTATGTAGTGGAGCTTAAAGAAGGCATTATGTACAATTGACTGACTTTTAAAAATAAAATTAACAAAAAATGTCTTCTAGTTTTTTTGTCCTTGCAATGCTGGCTACCTGTTCCTGCCTCTTGTAATGCTTGTTTATTATAGCTTTTTTTGTTATCATGAATGGAGGGACATAAACAATAGGAGGGTGGAGATGGAGAAATAGTGCCTGAATTACAACACTAGCAGCGGACGGGCACTAGGAGAAAATCAACAGATGCCAGATTTCGAGGGCACACTGAGGTGGTGCTAAGTAATGCTGAAGTGGGGCTGAGGTGGTGGTGTGCTGGTGCAGATGTGATGCTGAATGATACTCAGGTGGTGCTGAGTGATGCTGAGGTAGTGGTGTGCTGGTGCGGAGGTGATACTGAGTGATACTGAGTGTTACTGAGGTGGTACTGAGTGATGCTGAGGTGGTGCTGAGTGATGCGGAGGCAGTGCTGAATGATGCAGAGGTGGTGCTGAGTGAAGCTGTGGTGCTGAGGTATGCTGTGGTGGTGGTGCTGCACTGGTGCTGAGGTGGTTCTGCGTGATGCTGAGTTGGTGCTGTGTTGAGGTGATGCTCTGCTGATGCTGAGGTGGTGCTGCGTTGGTGGTGGTGCACTGATGCAGAAACGGTGCTGTGCAGATGTTTATATTGTGATGCGCTGCTGCTGAGGTGGTGCTGCCCTGATGCAGAGTTGGTGGTGAACTGATGAGGAGTTGATGCTGAGGTGATGATGAGGTGGTGCTGAGTAATGCTGAGGTGCTGATTCATGCTAAGGTGTTGGTGCTGCACTGGTGCTCAGGTGGTGCTGAGTGATGTTGATTTGGTGCAGTGCTGAGGTGATGCTGCGCTGTTGAAGTGGTGCAGTATTGGTGCTGAGTGGATACTGAGGTGGGGCTGCTTTGGTGCTGAGGTGGTGATGTGATAGTGGTGGTGCGCTGATGCGGAGATAGTGCTGTACTAATGCTGAGGTGGTGCTGCATTGGCACTGAGGTGGTGCTGAGTCATGCTGAGGTGGACCTGTGTCATGCTGAGGTGGTACTGGTGCTCAGGTGGTGCTGAGCTGGTGCTCAGTTGGTGCTGAGTGATCCTGATGTGGTGTTGTGCTGAGGTGGTGGTGCACTGATGTGGATATGGTGCTGTGCTATTGTGGAGTTGGTGCTGCGATGGTGCTGAGTTGGTGCTGCGCTAATGCTGAGTTGGCGGTGCACTTATGAGGAGGTGGTGCTGTGTTGATGCTGAGGTGGTGCTGAGTGATACTGAGGCGGTGCAGAGTAATACCGATGTGGTGCTGAGCGATGCTGAGGTGGTGTTTAGTGAGGCTGAGGTGGTGCTTAGTGATGCTGTGGTGGTGCTGAGTGATGTTGAGTGGTGTTGAGTTATGCTGAGGTGGTGGTGCTGAGTGATGCTGAGTTGGTGCTGTGTTGAGGTGATGCTGTTCTGATGCAGAGGTGGTGCTGCACTAATGCTGAAGTGATGCTGCATGGGTTCTGAGTTGCTGCTGAGGTGGAGCTGCGCTGGTGGTGGTGCACTGATGTGGAGATTGTGCTGTGCTAATGCTGACATGATGCTGGGCTGATGTTGATGTGGTGCTGCGCTGGTGCTGATTTGGTGGTGCACTGAGGAGGTATTGCTGTGCTGATGCTGAAATGTTGCTGCGCTGATGTGGAGCTGATTCAGCACTGGTGCTGAGGTGGTGCGGCACTAATGAGGAGGCAGTGCCGTGCTGATGCTGAGATGGGGCTGTGCTGATGCTGAGGTGGTGGTGTTCAGGTGGTGCTGTGCTAATGCGAAGATGGGGCTGCACTGGTGCTGCACTGTTGCTGAGGTGGTGCTGCACTGGTGGTGGCTCACTGATGAGGAGGTGGTGCTGTGCTGATGCTGAGATGGTGGTGGAGCACTGGTTCTGAGGTGGTGCTGAGCTGGTGCTCAGGTGGTGCTGAGTGATGTTGAGTTGGTGCTGTGCTGAGGTGGTGGTGCGCTGATGCTGAAGTGGTGCTGAGTTGGTTCTGAGTTGCTGCTGAGGTGGGGCTGCATTGGTGGTGGTGCACTGATGCTGAGATAGTGCTGTGCTAAAGCTAAGATTGTGCAGTGCTGAAGTTAATGTGGTGCTGCGCTGGTGCTGAGCTGGTGCTGCGCTGATGCTGAGTTGGTACTGAGGTGATGTTGAGGTAAGGCTGGGTGTTGCGGATTCCTTCATCACCACCACCCTTCAACAGTGTTCCTTAAGGCTCCATAACCACCAATGTTCAGATGCCTTTAATTAGTTATAAAGCCCCACTCATACCAGTGTAGGGTGTCAAAGCACTTTGTATCACACACAAATTACACAGAGACAATCAATCATACATGTATAAATTAGCGTAAAGGAAATGTTACATAAGACAGAGGACTACAGGGTGTAGGAGTCACAAGTCATGCATATTGGTAGGCAGCATTGCTAAAGAGTGCTTGGGCCCCAGAAGTACAAACTGAATTGAAAACAGAATACCATAGTTAGGGGTGCTCTTAAATAAAAACAATCGATTTCTACCCAGATGAACCCTTTTTGCAACATTAATATCTGCTCTAATCTATACTTTGCAGTGCATGCAGTTCTTTGATGGCAGCTCTAAATTCACTGTTCTATGTTAGGATTTTAACTTATAAGCTGCAAGTAACAGAAAATCAGTAACCCACTGACCTATTTACATTTTATGCACTTTGTGTTCTGCATGGTACACTTTCTTTGCAGCCGGCATATTAACCGTCTGCTACCTTGCAATGAGTCAAAACTTCTTCCACTAGACAACTCCATCTCTCCAGCAAGAGCATTAATCACTGGAGTTATCTTAACATTTTTATTGTCTGGAATTGCTTGAGGCCAGGAATGTGCCAGTGAGTGCTTTTAAAAGTAAAATAAACTCGGAAACACGACCCCTCTGCTCTGAAGTCAGTATCCAGTGCGATCGCACCGCCCTTGTGCCCCATGTGTTCTTGTTCTGCATTTATTTAATGTACTACATTCAAATGCACGTTTACAGGGGACATTCTTCCAGAAAGAAACATTTTGGCCTAAGCACTAAACTGAGAAAAGAGACTTTCAACCGCTCAGTCAGCAGCCAAGCACAGGTCCTGGAGGGGAGGAAAGAACACAAGCAGCATGCATATTAAAGTATCATTTGAAGCATTGATTTAATGGAACTGAAACAGTGGCTGTTTTTACGTAGTGGTTTAACTTTTTTACATGATTTAGAGCTGCAGTAGCTAGATGGCATGCTGTTGCAGAGTTTTTGTGCCTGTTTCTGGAGGAAATTAAAGGAGGCAGATTTAGACTTAAAACCACAATAATTAATTGCTTGTATTCCAAGCCAGCCTGGGCGCTGTCTTCAGGAAGAATATCAAAGAATGCCAGCCACATGGAAGGAACTGGGAGGGTTAATGCAATAAAATGTAAGCAGCTACAGGTCTGAGCAGCCACAGTGTAACACGAGGTTGAAAACATAATAAAATAGTCCCCCCACGAGCAGATCAAAAGAACAAAGCGTAATTATATTGTACGAAGTCCCTGCTCCTTGGAGGAAAAAGGAGGGACAAAGAGGCAGGACTGGCCACTAGTAAGCAAGGATTGTTAAAGGACATTGAAACAAACAAATGAGAAGCAAGGAATGGAATTTGGCCCACAGAGATATATGTATACTAAAGTACACAAGAGGTCATACGCTTACGCTCGACCTAAAAAAGATGAGCTTTTTCTTGTGCATCAGTGCCCCTCCATAACTGCCTGTAAAATTTGTAGCTTTTTTTTAGCAAATTAGTTTTAATTTCTTTCTTTTGTAAACTTTATTTTGGCTTTTGCCATCAAAGTACATATAACATCGCAGCAACATTAATTATGATCAAGGATAAAAATATCAATAAATATGTTATATATATAAAAGACGTAAAATACCCTAAACAATCTTTACAATGCATGTATGCAACTTTCTTTCAAATAAACAATGCATTACAATGTTTTCAAAACATTGTTTAGGAATTACTCCTTCAATATCCGGGGGAAGCCCTTGATAAATAAGAATTTCATGAATGTCCAGACAGAACTACCTGGTAAATGTCCACAAAGAATTGATGTGTTAAATACACCATATTATCCGAATGTTTTCGATTTGACTTGGGAGACAGCAACTGCCCTGAATGAGTGCCAGCCTCTCTCACTCACTTGGTTTCAATTTGGATATGGTCCAAAGTGAGGGGGTATTTGATTTTTCTAGCTACTCCCCTGATTCTGGGTTTCTGAGTTCCATTGGTCAAGTGGTCACTTGGAGTTTGGCAGACCTACATATGTGAGTACCATGTAGAAGCATGACTCTTATGTATGATGAAGGTCCGCAAACGAGCATGAATCAGCTGGTTCTGGCCCATGGTGCATTGATTTTGCCTTGCTGAATCATTATCTCATTGACACATTGTTCTTTTTCTATTTTCTGCCCCTTTTCTCCAGCTTGCATAGAAAGCCTGAGTCTAAATCTGGGGCCTATGTAGGCTTTCAGAGCTTCGGGGTCTGTCGATTACCGGAGAAGTAAAACGCAACAGATTTGGGTAACAGAAGTTCTTTCCTCTGCTGAAATAACACGTGGAATTGATAATATCTAAAAAAAACATTTGAACCCTCAGTTGTCAGAGTTATCAGCGAATGCATGATTCTTGCTGTATCATCATTCCTCAGAAAAACACAAATATAAAAGGTGGAGGAATTCCACAGCAATAAGTCCGTATTAAGCTACGAGTGAATTTTGCATTCAAAGTTAAAACACTTCAATAAAAAATGCAGAACATTTAAACAGAGATTCATTGCAGCTTGCAAGCTAATTTCAAATGCATCTTATTCTATAAAATGTACGCACAGTTTACTATCAAATATTTCCAAAAGCGGTCCAGAACAGACAACAGCAAAGTTATTTAACATTTTAAGTGTTCCTGATGCTATCAACAGATGTGCGTGGAAAGAGAGCGACATAAATTTTACTAGTACTGGAAGGGTTTAACTTTCGCAATATCAAGATTATTAACTGCACACGAATGAACTACATTTCAGATCATCAAATATTAATAAGAGCACCGGCAGATTAAACAACAATTTACTCTGAGTCAGTCAAGAGCTGAAATTAAAACAAGAAGGTTTCTTAGAAATACAGCTGTTACAAATGCTGAATTTCTACGGGGATACGTGTGGTCGGTGGCAGGATGAGTGGGCTAATACATACGTGTGGTCGGTGGCAGGATGAGTGGGCTAATACATACGTGTGGTCGGTGGTAGGATGAGTGGGCTAATACATACGTGTGGTCGGTGACAGGATGAGTGGGCTAATACATACGTGTGGTCGGTGGTAGGATGAGTGGGCTAATACATACGTGTGGTCGGTGGTAGGATGAGTGGGCTAATACATACATGTGGTCGGTGGTATGTTGAGTGGGCTAATACATGAGTGTGGTCGGTGGTAGGATGAGTGGGCTAATACATGCGCTCTGCTACCTAATGTTCATGTTTTCTGTTATCACACAATGCACAGGAGCCATTAAGGCCAAATCTTATATATGCAGTTCCATAAAAAAAAACTCCTGGCAAGCTGTTCAGACATTAAAACTAAAGCCCAGCTTTACTAAAGCTTCACCCAACACAAAGCTGCAAGGGAGCTTGCTGGGCTGCTTTGTGTGAAACTGAGAGAACAGAAATGTGCCATATCTACTATGGTATGGCGCATTTCTGCTCCCTCCTTGCGCTGACACGCATTGTGCTGCCTAGCGCCAATGCAGGCACCCTTGCACTATGGTGCAAGCGTGTCTGTCTGAAATGTTTAATTTGTAAAGTAATGAGATCCGGTGCCCAAAGCATTGCTCAGAAGTCTGAGGCTGGCGCTATTAAATCTCAGAGTACTGATTGCCAAGGCTGCATAGTCCTGAATATACCTCAGGCCTCCTTAATCCACTGCCAGATACTCTGTGCCACTTTATCTCACTCTTGCAGGTTTCTGCTTTAACCCTCTGTGGCGGTTTTCTGTCTTTTTCTTCCTCATTTTTCTCAGTCTGTCTGGTTTTCCTTCCCTTGTTTTCGAGAAATGTCCCATCAGGAATAATATTTGCCGGCCCCCAAAAATGAGTGTTGGTGGCCACACTGGCAACGACCGGATCAATTTAAGCACTGCCTGCTTGCGTTACAGGCAGGATTATTTTTGTGCAGGAAGGGATACCATTGTGTATAAAAACAATCCTAAGAGGGAATTTCCTCTATATATGTGTGATGCAGAAATACAAATATTTTTCCACCATTTTGGCACAATCCCAGATTTACTTATTTTAGCGAATCTGGAATCACGTCAAATTCCATGGGTAGATGCACGGGAACACCTATGCTCCACCAATAAAACCCCTACAAAATGTAACACAACACAGCAAATGCCCATGCGTTGCTTTATATTCCTTTACAAAGTCACGCAAGGTGGCCCAGATAGCCCTTGTGTGGCTTAATAAATATGACTTAAGGGCTTGCATTTCCTTGCAATAATTTGTGTGATGCGGGGTGGCATAACCCCTTTCAGAGGGCTATGGAGCAAGCAGAGGTAACTGTGCCCAACTGTGGGGGTTGAGGCCTTTTACTCCTGAGTTCCCAGTGGCCTACTTACTATATGGATTCTGAGTACCCCTTCTGCACTTGTCTCTCAGGGTATGCGTGGTCCGAGCAGACCTAGGCTCCCTCGGGGGAAGGTGTGATTACAGGATTGTGAACATGGGCTCACAACTCAAAATGCATTCAGCAGCAGCAATGAATCTTTGACCAGCTAAATACTCACTTTTCTGAAAAAATATAACTATTTGATTTTCTACTGCTAAAATATGACATTCACAAACAATTACACAGTCCCCTCCAAGTTCAGGGCTCTAGTGTTTCTATGGTGATTCTCCATCCCACTACCTCCTCGTGTTAGCAATAGTGGTTATTCCCCATTCGCTACCCCACTAACTGCAGCAACAAGTTCCCCCGACAAGCCTGAAACCAGTCTTACCAACAAACCCCAAACCAGTCTTACCCGCACAGGCTGGCGTGAAGTGACAAGAGTTCCTGAGTGCACCTTTTGCATAGGTGCTTGCAGTGGCTGCAGCTAGGTTCAGGTGAGTTGGCTGCATGCGGCCCAGGGGGCTATACTCAGTGGGTGCAGAGTCTCTCACTCTCGGTCACACTCTGGGGGTGACCAGAGGCTCTCTGTGGCTCCTTCTGTGGGGTAACTGTCCGGTTCCTCTCCCAGTAGGGTTGTTGAGAAGCTCCTATCTTGGGTCCCTCACTTAGTTGATGGTATGCAGATGGTATGCAGATGCTCCTACAGCATCCTCACTTTTCCTGCGGGAGATGGCGATCAATTTTCAGTTCTTGATGCTCCCGTTGACCCCCTCTGGCATACGGGATCATCGTATCTCACAGTACACAGGCTTCTTCCCGATTGGCACCGTTAAATTCTTTTCAGTGGCTCCTCCTGGCATATGTGGTTCCAGCCGACTACTGCACAAGGCTAGGGCCCTTACCACACTGCTGTCTTCTTTACGTCAGCTCCTCCTGGCATATGGTGTTGCTGGCTTGGCACTATGCAGGGCTTCGGCCCTAATGGCATGGTACAGCACATGGTTGTATTCATTGCGACCCTCTTCTGCCATACAAGGGTCACTGACTCTCTCCTGCACATGGGCAACAGCCACATCAGTGCAGCAGCCATTTCCTCACACTTCGCACAAGGAGTCCTCTCGACAGGGTTCCCCACTGGACCTTGCTCCCTCCAATGCTGTCCTCTTACTCACAGTGCACATTGATCTTGGCAGTCAAGCAGATACTCTGCTCAAGGCTTCGGAGCAGGTGGTCTTGGATTCCCTGTGTGATGTCCCCTCACACAGCAGGGACACTAGCAAGCCTTGGACCCCCCAGTCCTTTTCAAAGGCAGAAGTCTTGCAAAGCTTCTATTTCTCAGACAGCACATTTGGCTACTTCGAAGATTACAATTTTGGGGTCTCAAACTCCCCTTCTTATAGTCCATTTCCAGACTCTCAGCAAGGGAAGAGACTCTGGAATGTAGTGTTGTGCGTTCACCGCAATCCGTCGGTGGACCTACCCCAAACACTGCCGGGACCGGGAGGTGTTTTGGGTAGGTCCACCTTGCCGGGCGTTGATAATATGAGCCAGCTACCCGAGTAGGGTTAGCTGATCCGATTTACAGGTACTACACATAGGGTACTGTCTGTGGTTTATCTATTCTACCCACTTAGACAACCACTAATAGTGTAGATCACACTGTTGTATTTGGTCCTGAAGAATTGCCGTCTACCTTGACACAAGGGCAAGAAACATGTTGACCACCAGATAATGCGCAATATCCTGTAACATTGAGGCAGGGGTGCGCTACATTCTCCTTTTTAATCAGGATAGGAGCCAGGTTCATTAAAATTGTTTTGAGTGGACTCCTACTTCCTGTTTTAATCTACACATAGTCTAGTGGCCCATGTCACACACATCTACACTCTTTTTTAGGCCCCTCACACCCACTGCACTAATACCGCATGGAATAAAAAATCTCCGCCAAAGAGCCCCTCATAGGGTGCCGTCGGGTATTGCAGCGCCGACCTGACGAGGAGCACGCCCTATGATGAAGCATGACACCTAGCTGGCTGGGTGTGTGAGGGCACTTATTCCGAAAGGAGGAATTCCCCCTTTTCCTCCCTACATTCAGTGTACATTGTTTGACACTTAATCAACCTAGTATCCCTTCCCCTGTCAGGAACTGCATACCCATCGTGTTGGATTACTTTTGGGCACGTATGCTGGACCTATATAAAAGCCCACAGTCCCCCTTTTTTGGTTACATCCAATTTGTTTAGACATTAGATGCCCATTTGCAAAACATTTTCATATAGTTTTCTTAGAAATCAAACAAATATGCGCAATGCATTTCGGGCTACGCCCTTCATCAGGGGCTAGGTCCTATGAACATAGAAGAAACTGAATTTAGTAAAGAACAATACAACTTTTATGATTCTGAAACAGTCCATGCACTTTTGGTGCTAATTAAGTGATGTGAGTGAATCAGCCTTGGTACCTCCAGTAACTCAAACATGCTCAATCATTTGCGTGCCCAACAATATTTGAAATATAGCATGATGCTTCTCAAAGACCCATAATAATGGGAAATAGGTAACTTGCAAAACTTGTGCGTAACGTGACCATGTAGGTTGAAGAGTGTGATTTAAACGACATGCGCATGCTTTTAAAAAATGGAAAAATGAGAAATGAAAGCGATCTGTGGTGTACATGCTTAGTTAATTGAAACGTTACAGAAACTTGCAGAGTAAACTAAATGTGTGACAGAAATATCAGGCAAACCGCAAGCTTCTACAAGTGAAAAACGTGTGTGATACACATGCTTTGTGCTACAGTTTAACAAGTCGAAAACGGTGGAGTTACAGTCGTTACTGTCATAGTATGTGAATAGCTCTGGTCAATTAAACGTACCTTATCGGTAAAGTAGTAGTGCTTAACTTTTAGAAAGCAATTTAATTTTATCCTATGAATGTGAATCTGTAATAGTAAAGGTTTAAATTCATCTGTATTAGTGCAAGCTACTCTCCAATATATCGTGCTCTTTGTAAGCATGCTTACCCGTTACGGTGTGTGGCGCATTCTCAAAAGCTCCCCACATTGTTGACCCCATTAGTGACCCGGATTAAATAACCAAACTAACCCGGAATAAAAGCTGATAGTCCCACACAGGCCACAGGAGTGACTAAAGGTCAAACTTGGATGTCAGCCACATTGATATGTGCAGCAAAATGTTAGCCCAGGTCCCCAAGCCCTACTCTTTATGATTCTCTTATCAGTCCCATCTTCTTCCTGAGATGTGACCAGGCCCCTTCCTTGTGACCTCTCACTGAATCAAAGAGCACCGTTTTAAGTGTACAGAAGAAGCCTGGCTCTCCCCTCTCAAGAGTGTGTCCCACTGAGCATTCAGGAATGCAGCAATACACAAATCTTTCTGGGGGATTTACTCTACCTCTTCTCCATGTTTTACCATGCAGGCCTGGATCTCCCAAAATGGATCCCGGTGTCTTCCATGTATTGTACCATTAACATCCACAGATACACCCAAAGCATGCATACACCATCCACACACTGCACAGTGCTGTGTTCTCCATATACTGTACCACTCAGGCACACATACACCAGCACCTACATTTAACATGCACTCACTGCACAATACGGTATCCTCCATGTAATGTATGCCTCATAGGCACACATACATCCGGCACATGCATTTAATATGCACACATTGTGCACTACTGCAGTATTGCTGTATTATACCCTTTCTAGGCACACATACAACCAGCACAGACACACTAGTCCTGTGCATTGCACATCAAATTGATTTAGGCCAAGAGTGAGTTAAGCACACTGCATTGGAACTTTAAAAATGAGTGAGCTGATAGACCTTACTCCAAGGCACAGGTTAAAAAGGACCTGTTCACTTCTACTGATCACTGCATGGTATGCTGCCACCACTGAGCTTGTGCTACTTATAATAATAATAATAATACAGACACTTATAAAGCGCGACTGCTACCTCAAGCAGAGGTGTCCCGGCGCTAAACCTGGTGAAGGTATTAGCCTTTCACCACTATGAGGGAGGGGCTTTGGGCACCCGTCATGGCCCAACAAGACCGCATTCTGTGAGACAGGCCTATGTCATGGAGCACATGCATGATCCGTGTTTGTCTATGAAAACATAAATCAGCATTCGGGACCCAGACATGAGTACAATTGGGCACTCAGGTCAGAGGTGCATGTCCATTACCAAGTAGGGGACTTCTCTGTCCCAATGCAAGACCTTAGTAAATCTAGGACTCTGTACTGCTGCCCTGCAAGGGGAAGGAAAAATAAACTTATGCCAAAATTGCAAGGGAAAGAAAACGGCTGCAACCTGCAGCATTTTGCAGTGTTAAATTAGCTGCCAGCTTTGCCTTGCATAATATGGCTTAACCATTCAATGGGTCAAATTTATGACTGGCAGAAGATGGCCACAATGGTGAGGTATAGCAACTGTAAAAGATAATGTGCGGAATGCTGAACATTATCAAGCACTCACCCCAAGTCACAGATCTGGGTTAAGTTCGATCATTCTTTTGCTCGCCACACCACCCCAGTTTGGATACAGCCATGTCATGGCGAG
The DNA here is from genome assembly GCA_963921515.1 of Calotriton arnoldi. NCBI lineage: Eukaryota > Metazoa > Chordata > Amphibia > Caudata > Salamandridae > Calotriton > Calotriton arnoldi. Next base: position 936,886 of record CAWUFW010006492.1, read on the forward strand.
CAAAAACAATGGATTTAGGCCCAGATCTTTGTACTTGGGGGAAATGTTTGACAATGTTTAGCATTCCGTCCATCATCTTTGTGTGTTGTCACAATGGTGAGGTGGCGTTGCGTGCCAGGCAAGAGAATCATTAACCAGTCCACAGGCAAAGCAAGCGTAGCCTCAGCCTTGCAGTTAATGTACCCTACAGGGGTGAGGCAGTAGGCAACAAAAGCAACACATTCATCCCTACTGGTTCTGATGTGGATCAGTGAGTTGGTAAAGAATATTTGTCAAGAGGAATGAGGCAAAAACAACAGAAGCTATGCACTTCGCCACTGCCTCCACTACCACAAGTACCGTCAGCAAAACAAGCCCAGTAGCAAACACAATGACAGGCACAGGAAGGGTGTCTCAGCTCTAACAGTTTGTATAAAGGAAGAAACACTCATTTGGCCTCTTGGACATCAGTGGTTGTTTGTACCCAGCCATAACCTTTGTTCCTGTTTTTGGTAAAAGCTATCCCATAGTTCCCTTCATTGCAGAAACTGAATCATGCCAAAGGTTGATTCATTTCTCATCTTCCTCTTTCTCTATATCAATACCAGAACTACTCCAATTACTCACACCACTGATCAAAGAAAATCCTTACATCCAAGGCTCTGTCTTCCCTGCTTCCCAATTTGAATTTAGCCTTAATTTTCTGAGGAAAGACTTAATTCACAATGAAACGTAGGATTTCAACTACCAAATGATAGTGATATATTACCTGGGTATGTCCAACAGAACCCCTTCATGAATCCTTTGTTTGACATTTGAGTCCGTAACGAGGAGGCTGGTCTCCTCGCCCTGAGGAGACATTACGCACGTGCTAGAGCAGATTTACTAATTAAAATGTTCATTTGTGTATCTTTAAGTTATCATAATCAGGCCGCAAAACTAATTTAGTGAGCCTATGGCCTGTTTCCACTTACACCCATTTAAAAATTACTGAAGAAAATTTGACTTTTAAAATTGCACAATGTGCATGTTTTTTCCCTCTTTGTTTTTTTCTTTTTCATAAAATAGTCAAAATAGGATTCATTTAATAATGGTGTTTATTCTGCACTTTATCTATCAGTGCACTGTAGGAGGAAATGTGCTTGTAACGTTGCAATAGTCAAGTCTCATACTGCACGAGCTACCACTGTTCTCTGTACATTCTTAAATAGTTCATTGTTTAGCTTGCTGCGAATACAATGCCATTTCCTTTGTATGTAGGGTAAATGGAATAATAAAATATTAATAATTTAGGCAGTGTGTGAAAAATTGGGTTGTTGGTACACTGGGATTTGAGCCCTGGTCAAGCAATAACTATAATCCCTTGAACGGGTAACCACAAAAGGTTGCTAAATTAACCTGTGCTTAACACTGGGTAGCTAGGCCCAAAAACAGTTAGGCTTAACATTGAGGCAATGTGTAAAGTATTTATGCAGCACACAAACAATAATAAAGTGAAAATTCAACACAAGAAAAATGTCAAACCTACTTATAAAAACAGAGTAAATTTCAATAAATTATTTAACACAAAACGATAAAAATCCAGTCAGTAGAAGAATGAATTTTGAAATTTTTTGGTGAAAAACGGTACCTAAATAATCAAAGCCCAATCACGTACATCTAGTCACGTGAGACTGGGTCAAAGTACAAAAATATGGCCAACAGCTATGGAGCGTGGTTCGAATCAAGAAGTGGATTGAGCCCAGTCAGCGCTTATCTTCGGACTTAGAAAAATTTCTGATAAAAATGTTCTGAGAAGGTAAATTTCACTGGGGCAAGGCTGCAGGAGGTGTATGTGCAGAGAGCGTCTTTATCGGATAGCCATGTGTTGAAGCTGCGGTGAAGATTTCTATGTTTGCACCACTTCCAAGGGTCCAGGACTTGTGGGGCACCATTTGGATTGTCAGGACTCACTCAGGCTTGGTTCACTTGTGGGTCCAAGGTGCAGGGAGTTTTGTGTGTCCCAGAGGCTCAAATCAGGAGGCCAGCAAACACGCCCTTTGGAGTCAATCTGGTGGTCCTGGGTTCAAGTTGCAAGTCCAGTCCTTCTTCCCCAGGCAAGACACCAGGTCAGAAAGGCAGCAATTCAGCAAGGCAGCAGCTTGAGTGAGAGTCCAGCAGAGTGAGAGTTGTTTCAGCAGCACAGAAGCTCCTGCCATAGTATCCACAGGTCCAGAAGTGCACTGAAGAGCTGGTGTCTGAGGCCCTATTTTTATATGCTGGTGCCCTCCTCCTGAAAGGTGGGAGAAGCTTCTAGACAGTAGCTTTGAGGTGCATGTAATTTATTGACTTCCCTGCCCTGACTCCAAGCTGGTTGCAGTGACAATGTGGAGTTGAGAGGTCCTTTGTGTGAATGCAGAGCCCTCTCTATTCAGTTGCAAGTGGGGCTGTGCTCATCTCCACCCCTCCATCCTGCCAGCAGATGGCCCATTCAGGCACACCTAATCCCTCGATTGTGTGACTGTCTGGGAGGAATTCACAAAGTCTACCTGTCAGTTTTACGCAATCATGTGACCCAAGACAGGCTGCAGGCACAAAAGGGCTAAGGGCCAAAAATGCCAAATTTCTAAAAGTGGCATTTTTAAAATTGTGATCAAAAGCCTGACTTTACCATTAAATTGGGTTTTTTGGTACAATTACAAATATGTCAATCGCGACATAGCTACCAGCTCCCAAATGAAAATTAAAGCTTATTAAATGGAATAAGGAATCACCAATGTTATCCTAATAGAGGGGAACGCCTCACAGTAGTGAAAAATGAAGTTAGGAGTTTTTCACTACCACGACATGTAAACCTAAAAGTACATGTCCATCTGTTAATTACACAGCACCCTGCCCATGGACTACCTATTGGTGACTGATGTGAAATAAAAGGGGAGTTTAAGACTTGGCAAGGGGGTTTTAATCCCAAGTCAACTTGGCAGTTTAAAACTGCATTCAGGCTGCAGTGGCAGGCTGGGACATGTTTGAAGGTGCTACCTAAGTGGGTGGCGCAATAAGTGCTGCAGGCCCATTGGCTGAATTTAATTTGCAAGCCCTGGCAATATGGTATACCTCTCTACGAGGAACTTATAAGTAAATAAATGCCAATTGGGTATAAGCCAGTATAACCATGTTTTGGGGGAGTGTGTACAAGCTGTTTAGCACTGGCTAGATTTGCTGACAGGTCTAAAACAGTGTCTACGGTAGCCTGTTTTATGTAACATAATTTCTGTGATGTCGATTGGTTTATGTCATGTAACTCTAATAGTTCAGGCCAATCATACCACCACACGATATGTCGAAAGCATTATTTTTCACTCCTTTGAAACTATAAAATATGCCTATTCTAGCATGTGTGCAAGACTTTTTCCTTGCTTCCATATTGGCCAGTCCTCATGTCCGACTGTTATCTTAGAATTTATCATTACTTTTGCTTTGATCTGATGGTCTCCATATTAGACTCTCTGTTAATTTATCCATTCTCTTGATTTATGTACTGAATAGATTTATGTTCTTTCATCACTAAACTTTATTTTGCTCATGGCTGATTCACTTATGTTATGGCCTCTTGCAATTGGTTTAGTCTATGAATTACTGGCGCTGATTTGAATATCACTAACTAAATTTTTGTCTTCATCGCTTTGACTTCAAATATTATCTTACCAAGGTTTTCTTTGTTTGCCTTAGGTTAACAATCCTTTAGAACTCACATGGGCCTCATTCTTTGTATTAGTCCTTTAAACCTATTGGTGCAAAGTGACGACACATGAAAAGTGAAGATGAGATTTGACCATTAAGAAAGCAGTCGTAAAAGTGAATACCTTATTGTTGAAAGCTGTGGCTACATGTCAAACGGCAGCAAACAAAAAAGGAGATGGATAGAATGCTTGTGTTTATCTCAGCCACTGATAATTACTCCTGACTGCATTCCAGTTTTTCAACACTTCCTTAAGGACAGCCCAGCCCAGCCTGATCAGCGGTGCAATATACACTCTGAAAAGAAATACAGACAACCCAAAACATGTTTCAGCATTCTTGGGCCTCATCCATGATGAGCAAAATTAGGCCTTTTGAACAGAGAGCATGTTCAGCTGCACATTATCTTTGAGCCTAAATCATTATTAGTCCGGACATCTGAATAGGGCTTTATAACTCTTAAACTGCATGTTAATCTGTTTTTCCTGTAATTTGTGCCTGTAATCTGTTATATTAATATATCCACTAGCTACCTAAAGATTTAATAGCCTTCCTGAGTGAGGAATTCTATATACCTTTAGCAATTTAGTTGAATTAGCCCGGATTACATTTTTTTCCTTTTGTGGAATAATTAACAGGTGGTATTAGCTGTAATAAAGTGGTTTGCATTGGGAGCGCCTCATAAAATTCAGATGATCTGTCAACAAGAAGTTGGAAAACAAAATATCTGTCCATCTCAAGAAGATTGATTGATTTGCTTTTTATATCTTATTTTGCATAAAATGTGTTTGGAACTTTAAAAAAAGAAAATATAAGCACTGATCATCACAGTGTGTCTTAGAATGTTGTTTGCATCATAGCTGTCTTTTTTTAACATTAAACGTGAAGCAGGGAGATATTCTCTTTGTCAAAGATCAAGATTAGACAACAGAGGTGTGATCTCAGTGTTTCAGTCGCACTAGTCATGCATGTAATGTTATTAGATTAAGACTTGTCTATCGGATCTTATGGCCATTTATCCTCTTTTGTGAAGGTAATGTAAATAGTAGAATCAAACCTGTGCTCCTGGTGTTGAAACATCTTTAAATGCTATGTGTAATTAACACTAATGAATTGGAGATTACCCTAGCAAATGTGTTAGCTTTAGAGCATTTGGGCAAAACTGCTATAACTAATGGATCCATGTGCAAGAAAATCAGCTTTATTATGCGCTATAAACCGATTGGTCCTATAAAGGGATCATGCAAAGCAAATCTTGTATTGGTCTGCATATACATGGATCAGCTTCTACCCAATATCACACTTCTAAATGTATTAATTTTCAGTAACCTGCCTAGAGAATTGCATGCTCATCCAGTGGGGGGTCTCCTTCCGAGTAGGCTATCTTTTCTGACAAAACCTTATGTACATTTTTGCCTCATGTTGGAAGTTAACACAAAACTGACGTGTTGTGTATGTTCCTCTCGTTGCAAGTTAAATTGTCTACTGCAATAGAGCAACTGCTCTCTATAGGATTCTATTGGAAGCTGTCTAATGATGGTAATATCCAAAAAATTATTGCTCTATTTTTTAAAGGAAAGGAAAAGCCTGCTGTAAGAAAGTGGGTTATCGTTTATGAAGGATGTGTGTCCTCTACAAGTAATAAGTCCAAAACCTTCTATTTATTGAGAACCAGGTACCCCAATGTAGCACTTGACTCTATCAAGCTTGGGAAGCAGATCAGTGTAAGGGCTACTCATGGGACGTGGTGTGGGGTAGTACCCAATTTCGCTTGTACACAGCCAACAACACTCAACAAATCAATGCCTAGTCAGTGCTTTTTCTTGTAAACACAGACTACACACTATGGAATATTATGTCTTAATTCACAAATATCTGCAAATAGGCAACTAGAAACCCTTATGGTGCCACCATTCTGATAGTTCACACCCATAGAGAGCTGTCTCTCAGGCCTACTGGCTTTGTCAGGTTGTCTCAAAAAGATTGTCCTTTAAGACCCTCACCCACATTGTCGCTGGCCACACTATTTATTTTCCGCCGGAGTGACATATTGGGTAGTATCATCATAGGGTCTATTCATGTGAGTGTCCAGTTCTCCAAGTGATACATTCCTCCAACCAGGAGGGAGACTGCCAAAGTGGAGACAGTAACAGCGCTTTTGTGGTGTGACTTAAAATTATCTCCCATCCTGTAACGGGATTTATTTAAAAAAGGGTAATAGGGATAAAACTAAAAACAAAGATGTTCTGAGGACAAGTTATACTCAGCATCTAGTGATCAGGTCGACATGTTTCAGCCCTAGTATGTCCCTACAGGTCTGTAGCCTTCACCAAACCAAATAAAAAGGGATTCCTACATTCCAGGTGATCCTTAAAAATGTGTATGTGGATAAGTATATTAACTTATGGATCTTCGTCAAGGGTTTACTTACTACCCAAGTCAGATAAGCGTTATAGGTGCAGTCTGTGGCCTATAATTGGGAGTGAAACAACAGGGTTAGTTCCTAGGGAAAGTTTCCTATATTTTCATTACCTAATGGGTGGTTTTCCTTGGTGTCCAGTGTGATACTAAATAGAGTATATGTGACCCTTGTGCATATTGGGTGATTATGCTACATCTGATTCATAGGCGTGATTTTTTGCCATGGTTATATAAAAAAATATACTTGGAGAACTGGACACTCAAGTGAATAGACCTTATGATGATACTACCCAATACATTACTCCAGTGGGGGAAAAATACTGTTGGCTGTGACAATGTGGAAGAGGGTCTTGAAGGACAATCTTCTTGAGATTCCAGAAAACATACAAAATGTGGTTCACTTTCCCCCGTTTTTTGATTAATGGCATTTGATAACTGGAAGCTGAGTAAACCATAGGAACTCCTTTGTTTCTCCCTCCCTCCCTCCCTCTTTTGATTTATCATATGAAAGCAGCGTACAGCTGTGGGAGTTTTACAAGCTCAACAAGAAACACCACAAAGCAGGGTCTCTTTCTTTCTCACACCTTAACAGCAAGGCTAACTAGCTAAGCAGATATCACATATCAAGAAACAACAGACTCTCCTTCGTTTTCTAAATCATATATTTTATTTACCTTTTCACAATCTGCACGATAACATGAGGAAGATAGCTAGTCATATCCTAGACAATTCAATATGACATCATACACAAGTCAATACTAAGAGTAGAGCACTTAGAACTAAGGGCAGACACGATATAGAGTGCCACATATAAAGAAAATTGTCCTGCTCCTTTAGCTTCATCTGAGCAACATCAGAGACCCAATAGCACACAGTTTAAGATGACAAAAAATCAAGGCCTAACCTATACAGCGGAAGAGATAGACTCAATTCTCTCTAGCACTTCCCTTCTTAGTGACATCAACATTACCCAGACTATGGCCCAAACCAAACACAGTGCCAATCTTTCAACCTTTCCAAGCCCACGATGGAGGATGGATGACCCCCTACATGACAGGCCTTCCACCAAGCTTCCCCCCAACTTTTAGGCCCCCTTTTTTAGAGTGAGGCTAGGATCTACAACAGGGGGGAAAAGAAAAAAGAAATGAGATGGGGAGATGCAGAACAAGGGTTCCAAACAAAGAGTATGACAAGAGACCAGATGCCCTTGACCAGCACAGGCAGTTGTTAGTGTTCAACTTCACAACATCACACTAACGGAAGACCAGCATGGGGTCCTCAACAAGGGACTAGGCTTTGTCCCGACACCTACTCTTGACAAATTCAAACTTAATAGCCGAAATATGCCGCAAGATCAAACTTAAAGCATTCTTCGAAAACAAGGATATTCCATCTATGGAAGGCGACATCAATTTGATAAATAAATTGATGTTCTGCCCTTCCACTGCTATGGTACAGGTTGAAATTCTCACATTTGAACAAGCCTTGTTTAAAGAAGTTTAAACCATTGAGAACACATGTTTTAAACCATTCTGTAACATGACTAAAAAAGAACAGAGAGCACTTAAAGAACTTAAAACCAGCCAAGACCTGATTATAAAGCTGGCTGCAAAAGGTGGTGGAATTGTTTTATTGAAAAAAGCCGACTATCATACGCAATGTATTAACGTACTTTCTAACATCAGATACTACAGACCTTTGATGGAAGACCCTACACCCAGATTACACAGAACCACTAAAGACCTGTTGGAGAAGCCAACTATTGGATTTCAAAAAAAGAAGCAGAATCCTTATTACCAAAGGAACCAAGAACACCATACTTCTAGTCATTGCCTAAGATACACAAGAATCAGACACCGCCCGAGGGCGCTCTACTGTCTCTGGCATCGGTTCAATCTTAGAACCACTGTCTCAAATGGTGGACTATTTTTTACAACCAATAGTTCAGCGAACTCCCACCTACTTAAAGGACACTAGAGAACTTCTGAATCACATTAAATATCAACAATATGATCCTAGTGATAACATATTAGTGGGATTTAATAATGGGAGTCTGTACACCAGCCTTCCAAAAGATGTAACATTGCAAGTGATCAAAGATATTCTTTTCAAAGAAGACTGAAAGTCACTACTTGTTTTAGAATGCTGCAGAATTGCATTGACAAAAAACCTTTTTGACTTTGAAGGTTCTTTATACCTCCAGACCCACAGAACATTAATGGGGAGTACCTTTTACCCAAATCTGGCAGGCCTGTATGTCAGTACTTTTGAAGACACATATGTGCTCAACACCTCCAACCCATACAAGCAAAGGGTAATCCTCTGGAAATGGTACATAGTTGACATCTTAGTCGTAGACTCAAATGGTGTAAGGTCATTCCGGACGAGTTCTGTAATGAACTAGTCACCAAAGTGGGATTGGAGATGGAGCTCTGTATTGATATCAGGATAAGGGACAACAAGACACTCACGGCTTATGCTGAAATATGTAATCAGGTGGCTAGAGCCCTAACATACATACGCAAGGAATTCCCCAATAGAGGTGAGAGGTGGTTTGACCACAAGTGTACTGTTGCTCATCAGAAGTTGATGGTTGCCCTAAAAAATAAACCACAAGATAAACCTCTCATAGCTATCCTCAGGAAAAATGATAAATTAGCGATACATACACGTAAGCCAGAAATAAAAAATGAGGCTTGGAATGAGTTGCTGTCCACTGATGTAATTAGGAATAGCGCCAAATTTTGGAATATTGTTAACAAACCGTTTTTTTCAGATATTAATAATAGCCCACTGGAATGTAATATTTTGGAAGAGGAGTGGTTTAACCATTTCAGAAATATATATGGTGATCAGGGGGACCATGGATCTTCAAGTATGTCATATGTAGTTGAGAACTACACTTTAGTTTTTACTGACAAGGAAGTAGCGGTGGCTATTGATCAAATGTCAAGCAATAAAGCACCTGGACCGGATGGTGTCCCGGCTGATCATTTTAAAACTAATGTATTACTATGGTCCAAATTATTAGCAAATATTTTTAATATGGCCTGTGAATTTGGCCTACCACAATCCTGGTCACAGTCAGTTATAGTTCCGGTTTTTAAAAAGGGAAATAGAGGAGACCCACGATGTTATAGGCCAAATCTCACTGATAGACTCTGCAGTGAAGGTTCTAGGAAGAGTTGTCTTAGGCAAACTCACTGATTGGTTAAATGACACTAATATCCTCTCAAATTTACAGTATGGGTTTAGGAAAGGGAGAGGAACCATGGACCAGTGTCTAAATTGGTGGCGCGACTAGTCCTTAACGCACCCCCCTAGGACTGCCTCCCGCCCTCTTCTCTTGCAGCTTCATTGGCTTCCAATACGCCAACGGGTAAAATTTAAAGTTTGCTGTACCATCCATAAGGCGCTATTCAATCTTGGTCCCAGCTATCTCTCAGAGAAATTTACACCCTACCTTCCTTCCAGGTCTCTCCGCTCGGACTCCAAACATTTCCTTGAGGTTCCCCGAGTTAGGAGGGCAAGACTAGGGGGAAAGGCCCTTTCCCATCTTGGCCCCCGCTACTGGAACAAGCTCCCCCTGTACTTGAGACAATGTCCTGACCACCTACAATTTAGGAAGCTGCTCAAGACCACTCTTTTCTGTCTCTGATTCAGCTGTAGTAGCACTACACTCATGCTGCCCGTCCGAAGCGCAGAGATACCCCTTCGGGGGTCGATTCAGGCGCTATATAAATAAATAAATAAATAAATCTGTTTTTATTGGCTGGGAAGTACACGATCGTGAAGAAAGGGTCACTCCATTTGGCATTTATGGACCTTTCTTCGGCCTTTGATCGAGTAAATAGATCCAAATTATGGCACCTGCTATTAAAATGAGGTTTGGACAAGAATATTGTAAATTTTCTAGCCGATCTGCATAGGGATCTCACAGCCGCAGTGAGATTTGACCAAAAAGGCAACCTTACGCAAGGCATCCGTATCATTAAAGGAATCAGACAGGGATGTATTTTAGCCTCACTTTTATTTACCTTGTATATTAATAATCTTGATTCAGTTTTAGTGGGAGCCAGTAGGGACATCCCTCGTGTGGGAGAGCGGTTAATTCCGGCTCTCCTATACACGGATGATGCTGCACTGCTAGCTAGGACAGCAATTGGCCTATAGCATCTTTTAACTACCTTTGCCGATTTTATGAAGTCACTGGACCTTGATGTCAATTTTTCTAAATCTCACACAATGAATATGGGTTTAAAGCCTAGAAAACCCCAAACCCACTACTGTGAAGGAAACGTAATATCACGGGTGACCTTGTTCACATATCTAGGGGTTTTATTTGATGAAAGGGGTACGTGGGTACCACAAATGAATGCCAAAAGAAATGTAATGGCCAGATCTACCCTGGCTGTCCTTGACTTTGCACGTAGATTAGGGGCAAAGCCAATGCAAGCAATGTTAAATATATACAGGGCCAAATGTATTGCCATAGCAAACTATGGCTCTGACCTATGGGGATACAGAGAAGTTAGGGATATCCAAATAGTTGAAAACAAATTCCTAAGAAATCTGCTATCTGAGCCACAGTCAACATCTTCTTATATAATTCACCAAGAATCCGGTTTAGGTTTTATATCAGACCTAATCGGTATGGCACCTCTACTCAAGTGGATAGGATTTTGGATAAACCCTAAGCTAGGGATGAATTGCGAAATTATTCGCGATTGCGCAGCACTTGATCATGCAAGTAGCATCCCCTGGCTGAGCTATGTGAAAAGGCTTGCCACTTATCTAGGAAGCCAGAGATATTTAACTCCCCAGAGAAGCTTTTAAAGGCAGATATGCTTTGGGCTAAAAATATGTACCTGCAGGTGTCGCAGATGGACAGAGAGGCCAAAGAACTGAGAAAGCCATTGGTGCGGACACATCAATTGTTATCCACCTCTTGTGCAATGGAACCCTATCTAAACATAGTAACTAATCAACACCATCGTTTCCTTCTAGTGAGGTTTAGATTTAATCAATTGCATCTACTTCTTGCTGAACCAAAGGGATGTAAAAAGATTGAGGACCTGGGTGTCTGTAAGTGTGATAATTTTTCCACTCAGGACTCATTGCATTTTTTTTTTTTGTGAGCACTTTATGCACATCCGGAACCGGTTCATTTTACCTATCTTAAGGGGCAAAGGATTTTTACAGGCTAGTCCTGCTTTTATATATTTACAGATGCTGACTAATGTCTGGGAAATGTTTAATATAGCTAGTTTTCTGATTACAGCGGTCAGAATAAAGAAAAAGAGAGGGATTGCTATGAATTAGAACATTTTTAATTATTTATGGTGAATTTTAATTAATTATATTATGAATTGTCTCTTTGTAGATTGATGATCTAGATGCATTTTTTGTACCCTGTTGGTGTCTGTGTAATTGTAGTATTTAATGTGTTTTATGTAGTATGCTTTTATGGTTTTAATCAGCCGAATAAAGTGAATTTGACTGACTGACTGACATCTTAGTCATCTTGAAGGGAAAGGCAGATACCATACTACAATTCCTTGAATGGCTGAACACCCAATATGCCTTCCCCGGAGGAAAATCCAAGTAAGTGAAAAAGAAGAGGTGTTGCCTTGATGTGAGTGTGACAACAGGCCACCCTCTCCCCCGGAAGTACCATGATGCAACATTGCAGCATCCTATATATAACCAAATAATGAATGCCTAATAGGTGGTAACTGCATATATTTATATTTTTCTGCATGCAATTGTTGTGCGTCCAGTGTGAACTGATAGGAGTGGTACCTAGGAACTAGTTTCCCGAGGTCCTGAAGAAGAGCCATCTAGGGGTTATGGCTTAAAACATGTCGACGTTTTAGGAGAACAGATCCATTGCAAATATCTCATACTAAACTCCCCCTATTTTTTAACCATACTGACTAGAGGTTAAAATAAATTAAGGGACACCTACTAGCCATGTATTATTAACCATACACCAACAACCCCCACTCCCCCTCCTTTTTTTTGTACAACATCTTTATCATTGTATATAACAACAAAAAGTGCTCCCTCGTAGGTCGCAGCATGCCCCGGTCCACAGCGGAACGGGATGGACCCGATGATGAAGCATGCCACCAAGGGGTAACCCTGGTAGGTGAGGGTTTTACAAGAAAAACCCTTGTTTTTTTCTGTGGAGAGTTACTTGAACATAACTGAACTGGGTTTCTTTTTTGTAATAATAAACACCCAAGATGACCATCTGAACTTTACTTGTATGGTACACGAGACCACTCTGGATTTTTTAGATGTTACTGTCTTTGCAGACGGCACGGAACTAAGAACGTAAACCTATCACAAGCAAACAGTGAAGAATAGTCTATCATCATTCGAAAGTTTCCATCGCAGTACTTTGAGGATAAATCTCCCCTACAGCCAATTCCTCAGGATTCGCCACAATTGTACCAGCATGCAAGATTACAAGATACAAGTTATAGATCTCGCTGCAAAGCTGAAAGACAGAAAATACCCAACATGCCTCATTAACAGATGCCAAAAGCGAGCTAGGAATCAAAATCAAGAGAATCTTCTAGAACCAACAGCAAAGACAACAAACGAGGACATCCTGACATGTGTTACTACCAACTGCATGGCTTCCAACTACATAAAAAAAAACATTGATAAACAATGGAGTATCATACTAACAGGCAACTTGGATTGGCCAAACCTAGATTTGCTCATAAAAGAAGCAAAAATATTTGAGATCACCTAATTTATACCCGCCCACCCAGAGCACGAGAAAAAACTAGCACAGTACTCTCTACCTTGGATTTACAACCAATAGTGGAACATTACCCTTGTGAGACATACACAGTATGCCACTTGACCAGGGTGATGACGTCCCTGCAATCTAATGAAAACTTTGAATAGACCCTGAGAAGACATACAAATTGTAATACAACACATACGATTTACATGATCACCTGCTCGTGTCAGCTTAGATACATAGAAATGACATGCAGGAAAATCAAAATCCGTATCAGGGAACACCACAGTAACATCAGATGTCAAAAAATAATTATACGGATGAGTAATCACTATCTGTATTTAAAACACACAGAGTATGAACTGAAATGGGTGACTCTCGAGATGCTGGATGATATGAACAAGGATGTCGAATGCATCCTCTTCGGAAAAGAACAAAGATGGGTCCATCACCTCAGAACTTTTGATGAAAGCCTGAGCAATAAGATTCCATGGCTATCTTTCAGTAACTAAAACCTGTGCCACAGATTCTAGCCAGAGAGCATTACAGCAGAGGCCATAATAGAAGAAATTTAAAAAAATGACAGGACATTGGCGAGACCATGAGACCTAAATGAGAACCCTAGATATATGGCTCTAGTAATTTCTTTAAGCAAAACATAGAGGCTTGGCAATTGTATATAAAAATGCACACCTTTTTGAGATACCACAACATACCTATCTGTATTATCCAATTTGATATTATGACATACATCTGTGGGATACTTGTCCAGATCTAGACCCTTGCAGAACAGATTATTTTTTGGGATATGTTGTAAATCTATGTCCTAATATATATCATAGTGTATTTGCACAAATTAATAATTGAGTTACTCTAGAGTTTTTAACAGCATCATAAAAACCACAGTAACAATGTCTGTTGTCCATTTTTATCTCCTCAGTACACATTTACACACCAAGCCTCTCTATGTCATTTTATTTTAAGCACACAATTAGTGCTCTTTCTACAACACCTCTAGCAGGGTCTATCACATAATTTCTGAACTCTGCGCTTCACCTAGTGCCAATTCACTTCATTTGAGGTTATGCACTTGTGTATAAAATCCCGACCATTCTAGCCAGAGGTTAACATTCGGGATGGGTATGATACGGAGGAGTATCGCATCGGACGGTCAGTTTTCAAGTAAGTGGGAATCCCTGATGGGATACACTGGGCACACATCTTTTACAGACTTTGCCTTTTATTGATTCCCCCTAACTGGTTGTAGCGATTGTGCTTGTGTAAAACCCATTGAATGCCTTACCACTTTTGTTCCAATGATCTCACCTATTTACTAGATGCGAACAGATCATTCCTGATCTACCTGTATCCAATGGAGCTTACCGAATCCCTCCAAAAAAGGTAAAATCACCTGCATATGGTGTTTTCCTTTGTTAAACCCTTTTTAAATATAACTATTATTGTGGCTTACTAAAACCAGTTTGTCGTGCACCTTATCATATTGCCATGACACATTTTTATAGATCTCCTACACAGGGTGAAGGTGGTTGTATGCTTCCCATATGTAAAAAGAATGTATTATGTCCTTTTCCTCCCTTCGCAGGTATTCATGCTCCAGCGCACACACTAAACGTGTAGTGAGTGTTCGTCCCACTATTGTGTGGAACGGCTCCTCGTAGCCCACCTGCATCGAACTATAACTAAAGGGCTAAAAAGGCACGAAAACCATTCCTCAAGAATCTCAACATTGTCTCAAGTTTTAATGCATTGTTTTTAATTTTCATGTTAGCAAATTACTGCCATATATTTTTGATATAACCATGGCAAAATCATGCCTATGAATCAGATGTAGCATATGCACCCAATATGCACAAGGGTCACACATACTCTATTTAATATCACAATGGGCACCAAGGAAAAACACCCATTAGGTAATGAAAATATAGGAAACGTTCCCTAGGAACTAACCCTGATGTTTTCCTCTCAGTTATAGGCCACAGACTGCACCTATAATGCTGATCTGACTTTGGTAGTAAGTAAACCCTTGACGAAGATCCATAAGTTAATATACTTACCCGCATACACATTTTTTAAGGACCACCTGGAATGTAGGGATCCCTTTTTATTTGGTCCTGGTGAAGGCTACAGACCCATAGGGGCATACAAGGGCCCAACCATATTGACCTGACCACTAGATGCTAAGGACCAGTAGCTTGTCCCCAGAACATCCCTTTGTTTTTTGTCTTATCCCTATTCCCTTTTTTTTAATGAATCACGTTCACAGGATAGGAGATAATTTTAAGTCACACCATACAAATGCTGTTACTGTCTCCATTTGGCAGTCTCCCTCCTTGTTGGAGGAATATATCACTTGGAAAACTGGACACTCATGTGAATAGAATCGATGATGATATTACCCACTATGCCACTCCAGCGGAGAGAAAATACTGTTGGCTGTAACAATGTGGATGAGGGTCTTAAAGGACAATCTTCTTGAAACTCCAGAACACATACAAAGTATGGCTCACTTTCTCAGTTTTTTGATTAATAGCATTTGACCACTGGAAGCTGAGTGAACCCTCGGAACGCCTTTGCTTCTCCTTCCCTCCCTCTTTTGATTTATCATATGTACACAGCATACAGCTGTGGGAGTTTTATTAACTCAACAAGAAACCCCACAAAGCAGGGTATCTTTCTTTTGATTTATCATTTGTCAGGGAGTCACCAGATTAATAAAAAGCAGAAATAGATCACACAAAATAAATGCAACACCATGGATGGTACAACCTTATAATGACTTTCACTTCTTCACAAAACACTCCAATGTTAACTTTCCTATTATAAATAAAACATCATAATTTCAAAACAATATGTGCAAGAATCTTTCTTCTAGTTTTCACCTGCTGCAAATGCAGATTTAGAATTCATCAACATGTACCTGAAACCCTCCTTGTCCCTAAGTGCCAGCTTGAGTCTAAAAGGCATTAAGACATCCTTGCAGTAGTCTAAAAGGCATTAAGACATCCTTGCAGTAGTGCCAGGTGGCTTCTCCTTACAGCAAAGCATTCCTAACCATTGTCACTCTCGAGTCCAGGAAGTTCTCAACAGTCTGTCTCTTTGTGCAGGTATTTTAAAGTGGGAGTGGGAAGTTCTAGAATTTAGGAACCTCTGCTCAGTCCTAGTATGATACATCATCACTTCACTTCTGTCTCAACCTTCATGCAAAGCATTCTGGGATATTTCAATAGGGCAACTTGAAGTGGCCTTCTTTGAGATTCCCAGCCTGCCCTAACTGCCACAGCTGCCTGATCCCTTCCCTTCAAAACATCAGAAGGGAGCCTCTCCTGTGACTGTCTCAATAGATCTGACTGGCCTCCTTTGTTCCTGTGTAAAAGAGCTTTCTCAGGCCAGGTGCAGTGTGAAAGGTAATTAGTATGTGCAGATTCTGTCCCCACCCCTTCCTTTTCAAGGAACAAGTCCAAGCACTGTCAATTGGTTCCATTGTGTGGGGAGGGCTTTGACACACTTGCTTGCCAGTAAAGTAATTATCTTGGCCCAGTAAGGGGAACAAAGACCTGGAACCTAGCTATGAGCTGAATCAGAGAATTACGACAAGTCCTCAAGTGAACAAAGAAGTACCGATATTACGAAAGTGACATTGGATACATAATCAGGGCAAATGTTTACCTTAGGATAGGTACCTGACCTGTATCCCTAGGTCTAAGTAGGGCAAAACAGTACATTGGCACTGATTTTGCCCATAATTTATCATTCAAAAAGCACTCAGTCTTTCCAGTTAAGCCCCACTGACCTACACTATGAATGCTCATTCACATTATAAGGCTTACCCCAGGGCAGCACCAATCCCTGAAGAGTCCCTTCTGGGACAGGCTTCCTGTATGCAGATACTGGTCTGAGCTAGTCGTAGTCTCAGATGCTCAGCCCCCCATATGTGTGGACATGCATATGCTCATGTATTCAGCTGCAATCAGCCCAGAGTCTCTTACATAGGTGCACAGCAGTGGACCTTATCTTAAAAGGTGTACACTGCCATTAGCACTCTCAATCCATTTTCACAGAAATTATAGTGAGTGATACTCCATTGTAAAAGTCCACAACAGTGTAGTCTAAAATCAAAACATTGAAAGGGAAGAAATGGGCAGAACTCAATACACCAGTCTTCTCAATTGTTTTGCATAAACTGATGGTTTGGTCTCTATAGGAACCACATGGGTCTCAAGATTGCGTAGTTTTATTTCAATTTAAAGGAACGTTTTCAATCCTCAGGTAAATTACTCTTAAGTGCAATCCACTTTTACCTATTTCACAGCAAATTACTGTATTGTTATTTTGGCATTGTGATTATGTACTTCCTATTTGGGATCCACATTTCATTATTATATTTATAAAGATATGAGGTTTAAATTACATTGGCTCAATGTGTAATCATTTGTGGAACATTTCTGTCTTGTAGTGTAAGCGATCATGAAGTCAGAGTATTTAGAACTCAAATATTTTCATGCTAGCAGTGCAATATTTGTTTTGTTTTTTGGCCAGGACCTCTACTGTTGACTGCTGCTGAGCTGGCAATCAAAATGCTTTGAATGGTTAAACAATAAAACAAAATATTATTCACATGACTACCAGTGTGCAATTATAATGGTCAGCAATATAAGACAGAGTCATGAGGTTCCACAACATTTATTTTCAATAAACAGTGACAATAATCTGCACAACCAAAAGAGACATTTCTATTGGCTGAAGGAAAATTTTTATTGAGTGCCAAGGGCAGAAGGCGTCAGAAAGTACTCTCAAAGTGGTGCTTTCAAGTTTGGAAACATTTTCAAAATCATTCCAGGGTGGTTCAGTGTCCCATTGTCAGGCATCTTTCCCCATCCTTGAAGTCACAGTTGCACACAAGCACTATCAAATATGAATTACATATCTTCCCCTTGCTGCGACAGTTGGATTGCCAAACATCCAAGAGTTTTGGGTAGCTTGGTTGAGCAGTCAAGGACTAGCTCAATGGAACTGGTATGAAGATAAAGACCGATATACTACAACACACTTAATACAGTCACAAGAAATATAAAAAGTCCATCCAGAGTTCTTGTCTTAGGAAAATAACACCTGAAATGTATTCACATAAGAACAGTAAATATAGTAGCAGACAATAAAAATCACACAAATAAATAGAGCAACACAATAACAAGAAAATGTAGTTGCAATGTTGGGTACCTAAGCTACACAAAATTTATGCCATCAATGATCACTAACAATAATGATCTTGAATACAATAAAGTTTGAAAATAAAAGAGAACACATAGAATTTTGATCCTTTCGCTAAAACATGGAGGGCCTGATTCACAAAGGGTCTCCACACTTGTGATGAGGCCCCACAGTCTTGGGGGAGTCTCCACACTTGGGCGGAATCTCTGCAAGGAGAATTCTTATTGTGGAGATTCCGCCCCTAGAGCATCAACTTCTCCATGACTGCAAGGCCTCCGCCACGAGGGCAGAGGCCCTTTGTGAATTAGGCCCATAGGGGGATATTCTCAAGAACGTGCGATAATCATCGCCAAAATAGGTTAACGGAAGTTTTCATATCGCTGTCTATCGTGGGAAAATAACCCCGTGTTAACGTGGCATTCACAACACGGCGGTAACATGCGATAGTACCCCGATAACGCGGCAAATGTCCGCGATAACATTACCGGGACGGCGATAAAAATCTCAACCCGAACGTGAAAAAAGTTGCGATGTGCCCAACCGCAATTAAAAATCCAGCGAGAAGCAGCGCCAGGCCTGCAAATCCCACAAGTCAGGCTGCAAAAAGCACAATAAAAGCGGCAACACAAAACACAAACAACTGCGAAGCACCTTGGAGGTAGCCGGAGCAAGCACAGAGGACAACCAGAACCCCACAAGCCCCACGGAGGACCAGCCTGGGACCTCGGGGTCATGGAAGGGCAAGGAGAAGAAGAGGAAGACGCGGTTCAGTCCGCAAGAAAACAGGATCCTGATCACGGAGGTGACAGAACACCACCACCAACTATACGTCACCTCCACTGTGTCATTGGCAACAAAAAATACAATATGGCAGTCCATCCTGGACAAGGCGAATGCAGTCGGAGTACTGAGGAGGACAATGGACGAGGTCAAGAGGCGCTGGAATGATGTGAAGCGCAAGACCAAGCAGAAACTCGCAGACAACCAGAAGGCAGCAATGCAGACTGGAGGTGGGAGTCCAGCACCACAGGAGGAGCTGGATGAGATGAAGGAAATGGTGTCCACAGTCATCAGTGTGGAGACCGTGGCAGGAGTTGGGGGACCGGACACTGCTCATCATGACCCAACACAACAGCAACAGGGTGAGTAACCACCAGGGACTGGCTGGACGGGGGGAGATGGGCCCAACGGCACACATGCACAATTAAGTAGAGCACATCTGCCGACAAACCATGGCCAAGAGTCACAACTCCAACCAAGAGCCCAATTTACCCAAGTCTGCAACATCACAGCACTGCATAAGCACAGAAGTGAAAGCCACACCGCCTGAAAGGGATAAGGGCCAGCCAAATCAGAGCTGAAGGGGCAACTCACCTACAATGCAGCACACACACATAAGATCCAGAGCACCGCAACATTTACAACAATGTTGAACAAACAGCAACACCAGCACAACAGAACAGAGGACACAACTGCTGCCGCTTGTGTGTGGAAAATGTCCATTCGCATGTGGCACAGCAGGAAACTGTGAGATGATAATACAACCCCACATCCCTGATGGTGCAGTAATGCATGTATGGCCGTGACCCAGATAGGCAGTGAGACACACATTGTCATGCAAATCAACACTCATCACAGTTGAATACAAGTGAAGGTGCGTAGACTTTATTAGCATATGCGTGTCAGTACGGCCAAGATAAGTGCCCAACATGCAGACCAATGCAGCAGTATGTCAGAATGTGGAACGTTGCCAAGTGCCGCTGTCCACTCCGGGGGAGTGCCGCACCATTCACAGGTGTGTGTTTACCCGCGTTGTTGTCCGCTCATGTATTCGGAGTCCAGGCGAATGCAGCCATGTCCACTGTCATCGTGGGAGATGTGACCAGAACCCCAAGTTCCAACAAGGTGTCGGGACATGTGCAATGTGTTCCAAACTGTTGTGTCTGCAGGTACGTAGTTACACGTCCATGAAAGCTAGTGCAGCTTCGTAGGCAATCATTTCCAACATGAGGTCATTGCCGACTTCATCGAACAGGACGGCGAGGCTAACCATTAGCAGGTCCGGACAGATGTGCTGCGTCCACCCCCTTTCACCAATTAGCATTACAGCCCAATAGGGGAGCAGCTCTATTTGCTCACTGCACACGAGGAGTTCTGCAATCTCCCAGGTCCAGCTGCCAGCATGTATGCCAAGTATCCAAGCATCCCATAGACTGGTGTCACGGTGACACTCATGGTCGTGGGCCAACAGGGGGCGCACACACAAGTCGAAATCCAGTTCGGCTACTGTCCTGTTGGATAGGCAGACATCCATGGACCACTCGAATATGCACGAGGGACAATGCAACACAGGCTGCAACCAGGTGACGTTGGCAAGGCGGAAGCTCAGCCGGTAACTGATCCGCAGCACTACCAATGGCAGTGCCCCCAGTAAATGCAGCATACGTGCACGGTACAGTTCCACTTGACATGGGTTGTGCAAGTGTCCGTGATGGTCTGCCATTGCGTTAGTGGCTCTGGTTGAAGCAGCACTGTTCTGACCTGCGCCAGTTCTGTGGATGAAATGCCACAGCTCAGAGCAATGAGTTGTTTTTGTGTGCAACGGTTGTACGCCTGGGTTAATGTGGGAGTAAGTGTGAAGGCCATTCCATGCAAGATAACTTCGAGCAAGGACTTCTGTGTGTGGGGTGTGTATACGTTGGTCTTTCGTCGGGCTGTGCATAGTGTGGGAGTCGTCATCAGCTGCCATAGTATCTGTCAGGGGGTGCCGGGCACATGCAATTCCGAGGTCGGAGGTGCAGATGTGCTTCCGCCTGATAGCTCAGACAAAGGAGCATTCATCCCTAATGTTAGTTTCTCATCTGCTTGCATTCAGGTACTGTGAAGTGGCTTGTTGGGGGTGGGGTGGGATGTGTGCGACTTTGGGATTTATGTTCGACATGTCTTGCATGTGGCAAATGACCGGCATCACTGTGTGTAACGTTGTCTCACAGCTGCTCCTCCCTCCCCTCGAGCCTATTTACTTGTGTGCGCTGCGCGGTTGCTTCACTGGCACTCCTACGGCACACCATTGTCATGCCTGTCTGCGCATGTCCACAAGCCTGACAACGACACTGTGATGTTGGCCGTTGGAGGTGGGTGGCCACGTGAGTGTAGGCCTGTGGGAAGGATAGGGCGGACACAGACGTAGAGTTCATGCCTGGCTGAACTCGCGCTGCAATTAAGGCTAGGCATTTGGCTCATGCTGCGGCAATACAGATACACACAACACTTGGCATGTATGAGCCAAGACCCCAAGCGGTCTTGCGCTCCTTAATTTCCCCGTTCGTGCGAGCCCGCCCTCCGGGTGCATGCTACATTGCAACATTGTCGATTGCAGACTGGGTGGCGCCGACACTACAACAGAGACACACGCATTAGTTACTTCCTTGTCCAGGCCAGAACTGAACCACGCCCAGAGCCCCGGGGAAATCCTTGACACCCCTACGCTAGCTTGGCGTAAGCCGGCCCAGCCCACTCCGCTTACGCTTACAGGGGATGACGACAAAGCTATGTGTCCAAGGTTGTACCCACTGCCTGAGGTGACATGGTTGCGTCCCCTATCCACAGCACAATGTAATGTGGTAGGGCCCTGGCCCATCATGCATACATAATGACCACACGGACACACTTAGATAAATAGTTGAACTGGCTACGGGCACGTGCGCCCGGCCCCTTTTTATTACCAGGGTCACATGTCCAGTGACGCCTGTGCTGGAAGGGTGTGGGGTGAGTGTAAGCCAGCCCTCAGGGAGTGGTTGGTGCTGGCAACAACTAGAACAGTGATCATCGGATCACACACACAGATTCAATCATAAAGGGTCCATGACTTGCAGTGCACTGAGGTAGGGGCACCAGAGCTGAGCGTGCTCATGTGAAGGACTTGTTAATGATTTGGTCCCTTCGGGATATTCCTGCTGCAGTGGGGTGTGGTACACCTGCCTCATCTTCATCATCATCGTCCCAGGTCTTCCCCACTGCCTGAGGTGACATTGTTGCGTCCGCTGTCCACAGCACAAAACTCAATCATGAAGGGTCCATGTGTTGTGGTGCACTGAGTTAGTGGCACCTGAAGAGCTGAGCAGGGTGTCAAGCTGATGATGGCATCCAAGACAGGTGTGAGCGACTTAGATAGGCAGGCTGTGAGACTCCTCCGACTCTGGCAGTTGTTGGTTGGAGGTGGTCCTGGCGGTGGTGGCGGGTGTGCAGCCAGCGATGATGGCGTGTCCTTGCATGTCAGGATTGGATTTGGTTTGCGAGCCCTGCTGACCGCAGTATAGGCCGGAGGCAGTGGTCAGTATGGGCACACAGCCACGTGATGATGACTTGTGGTGCACTGAGTTAGTGGCACCTGGAGTGCTCGTCGGGTGCGTGGCTTACACTGATGCGTCGTCCGGGCGGCCCGCCCTGGAAGCAATGTCTATTGCCTACTGGACTCTGCCATAAATGAATCAAGACTCAATTTGATTTGCGAGCCCTGCTGACCGCAGTGTAGGCCGGAGGCAGCGGTCAGCAAGGGCCCACAGCCACGTGGTGATGACTTGTGTTGCACAGGGTCAGTGGCACCTGGAGCGCTCAGCAGGTGCACAGCCAACGACGATGCGCCGTCCGTGCGGGCCGCACTGGGTGCAATGTTTTTCGCCTACTGAATTCTGCCTCAATATTGCCACGTGGCGTCGGCTTGTGTCGCACAGGGTCAGTGGCACCTGGAGCGCTCAGCAGGTGCACAGCCAACGATGATGCGTCGTTTGGCTTGGGGGACCTGCTGCCCGCAGTGTAGGCTGGAGGCAGCGATCAGCGAGGGCCCACAGCCACGTGGTGATGACTTGTGTTGCACAGGGTCAGTGGCACCTGGAGAGCTCAGCGGGTGCACAGCCAACGATGATGCGTCGTTTGACTTGGGGGACCTGCTGCCCGCAGTGTAGGCCGGAGGCAGCGGTCAGCGAGGGCCCACAGCCACGTGGTGATGACTTGTGTTGCACAGGGTCAGTGGCACCTGGAGCGCTCAGCGGGTGCACAGCCAACAATGATATGTCGTTTGACGTGGGGGACCTGCTGACCGCAGTGTAGGCTGGAGGCAGCGGTCAGCGAGGGCCCACAGCCACGTGGCGATGACTTGTGGTGCACTGAGCTAGTGGCACCTGGAGCGCTCAGGTGGTGTGCAGCCAACGATGATGTGTCATCCGGGCGGGCCGCACTGGGGGCAATGTCTGTTGACTAGTGGTTTCCTCCATTAACAGAAATGTGGCACGATTTGAATTGTGGGACCTGCTGACCGCAGTGTAGGACTAAGGCAGTATCCGGCACACACATGACTCCGTGTTGCTGTGCCGCTGGATGCGCTGGGGGCCTGTGTCACGGAGTCTGGAGGTCACGGCGGAGGACATGTGGCAGGGTGAGGTGCGCTGCCCTGGCAGACGCGTTGCCCATCACAGAAGAGAACCACGCCCAGGGCCCCGGCCTTTTTATCAGCACTCCTACGCTGGAGTGGCGTACGCCGGCCCAGCCCACTGCGCTTACGCTTACAGGGGAGGACGGCACAGCTACATGTCCAAGGTCTTCCCCACTGCCTGAGGTGACATGGTTGCGTCCACTGTCCACAACACTACACACACCAGCAGTATATGTCCACATGGACATGTCTGTGCTCTGCATTCTGTGGTCTATCCAGCACATCACCGCCACACTTGGCATTGTGTACATTCTTCTTCATGGGTGAGTTGCCTCCTTCAGACATACTTGGTTCCCACCTCTCCCCACATTCTGCACTTGTGTGGCTGAGGGGCCATGCCGTTTTCGGATGGTCCGCTGTCTTGTCCTACGCTGCCTCAGTGGTAGTCTGGGAGGGGGGTCCGGAGGGGGGGGGTGGTCCTGGGGGTGGTGGCGGTGGGTGTTGTGGCCCTCTTGGGTCTCCGGGCTGCATGTTCATTGTCTCCATGACATCTGTGGGTCTTCAGATGTGGCTCTGGGCTGGGCTCCCTTTCATACTGCAGGTAGTCGTCCTACTTAGCACCAGCAGAAGGCAGGTGTTAAATCCCTACTGCTAACGCGCCTTATCGCCTGTTTTTGGGTCGCATCGCAGATCTGGCTGGTCGTTGAGAATCTCGCGAAGTGGTGTTTTCGTGTGTTTTTGCACAGGAACGCCTACTCTGCATATCATTAGCGTTAGTTGTCTCTCTCATCCGTGGCGATGTTTTTTGCGGCAGCTATCGCTGGTATTCTGGCGATGTGGGGAGTTTGCACCAGCTTGTGAATGGGGCGATAATTCTTTTGCCACTTTTGCTGCACTAAAGTGCCGTTAACTCGGCGATGAGTCCTTGAGAATATGCCCCTTAGAGTATTAAAACACTGTTGAAAACACCAGGGGCCACATTACTCAAAGGGTGCACTGTCCTATTAGAGCCACTGTGCTCCTTTAACTAGGTGATCCCACCACAAATAGGGACAGTGTGCCTTTTTAGAGATAATGAGCTGTACCTGGGGCAGCTGCAAAGTGGCACCTGCCTTGGGGCAGTGCATTAGTGAAAGGTAAATAGGCTGTCTCACACAGCCAGTTCGTCTTTCACAGTGCAGGTTGCACCCAGACTGCTTTTGAAAGGGAGTTAGAAATCTCCATGCAGGTAGATGTGTTGAGTGACTGCACCCACCTTCATGGAGGTGTTTGGGAGATCCATGGGATCCCCATTTCGAGCCTTGCAAGTGTCATCATCAGAGGTCACACTGACTGTGTGCCATCTCTTTGTCGTGCTCAGTCAGTGTGGCTCCCAACAGTCTCTTTCCATCAACACCCACATCCATAATACTGTACAAGCACAGAGGCAAAGTGCTTTCCTCATTATCATGAGAGAACGCCCACTTGGAGATGGGTTGGTGCTACATGTGTGCCAGCATGATCTGTATTACAGAAGGTGGCATGCAAGTGTCTGCAGCCCATTCTGAAATACAAGAGTGCCATGGGGTGCATAAAGTAGGCGCACATGCCTGCATCTTAAGGGAACTTTATGTAATATGGCCCTTGAAATCTAAAAGCAAAAAGAAATATAAATTGTCTGACTTTTAGTGGAAAACACGATTCTATGACAGTGAAATCAAGTGTATCGGTATTAACAGTCTACATTTATGCAGTTTGTAAGCATGCTAGCTTACAGTTAGTGTTTGAAAGCACCAATAAAAGTGCCTATGTTTTGACTTGGGGTTCTAGAAACTTTTAATAAAATGGCAATAGGTCAATTGGGGACAGATCTACCAGTGAAGGGAGCAGGCAGGAGACTGCTGTACATGTAAAATTGGAGTGTGAGACATTGTGCACAGAGACCGAAGGAAGGACCAAGAAGGACCTTTTCAAGCTAATTGTATCAGGCTAACCTACTGGCCAACTGGTTGATTGAATGCTGCCTAACAGGAGAAGATCAAGAAACCATGAAATGTGGCTTAGGGGTTCTTCTTCCTGTTCCCATTCCATTCTGGCTGGTGTCAGTCCATTTCTCACACCAGGCTTAATGGAGTCTAGTGGGTGCCATAAAGTAGAAAGTGGGGGTTCAATAAAAGTAAACAAATTCTAAAACTAACATTTCCTTTGGGAGTTTGCTTGTCAGGCAGAAGCATCACACAGCTCACCTGCATCTGTGGATAAATAATTATTTGGAAGAACTCCAGTCAGCATTCTGGAAAAGAGAAGGTTTCTTGGCACACTACGTCTGTGTCGCTGGAAGGATGAATCTTTGATGCTGGTGGCGTCAGCAGATAACTAGGCCAGGAGAGTTTTAACAGAGCATCAGACTTAGTCCCAGCTTTGACGAAATGGGAGGCATCCAGCTCCACATCCAGAATTCGCTGAACCAGGGTTAATGCCTGTCTGCATCCATGTACATTGTCATTAAGCTAGAATAGGGCTTCCGCTTACATTCAAAGTTTTTGACAGTTCAGCATTATATATTGACCAATCAGTTGTAGAGCTTCCAGAAAGTTTGAATTCCCCCTAAAAAATAGTTTGCATAGAGTTTTCTGACTCAGAGTGATTTTTGAGTAGTGTCACCCACAATATGTTGTAGGTGCTGGAGCCAGGCTAAAACAATCACCTGGGATCCTTCTTCCATGTGTGCAATCATTACAACAAAAGCAGTTCACATAATGTTGTGATCATCTACATTCCTAAAAAAATAAGGATAAGAACCCTAATTTGGGGCATCCCATTCACAGAGTTTAATTTAGAAGAGCAAGTAGTCGCATCATTCTTGAGTATATAAACTACACGCTACACATTGCTATCACCATCAATGAAGAAAGATTGGGGGTGACATGCTCAAGATTTAGAGGATCATGGGACAACATTCTAGAGACTAGAGGTGGACATACCAATTTCTTGTCTCTCCATTGTTTAGCACACACATCAAAGAGGTCTTCAGGGAGCATACAGTTTGGCGGGATCCATTAGAATTAGTGATTCCTTAGACTGAATTAATTGAAAAATTACAGATGGGCTCTGGGACAAAGGAAAATTGTGGAAATGGGGCAACTACGAGATAGTGAGTAAATTTATTTGTGTTTGTATTTTGCACTTTCAGAGTGTACTATCATCCCCAAAGGGATATTCTGGTGCTAGACCTTATCATTTACCAGTTCCATTTGAGACCCTAAAGTGGATACAATTAGGTCTTCAGTTTCTTCCAAAAGACCAACAAATTTGACACAGCAATTAAATTCTGAGGAAGCTTATTCCAGTGCGATGCTGCAAAAAGATTAAAAGAGCGGCCAACCATTCTAGATTTCTTAATTCTTCTACAGGATATTAAAGCCAGATTGGCTGATCGAAGATTGCGTATGGGTTTGTGAAAGGTAACTCTGTTCTGTAGCATTGTTGGCCCCTTCTCATAAACTGCTCTGTGCATATGGCACTTTAACTTGAAAATAGCTCTTTTGTGATCCGGGAGCCAATTAAGTAGGTTAAGACAGGCTGAGGCTGAACTCCTGTTGGTCTTGTTACAAATACGTCTTGCCGCCATATTATAAACAATCTAGAGCCGTGTGAACAAGTACTCTCCCATGCCTACATGCAGCGCATTGCCTTAATCCAACCTGCTCATAATCAAGGCTTGGACAACATTCCTTCTCCATACCACTGGGATCCATCAAAATTGTTTCTGAAGGGTACCTAACAGACTAAAACAGATCCTACATACCCTAGTTACTTGTTCTTGGATGGAAAGGGCATCATCAATTAAAAAGCCCACATTTTTAACCACTTTCTTAGGTTTTGGTGCTGGGCCTAACAGCATCGGCCACCACAAACCATTGCAGATTTTTCCAGCACCCCCAAACAGCAAAATCTCTGTTTTGTCCATATTAAGGGGCCAATTACCATGTTGTGCAGAAACTTTCCACCCTACTCTTTGTCGGATTCGGTTCCGACTGACTCGCAGTTGGTTGTTCTGCACCACTGATTATGATTCTTCCCAACACCGTTGGGAAGGACTCCCATTGACTTCAATGGGAGCCTGTTTTCCGACTGACAACACAGGCTCCTATGGGGAAAATGGGTGTCTGCGGAAAACCTTGCACCCTGTCGTGGGCACCCCATGGTGCCTGCCACATAGTGTATGGTCTTACAGGAGGGTCCCTTGGGTACCCCCACGGCCCCCAATCAGAGGCCTCAGGATGAAGGGGGGCCTGCTAGGGGCCCCCAAAGTCAGTTTCCGACAGCCATTTCGTGTCGGACAGACTGAGTCGGAAACGCTGTCAGAATCCGACATCATAATCGGTCGGTCGGAAACGCTGTACGTAGAGCTGTACGAATCGGCTCCGACCGACTCAGATTCTCCGAGTGCCGTTAGGGACTGATTCGGAATGACCAAATGGTTTCCCTTCCGACCGCAAGCATCATAATCGGTCGGTCAGAATTGTTTCCGACCGAGTCAGGCGGATGGATTCCGACACAGTCTAGGAGAATCCGACTGTCGGTCGGAGGCTTTCCGCATGACATCGTAATCAGCCCCTAAGGTTTAAACAGAGAATTTGCAGCCATCCTGCTACCTCTGAAAGGCAGTCATTCAAAATCCCCTTCGTCTCATTATACTTGTCATCAATAGAGATAATCAACTGAGGATCATCAGCACACATCTCAAAACCTCTTTTTTTCACTATACTTGCCAGTGGTGACAAATAAAAAATTAAACAAGTGGGGCTCAGAAAGGAGCCCTGAGGAACTCCATAGTGAAAGTTTTCAGAACTAGATCTAAAAGGAGGTAGCTGCACATATTCTAAAAGTATTCATGCTGCTGATTTCCTTTGTTCCACTAATGACCTAACGTTGTCTGTCATTGCAAGGAAAGTAGTTTCAGTACTGATTTTTGCCTTAAATCCTGTTTGAGAAGGATCCAGTAGATTTTTACTCTCCAAGTATTGGATTGTTTGAATATTGACCAATTTTTCCGGTACTGTGGCCAAGTAGGGTGTTATTGAAATGGGACAACAATTAGATAGAGTAGAAGCATCCACCCTTTCTTTCTTTGCCATTGGCACCACCAGGGCCTGTTTTCAGGCTACTGGATACTCTGCCTCCTTCAAGGATTTATTGAAGAGCAGTGCTACATATGGAACAAGTATGGGAGTTAGGAGAGAAAAGATAAAGTGTAGAAAAAGATCTAATGAAAGACCAAGACTTCACCTTTCCCATCTTCCCCTCCACCATTTCCATTGTCAATTCCATGAATTTCCCCCATTTAGAGGTGGCTTCTGGGTGTAATTAGCATCCTTAAATAGCTCCTGCTCCATAGAAGGGTTGATTTCCAAATATCGATCGAGTAAATGATCATCATTTTTTTATTAAAATATGTGGCCAAATCCTCACTAAAGTATGCTGAGGCTTTGATTGTTTAGTTCAACACTCTTCGATGAGCCAATTCCTTAACTATTTTAACAAGTCTTCTATATGAGCTACTGTTTTCCTCCAATCATTTTTCTAAATATTGCTTCTTGGCTTGTATCAGTTGTTTATAGAAGGCTTTTAGCGCATTTTTATATGCCACCACTTGTGCTCGAGTGTTTTACAATCCTGTTTTATTGCCCTTGACTCTCCAGTATACCACTTCCCAGATCGATATCTACCTGCAGAATTGATTTTCCTTACATGGGCACAAACATCCAAGGACAGAGATATTGCATTTTCCAGCTCCGTAGCTGCTCGATTCATAGATAATTCCTCCCTCATTATTGGGGGATATAAAAAAATTTGGTGAAAAGGACAGGACTGAATTTCCTCCATAGCCTCCTGCAAACAGGAGTGGGGTTCAGATTATCCATCCTGTCATCTGCTAAACAAAATGAGAATTGCATAGTGAAGTGGTCTGACACGAGGTGGGCTCAACTGATTGGATTGTCACTGAATTTAAGTTGGAAGAGATTAAGGCCCTGATTTAGATCTTGGTAGACAGGTTACTCCGTCACAATGGTGCCGCTGAAATATTAATCCCATAGGACATAATAGGGTTTATAATTCGGGGGGCGGAATATCCATCACCGTTGTAACCTGTCCTCCAAGATCTAAATCAGCACTAAGCCAAACGTGTGTCCTGCCATATGGGTTGGACCCACAATCCACTGTTTTAACTGGAGGACCTTTATCTCATTTTCCAACAGTGTGCTCAGACTATCTGATTGGTCATCAAAGTTTAGATTAAAGTCTCCCACAAGAAGGAAATACCTCAATCTCAGTACATAAATGTTGTTCTTACACCAAACCTTCAACAAGATGGAACAAGAAACATGGAGTATAAGGCTTTTCAGGAAACACAAAGCAAAGATGCTAATCTATGATTGCATTAGTGTGCTTTAGAAAGTACTATTACCTATTGGCTACGTTTATAACATAAAAAAATAGGGCACACATCAAAAGAATTGCAAGTGGATGGCGAAGAGTGTTGCACCTGTGCCATGTTCTGCAGATGTCGCCAGGAATACTGTTTTCCCTCTTTGTCTAACTGCATTAGGGATAGTGAGAGACTGTTGATTGGCAAAGGCATATATTATGAGAAGCACATCTGAAATGAATTAAATGGCCACATTAAAACCTTTAATTTGGCGCTAAAAACTGTTTGACGTAAATATTGCGTATAATGTACAAAACTATTGTTGTTTTGGGTGCGGATTTTTATAACTTAACCCAAAGGGGCAATAATTTTCAGACTTTGTTTATGACACAATACTTATCCTAGGTGATGTTCTGACAACTAAATTCCGGCACCACACTCTGAAACGGTGGCTGTGCTTCTGTACTTAGGGGCCCATTACGATGCCGGACAGAAAAGCCCTCCGACCGCCATGGTGTCTGAAAAAATCCCCCCACATGGGCCGCGGCATTACCGTCGGTCAAATTACGACGCAACGTACGCAAAATCAGACCGCGGCGGACGGATGTCACAAAACACCATCCACCACAGTTGGAAAAGCAGCAAATCTGACCGCGGCGGATGGGGAAAGCTGTACAACGACTCGAAAAGACAGCTCCTGCCGCAGCATGACCACACGGCCAATTACGATGAGAACGCGGAGCTGGCAGACCGAGCACTGCCATCCGACCGCCTCGCACGCACACCGGGCAAATGAATAGCATGCGGAACCAACCCCACAATAACGCCGAAGTGTGCCTGTACTCCCTGCCGCCCTCAATCACAACAATCAATCAATCAATCATAACATTTGTAAAGCGCACTACTCACCCGTGAGGGTCTCAAGGCGCTGAGGGGAGGGGTGCTGCTACTGCTCGAATAGCCAGGTCTTGAGTAGCCTCTTGAAGGTGAGTAGGTCCTGGATCTGCCGTAGGAGGATGGGGAGGGTGTTCCAGGTTTTGGCAGCGAGGTGGGAGAACGATCTGCCGCCGGTATTCGCTCTTCGGATGCGGGGGACGGTGGCGAGGGCGAGGTCGGTGGAGCAGAGCTGGCGGTTCGGGTGTAGAAGGTGAGTCGTCTGTTGAGGTATGTCGGTCCGGTGTTGTGGAGTGCTTTGTGTGCGTGGGTGAGGAGCTTGAAGGTGATCCTCTTGTTGACGGGCAGCAGTGGGGTGTGATGTGGCTGTGGCGAGGGATGTCGAGGATCAGGCGTGCGGAGGCGTTCTGTATGCGTTGTAGTTGTTTCAGGAGTTTGGCTGAGGCTCCTGCGTAGAGGGCGTTACCGTAGTCTAGCCTGCTGCTGACGAGGGCCTGGGTGACCGTTCTTCTTGTTTCGGTGAGGATCCACCTGTAGATCTTGCGGAGCATGCCGAGGGTGTTGAAGCAGGAGGACGAGACGGCGTTGACTTGCTTGGTCATGGAGAGTGTTGAGTCGAGGATGAACCCTAGGTTGCGTGCGTGGTCGGTGGTGTTGGTGCTGCTCCCAGTGCGGTCGGCCACCAGGAGTCGTCCCACGCCGAGGGAGTGGAGCCGAGGATGAGGACTTCTGTCTTGTCTGAGTTCAGCTTCAGGCAGCTGATCTTCATCCACTCGGCGACGGCTTTCATTCCTTCATGAAGGTTGTTTTGGCGGTGAGGGGGTCCTTGGTGAGGGAGAGGATCAGCTGGGTGTCGTCGGCGTAGGAGATGATGTTGAGGTTGTGCAGTCGGGCGACGTGAGCGAGTGGTGCCATGT
The DNA here is from genome assembly GCA_963921515.1 of Calotriton arnoldi. Lineage (NCBI taxonomy): Eukaryota > Metazoa > Chordata > Amphibia > Caudata > Salamandridae > Calotriton > Calotriton arnoldi. Next base: position 968,646 of record CAWUFW010006492.1, read on the forward strand.
AGATGTTGAACAATGTCGGGCTGAGGGATGATCCTTGGGGTACGCCGCAGATGATCTCGGTGGCTTAGGATTGGAAAGGGGGGAGGCAGACGCTCTGGGTTCTGCCGGAGAGGAAGGAGGTGGTCCAGTCCAGTGCTTTGTCTCGGATCCCAGCGTTCTGGAGGCGTATGCGTAGGGTGCGGTGGCAAACAGTGTCGAAGGCGGCTGACAGGTCCAGGAGGATGAGGGCGTGGTTTCGCCGTTGTCCAGTAGGATCCTGATGTCATCAGTGGCAGCGATGAGGGCAGTTTTGGTGCTGTGGTTGCTGCGGAACCCGGACTGGGATGGGTCCAGGATGCTGTTCTCCTCGAGGTAGCGGGTCAGTTGTCTGTTGACGGTCTTCTCGATGACCTTCGCTGGGAACGGGAGCAGGGAGATGGGTCGGAAGTTCTTGAGGTCCTTGGGGTCCGCCTTGGGTTTCTTGTGTAAGGCGTTGATCTCGGCGTGCTTCCAGCTTTCCGGGAAGGTCGCGGTCTCGAAGGAGATGTTGATGGCCTTGCGGAGATGGGGTGCGATGGTGGAGCTGGCTTTGTTGAAGATGTTGTGTGGGCATGGGTCTGACGGAGAGCCGGAGTGGATGGTGTTCATGATTTTGATGGTGTCGTCGTCGTTTATGTTGGTCCAGGTGAGCAGGGGATCGGTGAGGATGGTGGTCGTGAGGTCGGAAGTCTCGGTGATTGTCGGGCGGTCAGGGTGTTGAAGCTGTTGTGGATGTCTGCGATCTTGCGATGGAAGAAGGTGGCGAGGGCATCATACAGGTCTTGCGAAGGTGGGATGTCGTTGGTGTTGGACACATGCCGCAATGCCACACCCCAACCTGCACCTGGTAGGGAAAGCCATGCGCAGCATGGAAGAGACATCTGGAGGTTATCACCCATGTGGACACACCCACATATCACAGATGGAAACCAACCCCTACCTGGGCCAGCAGCCCTTGCACACCACAAGCCGAGACAGAGAGACAGGACACCATCGACTTACACTGCACAACATCACACCCACCTATCTCCACAAAACACCACTGACACCCACACACCTCACACACTACACATATCTCCACCATTACCTTGCACCCTGCACCCCTCATTCATTTGTACCATGCCCCCCAAGAACATGCCCAACATCACCGACTCAGAGTTGAACGTGCTGCCAGATGAGACAATCAGGGCAGAACCACATTTGTCTGGGCACCTGGTCCAACACACCCCACCTCTGCGCAAGAATCAGATGTGGGCAAGGATCCACAGCCAAGTCAATGCCGTAGGGACCACCCTACGCACTGTGCATGATATCAGGAAGCGGTGGTGCAACCCCAAGGGCCGGGACAAGCATCCGGCCCAAGGGATCAACGCGGAGGCCCAGAGTACTGGTGGCGTCCCTCCCATTCCACCACCAACCTTCACCGAATGGGAGGAGAAGGTGCCTGCCATAATGCATCCAGAGAGTCTCACAGGAATCGGGGGGGACTGGAGGCTGGTAAGTACCAACAAAATGATCACATCACACCACAATGCACCGTTGTGCAGAACAAGTGAGCCCCAATAGCCCGCCACATCAAACTCATGTGGAATGCAAGCTTACAACATAAATGGATCACAAGGACAGCATCTCCTTAATCAGCTCAACCTCACAGGTAGGTGGCAGCTCATGCACCCTGGCCTCCCTCCTGAACAGCATGGCTCACCCTCCCCACCCCACAGCCATGTGGCAGCTAACGCCGTTGACTGTGCCTACCAACAGGTAGCTAGCCATCCCACTGGGGAGGGGGATGTCGAGCCTTGACCGCAACACCACAACTCCCACATGGCTCTCTGTCTCCCCTCACAAACAGCATGGAGCCAAATGACACCCACAAGGATGTTGTTGCTCATGAGTCTCCAAAGGAGTGAATCCTCGAGACAAAATGAATCCACAAAGGACTTCACTTCCCCTCAACGCTCATCTGGCATGACGTCATGCCGTAACTACTCCACCAGTGAGAAGTGAGGAGTATGACCATACGCACATCGATGTGCCTGCTGGCTATGCATCCCAGCAGGACGAAGGGACCGCCTGTGGCAGGGCACAAAACAGAGCACGAAAGAAACCCGTACCGAGGCCCACTCATAAAAAGGAACGGTGCACAGCACCGGTGAGAACCAGCCCCCTGAAAGCCCTGTATGTACATCAACACCATGTGCGACTGATGACATTCTGACATGAATGCCTAGCAAAGCCAAGGCAAAAGTCATGTCACCTCAATTCAAATGTGGCAAACATGAACAGCTAAGTTGTGCTGTGTGCAGAACATGCTAACAAAAGTGACCTAACTCCAAAAGGTGACTCGATAGCAACAGAAGGTGAGCGTGCCATGGACGAGCCCAGCCAGCCCCCCGCCCGGAAGGTGAAGCCTCGGATGCAGTGTCCCTGGTCCGTTCAGGTGATGAGGACCTACATGGCCCCTCCTGCGTGCACAGGCCAGGCATTACGCATATGGTAACAGTTGCACAACGTGTCCTTTCTGTGCCAATGTTCTGCTAACTCCCCCATAAATGATTGTGGATAGTCAATCGTGGCCTCACATTCCCACAGCGAAAGCATACTTCAATGAGTGTGCAGGCACAATGGGCCTCTGATTGGACAAGTAGTCGCTCCCACACCAGCCAAAATACCTTCGGATACCAGGTGTCTTGACCGTCTCGCGCGATTCAGTCAGTGCTGAACACGGCTCTCCCACTATTTTCGCGGTAAACTGACACACAGAGTATTGATAGCGTCTGATACTGAAGGCTGTTGCACACTTTTTATCAGACTTGTGGGCTCTCCCTTCCATGCTTTTCCAGAGGTACCACCGGGTCTCAGTCCCCCAATTTGCACACTGCATTTCGCGCAATCTGACCATTACCTTGGCTGTACAGCTGAGCGCTGGTTCTGAGATTGCTCTCATGCCATGTCTGACCGTCCAGTGGGCCAGGCCGAGCCTGGTCTGTTGCAACTGTACCGTGACTGCATGCAGCTCCTATTTGGATGTGTCTGACTGGCTGTGCTGGGCATCAGTTACAGGCTGATGTTCCGCTATGCCTACTTCACCTGCGTGCAACCCTTCTTTTCCTGCAGAAGATGTCTGTTTCAGTAGGCCATGGATGTCTGCCTTTCAAACACATACCTTGCTGACCTGGATCATGAGCTGTGGGTGACTCCCTTGTTGGTCCGCATGCAAGACTGCTTTGGTGGGACACATTTATGGGATGCCTTTCAATGTGTCAGGCAGGCTGACAGCTGCACCTGTACGTTTGCGCAATGGCTCCTGTGCCATGCCTACATCGAACCTCTCCCACGTTGCGATGGGATGCCCCTTTCAACCTCGTGGTGCGAGGAGCACATCTGTTCCTTCATACTGCTGGATTGGATGGCGGTCCCCTTCGCTGAAGATGAACTGGATCGTCTCTTGGAAATGATTGCCTTCGAAGCTGCCTGTGCCTTCTTGGATTCGTAACTACTTTACAGCAACAGGAACTGTTGGTGACTAATTCAATCATCGTCTCCTTTCTGCACGCCACCTGACAAGATGTGGCATCCAGCTCTCTGACTATGGCCCTGTCTGCATTGGCTTGGACTGTGCTGTGATCTGCGGTCTATTGCGCTTGGTACCACAGACCAGGGCAAGTGGAGGCTGTCATCTGACTGTCGTGGACTTTGTCGTCTGGCATGAGCCCGGCTTCCATTATGCAGCTGTAGCGCACAAGGAAGACATGGCATTGTTATTTTGCAAGTACCCAGGGCTCGGGTCGGGGGGACACGCAGGTACACTGCGCCCCCCCCTCTTTGGCCGGGTTTGACGCCGTCCCCCCTGCAAGGACGTTGGTACCCACAGGGATATGCTTAACTTGTCCCGGTGTGCCGTCGAAACTGGTAAACGTTCTGCAGCACCTGCACGTTGTCTGCAGTCCATTCCCAGCAGCAACGTGCATGCAGTGAGTGTGCCTTTTTTCACCTCCATTCGGGCCTAAGTAAAGGGGCTATCCGGCATCCCTTTGTTTGTACATGCTGACTGGGGTCCACCTTGAACCTCACATTTTAATGTATATGCCACTGAGGGGAACCTGTGCACACAGCTTGCCAACTCTAAACAGGTACTTAAGGGAGGCATGCTTTTGTCTTTGTTCTGTCCCTGTATATCAATGCTGACACTGTAAGACTGTCAGATGGGTTAGTCTGTCCCAGTATTTGCACAGATCATGTTAGTCGCACGATTTTCCTTCTCTCATAGCGCTACATCGGGGCGTTGTGAGGTCAAGTGCGTTTTGTCTTACTTGGTCAGTCCCCCCACTTCATTGTTTAGGACTTGTGCCCTGCAAGTACCTTAGTACATGTCTGTCGCATGAGAGGTGTCCGCAGAGCTTGTTCACTGCGCGGTCCAGGAGTACTGTCTGAACATTCTGTCGGTGGTCGCAGAAGCCTGTCCCTTGTCATTCTGTTCAGGCCATAGCACCCCAAATCAACAAGGTCTCACAGCTGCTAGAGGACACGGATCCCCTTTTATTGACATGGGAAAGCGGGCCAGATGGCCCACACTTGGAGGGCCATCCATCCAGTGATGTGTGACACAGCCAATACTGTGTAATCTCACCATGTATAGTCTGGGTAATGGGTTCTGCTGACAAAGGCCATAGACCAGGGACATCCCATACGTCTCCTTCCTGCAAGGGATGGGGGATATGCTCGTAATTCGACGTCCAGAGGGGTTATTGCTGCCACATCTTGCTTCATGTGAAATGGATATGTCACTGTGGTTACTGGTCCAGTACTCATGCATTTTCAACCTGTTGTGGCACGTATTTAGCATGCTTTGAGACTCTAGTAAAAACTTCACATTTGGAAACGTTTCGTGTCTTCAAATTGTCTGCTTGTGTACATGCGCTTGGATGCCTCAGAGTGAGTAGGGGAGCAAGTGAGGCAGTATGGCAATGGTGTCCTGTGCGTAGTGGTGCTTCTGGGTGCTCAGTCCCTGCAAGCATGTGTTTTCAACTCCGGCGCATAGTCCGGTATGTGTACGAAATCTCAGGGAAATGTGTCTGAGTCTGTGAGACGACAGCAAGGCACACAGACACAGTCATGGTCGCTCATTGTTGCATCACACTCAACGGAAGTAGTTGTCAATGAGCTGTAGACGCTGGTCAAGGCCTTCTTCCTCACCACTGTCATCATCACTGGGCATGTGTGGGTTGGGTGCGGGGGTGATGGTGCTGTTCCGCCAGATGTAGCTGTCATGTGCCGACCCCGGTTACTCTGCACACATGTGTGAGATGATCTGCTCCGCCTGTCATACCACTGGCACGTTGATGGAGTGGCAGTGTTTGCGGTTCCTAGAGACAGGTTCACTTGCCTGTGGTGGTACGAGGCCAATGTGTGTGCCATCAATGGCTGCCATCAACATTTGGGATGCCTCCCAGGCAGGGCCGGCTCCAGGAATCTTTATTTGTGTGGTTCAGCGATGCATTCGGGTGGGCCACTGCGTGCCCGAGTTGTCACTTATGTCTCTCGCCAGACCTGCTTCAGGGCCCCACTTTATCTCTCCTCAGTTTCGCGAGGGCCAGGGAGACTCATTCTTTCCTTCCTAATTCTCTTGCTAGATGTTGTCGCTCTCAAGAAATGTGTTTTTTCCTTGAAGGGACCTCCTGATGGGAGGCGGAGGTTTCCTGAGGTGGGAGTATCAGGCAAGTGACACTTCTCATGCTCTCACTCATGCCCTCCTCCTCCGATTACCTCTCTGCCACCCTCATCCATCGCCCCTCATCTTTCCATGTCTGCTCGCTCATGTGCATTTCATTTGTTGTATGGCGCTACTGATATGAGTGTGGGGTGTGACAGTGCTTTACATCACGCACACATTGTACAGAGACAATCAGTCATGCAAGTGTGTAGGTACATCTGTCAACAGGGAATGTCACGTGAGCCAATGAGGATTGCAAGGTGTGGTAATCACATGTCATCCATACTGGTGGGCAGGATTTTTGAGGGCGTTTGGTCTGGAGAAGCACTAACTCAGGAAGTGTGTGGGGACATTTACAGGCAGTGGCCCACAACATTGCCAATGGGGTGCACCAGTCACTTTAGGCAAATGAGTTGTGATGTGTGATGTAATAGTCAGGGCGCCAATGCAAATGCAGTATGTTTTCGCATGCGCGGTAGCTGGCATTCGCAGCGATGACACGCATTGTCCACACTTGAACGTTGCAGGGTTGCGGTCGCAGCTTCCGGGCCGCCAGGGTGTGGCACACACAATGCGGATGAGCCATCAGCCAATGGGTGCCTTCGGCGTACATGTTTAGATGTGGCGGTGTGCGTGCTCTGCAACTGCGGGGCTCGTTATTGGCTCCAATTGCCTTCGGGGGCACCGAGGGTCACTCATGGGGATTGGGTGTGCCTCGCACTTTGCATTTCGCAGGTTGCCACATTCATCGCGGTGCCGCCACGCTTGATGGGAGTTGTAGTTGTTCAGGGGTTGCATGCATGGAGATGTCTGGTACGTACCTCTGCTGTTGAGCGCGGCGGCGTCTTGTCAGCCGGAGGTGCAGCCGGTAGTGCAGCGGAAAGGCCTGTGGCACAGGATCCATGGCGGGTCTGGGGGTTTGGCTGGGTACAGTATCGGCTCTTCCTCTCCAATGTTGTATTTCCGCCATCCGCAACGTGGAGGTTTTTACGCGGCGGTGGGAAGGGCTGTCTGCAACATCGTGATTTGCTTGGCGGACGGAACGTGTTTCCACACGCCGGACCGGCCCTGTTGGCTCCGTCCGCCACCCTTGCATACGCCAAAAACATGCGGAGCCTGACAGGCTGCAGCGGACGGGAAATAGCCTCTGTGGGTACATTGTGATTTGTTGGTCACAGTGACCGCACCTTGGGCGGAAGACATGACGGTTTTCCGCCACCGCCACCAGCACGGATGGCCTTCCGTCTGGCATCGTAATGGGCCCCTAAATACGGACAAAGTAGAACTTTCGAATTATACTTTTGTCACGTCTAATGTCTAAAAGAGTTGTAATTTGTCTTGCACGTAGCAAATAATATTCTTATGAGTAACCTTTCAGTAAATTACAGGTATAAAAAATCACACTTTGGCAAAAATAACATCTTAAAATGTTTTCGTTGTGCAATAATGCTTGCAGTATAGTACATCTATCGACTCCTAATACCCACTTACACAAGTTAGCAGAGCCTGCGAAAACTGAAACAGCTGCAAACATATGTAACCACCCACGTTATCTACACTTGAATAATTTTACTTTTAACAGTGCGCTCCTTGATGTAGATAATAAAACCTACACTAAAATACAGAGCAAACACAGGGGAATATACTTGCACACATTTCAATTGTTCCAAAATATGGCACCCTAAAGGCTTCCATGGAGCTGGGACCTGGATGAATATCAACTACTTTTGTATCAGCCACACAGTGGTTCCTACAAGAAAATCAAATACTCAGAAAACTAAAAAAACCTCAAAAACGTCTTTATTTGTCAGCCATGTCTCTAACAACATCTTTCCTGTCAATTTCATGTAGAAGTTCTCTTATGCGATGGAGGTTGTTGTTTTCGAGTAGCACTCCAATAAATATATAGGTGTCCATCATCACAGATCACCTATATATGGAGGCACGCTCCCGTCACAACCACCTTCTGTACCTCCCTCATTCTCCTAATCCTACTGGCAAATTGGAATCAAAGTGTCTGTGTATTATAGAACGGGGAACACATGCAGCAATGTATAAATCAAACACTTTCTATTTGTATTATATATTTTTATCCATCCAGTAAACCTTGTATACAATCCAAAATGGTAACAAATAAAACTCAAAAGAAACCAATCTTTGGATTCTTTGCTTTTTGCATACTATAGTGCACATTTTCAATTACATTTAAATGAGTGTTTAGGTAGGCAAAGCCCTTCGTTTTATTATTGAATAATTTTCAAATGCACAAGAGAGTTGGCAACGACATCATCTTACGCCATAGTGACAGAAGTCTAGGGCTGCACTGATTAGGATGTTCAGCAAGCAATATCAGAAGCAACCCCAAGGCATAGAGCAGTGACAGCTAAGTTTGTGTGATTTTGGGATGGTTGCAAAATAGAATTCTACAGGCAAGAGTTCCCATAAAGCTATACAAATATGGAGTATCATTTTCCACATACATTTTTTCATATCGAGGTATATGTATTTATTGTATTCATGTAACACATGCAATTGAAATTTCATATGCCGGTCTATAAAATATGGAATATAAAATGTCTACCATAAGAATACATGTTTAATTGTCACTGCAAACAGTAGAAGCAATGGCTGCCAATGACGTGTTATCAGGCTTTTTTCATTAACTCTTTTACTTGACATAGGGTTGGGCATTTTGTTCACTCATGTTCACTGTAGAGGACCTGATCATTTTGGTGCTGTTCTTCACCCACCCAAACTGTCCAACCTAGCTAAGCTGTTAAAGGGGGAAGGCAACAAACAAATTGGTTCAGGACCAGAAGCGATTGCAGAAAGTAAGAAAAACCCATCACAACAACCAGTGGAGTATAAGAGAAGTTGAGCTGCAGGCTACGTCTGCCTTATCCTCTGAGAACATGTCCTCTCAGGAGTTACATACTAAAGTGGTGTATTTCTTTATAGGAAAATTTAAAAATGTGAAAGGAACATCTAAAAAATAATTTCAGAAACTCAGAGGCAGAAGTTGTAGTGTGGAATATCGAGTAGGGATTATTGTGATACCTTAAAATTGTAGCCAAAACATCGAGAGCCAAAATTTCAAAAGATAAGTGCACTTAGAGAAGTATAGGTTTACTATTCCTTACTCCACATCTATATATCTTGAAAATATTTATATATATCTATCTAAGCATACCTATATATATTCACTGGAAAACCAAAGGTTACAGGGACATGAGTTGGTGTCTAAGTGACTGAATCAATGACTGAGTGGGTGACTGAGTGGGTGGATGAGTGGGTACGTGGCTAAATGGTTGAGTGAGTGGGTGTGTGACTGGCTGTATGGGTGTGAGTTTGTCTGTTTGAGTGGGTGTTTGGTTAAGTGAGTTGCTGTGTAACTGGCTATACTGGAGAGGGTTGTTTGTGCGAGTGTCTGCATGGGTGAGTGTATGGTTGTGTTCAGAGGTTGTATGTGTGAGTGAATAGCTGTGTAAGTGGTTGTATGGTTGAATAAGTGGGTGTTTGAGTAGCTGTATGGGTGAGTGTGTGGCCGTTTGAGTTGTTATATGGCTGAGTGAGTGGTTGTGTGAGTAGCTGTATGGGTGAGTGAGTGGCTGTGTTAGTGCCTGCATAGGTGACAGAGTGGGTGTGTGAGTGGCTCTATGGTTCAGTGAGTGGGTGTGTGAGTGGTTGTTTGGGTCTCTGAATGGGTATGTGAGTGGTTCTGTGGGTGTGTGAGTGAGTGTATGAGAGCTTGTGTGAGGGTGGGAGTGGGTGTGTGAGTTGGTCTGTGGATGATGTGATCAGTGATGTCATTTGAGATGTCATGAGTGATATCACTGACCATGTTGTGAGTGATGTAATATGTGAGCTCATAAGCAGTGCATTGTGGGGGCGTAAGTTATAGTTAGCTCAGGTAACTATAACTGCTGAATTTGTCTGGAATTGTATGAGTGAAACGTGAGCCTAACTGTAATGACCCTGTAACCTTTGTTTTTATCAGTGAAAGTATATATATAAATATATATTTTCACTGACAAAACCAAAGGTTACATACATTTATATATTCACTGAAAAAACCATAGGTTTTAGGGACAGTTATAGTTAGTTGGACATTTCACTCGTACAAAACCATAGAAATTCCCCCGTTATAGTTAGTTCAGCTAACTATAACTTGCGCCCCCGCAATGCACTGCTGATGACGTCACATATTACATCACTCATGACATGGTCAGTGACATCACTGATGACATCACTGATGACATCTCAAATGACATCACTGATGACATCATCCAGTGACTGTGTGTTTCTGTAAAGTTTAAATATGTTCAATATATATAGGCAAAGGCGTATTGAAGAATGAGTGGGTGTATAAGTGTCTGAATGGATGATTGAGTAGGTGCGTGACTGACTCTACAAGTGAGTGATTAAACGTATCTTACTGAATGCATGGGTTAGTGACTAAACTGTGTGAATGTCTGTATCCGTCTGTCTGTTGGTGTGTAAGTGGATGCATGGATTTGCGAATAGCTACATGAGTGTCTATATGGGTTATTGATTGGTTCTCTGAGTATCTGTATGGGTGCCTGAGTGTTTGTGTGGGTGGGGTGTGTGTGACTCTGTACATAAATGTGTGAGTGGGTGATTCACTGGGTGCATGATTTGAAGAGTGCATCTGTGATGGACTGCTTGGGTGGGTGAGTGTGTGTATGGGTGTGTTAGTGAGTGAATGTATATCTCAGTGGTACATGTGCGAGTAACTACATATGTAAAAGGCAGTATATATGTGTGTTAGAGTATTTAAAAGGCTATAAGTGAGAGTGTGTGATTGTGAGAGTGGCTGTATGGATGCGTGTGTGCTTGTATCAGTTATTGTATAAGAGCATAAGAATGTGCTAGTATTTGTATGAAAAAGTGAGCTGGTGTGTGTATAACTGTATAGGTGAGTAAATGGGTGTGTGATTAATTTTTGCATGACTGACTAGGTGTGTGAGTAACTCTATGGATGAGTGGCGGTGTGTGAGTGTTTATATAGGTGTATGAGTGCATATAAATAGTCCTGTACTGAGTGACTGTAAGTATGAGTGACTGTACGGGTGAGTGAGTAGATGTGTGTGTGTAGACCTAAGAATCAGTGAGTGGGTATGTATTTATTGGTATTGGAGTGTGTATGGTTTTGAGAATGGAAGTCTGTAATTTAGAGTGGGTGTATCAAAAGTTATATTAGGGTGTGAGAAGATGCATAAAATTATCACATGGATGATGTCATCAGTGATGTCATTTGAGATGTCATCAGTGATGTCATCAGTGATGTCACTGACCATGTCATGAGTGATGTAATATGTGACGTCATCAGCAGTGCATTGCGGGGTGCGAGTTATAGTTAGCTGAACTAACTATAACGGGAGAATTTCTATGGTTTTGTACGAGTGAAATGTCCAACTAACTATAACTGTCCCTAAAACCTATGGTTTTTTCAGTGAATTTCAAAGGTTTTTAAATGCTAATTTCTAACTATAACGTGTCTGAAACCTATGGTTTTTCAGTAAATTTCAAAGGTTTTTTAAATGCTAATTTCTAACTATAACGTGCCTGAAACCTATGGTTTTTAAGTGAATTTCAAAGGTTTTTTAAATGCTAGTTTCTAACTATGCCTACAGAGGTAGGACATGTGAAGAAAGAAGAAAAACGCACAGAAAGAAGCAAAAGAAATGCAGAAAGAAGCAACAGAAGTCCACAAAGACGAAGAAAAGTGCAGGAAGAAGCAAAAGATGTGCAGAAAGAACCAACAGAGGAGCAGAAAGAGGCCTTGTTGCAAAATCATCCTGTGCCCACAACTTTTTCAGACGGGTACTGGTGGTAACTGACTCTGACTAACCAGAGCCAGTGCTATGCTAAAAGACACTTAGAATACAGTGAAAACACCTACATACACTAGGGAACACTATGCGTTGGGGTACCCCTGTGATTAGCATGACCTCCACTGTAAGTCCCTAGTACATAATAGGGCAGGGGGATTAAAACAACCTCTTAAAACACGCTACGTGGCGCGTTTTAAGTTCCGGGATTAAGTCCCCTTGAATCCTGAGGGTCCCTGGGGCCCAACTAGCCCCTCAGGTACCTACAGTCAGGACCACAGAGTTGATGCAGAGAGGCGTTCCGAGGCCACGCACCTTTTTTCACCTCTCTGCAACGCAACTCTGTTGTGCTTACTGAAGGTACCTGGTGGGCTAATTGGCCCCCAGGGACCCTCAGTATTGAAGAGGAATTAATTCCCCAACTTAAAACGCACCACAGGGCGTGTTTGCGCACATGTCACCTGAGGCCCCGCCCCCTCCCTTCACCACTGTGCAAACGCGCCCTGTGGCGAGATTTAAGTTGGGGTATTAGGTCACCTTGAATCCTGAGGGTCCCTGGGGCCCAACTAGCCCACCAGGTACTTCCAGTAAGCGCCACAGGCCTGCGTTGCAGAGAGGTGGTCAGAGGCCACGCCCCTTTTTACACCTCTCTGCAACACAGCTCTGTGGGCTTACTGGAGGTACCTGGTGGGCTAGTTGGACCCCAGGGACCCTCAGGATTCAAGGGGACTTAATCCCCCAACTTAAAACACGCCAGAGGGCATGTTTGCACACATGTCACCTCAGGCCCGCCCCCTCCCTTCACCACTGTGCAAACGCGCCCCGTGGCGCATTTTAAGTTGGGGGATTAACTCCCCTTCAATCCTGAGGGTCCCTGGGGTGCAACTAGCCCACCAGCTCCCTCCATTAAGCGCCACAGAGCTGCGTTGCAGAGAGGTGTAAAAAGGGGCGTGGCCTCAGATCACCTCTCTGCAACGCAGCCCCCTGGCGCATACTGGAGGTTCCTGGTGGGCTAGTTGGCCCCCAGGGACCCTCAGTATTCAAGGGGAATTCGTTCCCCATCTGCAAATGCGCCAGGGGGCGCGTTTGCAGAGTGCTGCAAGGAGGGGGCGTGACCTCCGGCGCGATGCCGATCTTTTATTCTATTTCTTTTTTAAGAAGGGGGGCTGTGTGGCCCCCCTTCTTTTACTAATTTATTGGCCCTGGGGACCCCATCCCCCAGGGCCTGCCCCCTAATATTTTTTTTTTTAAAAAAGAAAAATTTGGAAGGGGGCCGCGTTGCCCCCCTCCCGAGGCCTTAATCGGCCCCGGGGACCCAATCCCCCGGGGCATGGCCTTTTTTTATTTTTTTAAATGTTTTGGAGTGGGGCTGTGTTGCCCCCCTCCTCAGGCCACTTATGGCCCCGGGGACCCCATCCCCCGGGGCCGGCCTTTGTTTTTCAATTTTTTTTTTTCTTAAAATTTGGGGGAAGGGGGCCACGTGGCCCCCCTTCCGGGCCACTTGTAGCCCCAGGGACCCCATCCCCCGGGGCTGGCCCTCTCCGTTGGGGACCGTGGGGGGGTCCCGAATCCCCCCACTGTCCCGCCGGCTCCCCGCGTCCCTCGGGAGCCGGCATTGCTTTTCCACATGGGGAGCTGCTTAGCTGCAGCTCCCCTTGTGGAAAAGCAATTTGCTTTGAATTTTGGAAGAGAGAGCAGGTTTCCTGCTCTCTCTTCCAAAATTCAAAGCAAGTTTGCTATGACAGGACGGGAGCCACGAGTCATAGCAAACAGCAGTGTCCCGGGGTGGGCACCCGGGACACTGCAGGAGCCGGCCCTGGGGGTGGCGGTCCCCAGGGCCATCACAGGCTCCAGGAGGGGGGCTGCGCGGCCCCCCTCCCAACATGTGCAAAGCCCCGGGGAGGTGGTGGTCCCGGGGCTTCGGGGGTCCGAAACAGACCCCCACATTAAAATTCTTAGTGCCCCAGGGAGGTGGTGGTCCCCGGGGCATGTGGGGGGGCTCGAGCCCCCCACACAGGTAATTTAATTTTTTTTAAAAGAAGCCCCGGGGGGGTGGCGATCCCTGGGGCTTGGGGGGCCTTAGAGGCCACCCAAACACATTTTTTATGAACTCCCGCAGGCCCCCGGGACTTGGCCCACCCGGGGGCCAAATATCAACAAAGCACGGGAGCCCGCGCTTCGTTTTTTTTCTTCTCTGCGGGATCCGCGCATCCTAAACGCATCCCGCCAATTTTTAAAAAAAAAAATGCTTTTTTTGGCCCTGGGGGTCCTTGTGGGACCCCCTAAGCAGGCCTAGGGGTTCAGGGTGTTTCTACCCTGCCCCCTTTTTGCGTTGTGCGCACTTGTTTCTGTGCCTCGGTTCATTTTTTTTTTTTCTCTGCGGGATCCGTGCATCCTAAGCGCATCCCGCCGATTTAAAAAAAAAAAATGCTTTTTTTGGCCCTGGGGGTCCTTGTGGGACCCCCTAAGCAGGCCTAGGGGTTCAGGTTGTTTCTACCCTGCCCCCTTTTTGCGTTTTGCGCACTTGTTTCTGTGCCTCGGTTCTACCGAGGAACAAGATGGCTGCCAACACTTCCTGGTTTGGAGTGTTGACAGCCAATTAGCTATACAGCTCGTGATCGGGAGGGTGCGCTCAGGGTGCGCGGACCCTCCGCGGCCATAGATATATGTGTTTTTACTTTTGATTTTCTCAGCAACTACTGAACGGATTTACACCATTTAACAAAAGGGTTCTTTCTGAACCAAGAACTACCTCTTTGCCAAATTTGGTGTAATTCTGTTCAGCAGTTCGAGCTGTAGCCGTGTCTAAAGTTTCCTATGGAAAATTGCATGGGGAAAACACGTTTTGGGACCCCCCTTTTTTCTCAGCCCCCGCTTTCCGAATCACCCCGAAACTTTCAGGATAGGAGCGGACTGGAGCGGGCCATAAGTTTTGAGAATTTCGCGAAGATTCGTCAACCGGCGCCAAAGGTATTGGAAATAGAATGTTGCGAATTTCCTATGGAAAATAGGTCCTAACTATAACTTTCTACTGGCGACCGCCAGTAGATAATATACATCTATATCTATATTATCTGCTGGAGGTCGCGATAGCAAACTATGCAGAGAGGTGGTCCAGGACACGCCCCTTTTTACACCTCTGTGCAACGCAGCTCCGTGGCGCTTACTGGAGGTACCTAGTGGGCTAATTGGCCCCCAGGGTCCCTCAGGATTCAAGGGGACTTAATCCCCCAACTTAAAACACGCCACAGGGCTTGTTTGCACACATGTCACCTCAGGCCCCCCCTCCCTTCACCACTGTGCAAACGCGCCCCGGGCGCGTTTTAAGAAGGAAGTTTTAATCCCCCTGCCCTATTATGTACTAGGGCCTTACAGAGGAGGTCATGCTAATCACAGGGGTACCCCAACGCATAGTGTTCCCTAGTGTATGTAGGTGTTTTCACTGTATTCTAAGTGTTTTTTAGCATAGCACTGGCTCTAAGCCTGGTTAGTCTGAGTCAGTTACCACCAGTACCCGTCTGAAAAAGTTGTGGGCACAGGATGAGTTTGCAACAAGGCCTCTTTCTGCTCCTCTGTTCGTTCTTTCTGCACATGTCGTGCTCCTTCCTGCTCTTTTCTTCGTCTTTGTGGACTTCTGTTGCTTCTTTCTGCATTTATTTTGCTTCTTTCTGTGCGTTTTTTCTTCTTTCTTCACATGTCCTACCTCTGTAGGCATAGTTAGAAACTAGCATTTAAAAAACCTTTGAAATTCACTGAAAAAAAAAATAGGTTTCAGACAAGTTATAGTTAGAAATTAGCATTTAAAAAACCTTTGAAATTCACTGAAAAAACCAGAGGTTTCAGGCGCGTTATAGTTAGAAATTAGCATTTAAAAAACCTTAGAAATTCACTGAAAAAACCATAGGTTTTAGGGACAGTTATAGTTAGTTGGACATTTCACTCATACAAAACCATTGAAATTCCCCGTTATAGTTAGTTCAGCTAACTATAACTCGTGCCCCACAATGCACTGCTGATGACGTCACATATTACATCACTCATGACATGGTCAGTGACATCACTGATGACATCACTGATGACATCTCAAATGACATCACTGATGACATCACTGATGACATCATCCATGTGATAATTTGATGCATCTTCTCACACCCTAATATAACCTTTGATACACCCACTCTAAATTACAGACTGCTATTCTCAAAACCATAGACACTCCAACACCAATAACTACATACCCACTCACTGATTCTTAGGTCTACACACACATCCACTCACTCACCTGTACAGTCACTCATACTTACGGTCGCTCAGTACGGGACTATCATATGCACTCATACACCTATATAGACACTCACACACCGCCACTCATCCATAGAGGTACTCACACACCTAGTCAGTCATGCAAATAATTAATCACACTGCCATTTACTCACCTATACAGTTATACACACACCAGCTCACTTACTCATACAAATACTAGCACATTCTTACGCTCTTATACAATCACTGATACAAGTACACACTCATCCATACAGCCACTCTCACAATCACACACTCTCACTTATAGCCATTTATATACTCCAACACACATATATACTGCCTTTCACATATGTAGTTACTCACACATGTACCACTGAGATATACATTCACTCACTAACACACCCATACACACACTCACCCACCCATACAGTCCATCACAGATGCACTCTTCAAACCATGCACCCAGTGAATCACCCACTCACACATCTATGCACAGAGTCACACACACCCCACCCACACAAACACTCAGGCACCCATACAGATACTCAGACAACCGATCAATAACCCATGTAGACACTCATGTAGCTATTCGCAAACCCATGCAGCCGCTTACACACCAACAGACAGACGGATACAGACATTCACACAGTTTAGTCACTAACCCATGCATTCAGTAAGTTACGTTTAATCACTCACTTATAGAGTCAGTAACGCACCTACTAAATCATCCATTCAGACACTTATACACCCACTCATTCTTCAATACGCCTTTCCCTATATATATTAAACATATTTAAACTTTACAGAAACACACAGTCACTGGATGATGTCATCAGTGATGTCATTTGAGATGTCATCAGTGATGTCATCAGTGATGTCACTGACCATGTCATGAGTGATGTAATATGTGACGTCATCAGCAGTGCATTGCGGGGGCGCGAGTTATAGTTAGCTGAACTAACTATAACGGGGGAATTTCAATGGTTTTGTATGAGTGAAATGTCCAACTAACTATAACTGTCCCTAAAACCTATGGTTTTTTCAGTGAATCTATATATACGTACATACATACATACATACATATTTATTATTTATGTGAAAGTTTTATATAGCGCAAACATGACCCTTGCGGGGTGCAGAGACAGAGTATCGAGTAAAAAATATCGAATTGCACAAATATTGTGGCAGAAATATCGTGGGTCAGGAATATCGACAGACAAATTCTCGTGGTCAAGAATATCGATTTTAGGTAAGTTAAATCGTTTTTAAAATATTGAAGTGTTTAATATCGTTTGCAAAAATATAGTTAAAAATATCGATTTTTATTAATGTTATGTATTTTAGAATATATTTTATATGTGTGTGATGTTTGTTTTTTGTATAAGAATTGTCTGTATTTTTATTATATGTTTACATATTAGTAGTTATTAATTTCTTTTTATTTGAATTTTGCGTTTTTAGTTCTGTAGCGGGTTGTGGGTTTATAGGGGAATAGGTTGGGAAGTAATTTAATTATATAACATTTATTGATTATTTTTAGTAGTTAACATTTTTTTTAATTTGAATTTTACGTTTTTAGTTCTGTAGCGGGTTGTGGATTTATAGGTGAATAGAGTGGGAAGTAATTTAATTATATAAAATTTATTGATTATTTTTAGAAGTTATTATTTTTTTTTATCTGAAATTTGCGTTTTTAGTTCCGTAGCGGGTTGTGGGTTTATAGGGGGACAGGGTGGGAAGTAATTTAATTATATTACATTTATTGAATATTTTGGTGTCGATTCCGATCTCGGCCGGAAGCGCACCGAATACGATTCGTCCGGAAAAAATACGAGCCGAACGCGTTTTTCCCAAACGATTCGAACAGTCGTGCGAGCGAGCAAGTACGATGCGCATTACTGCTAAAATTCCGAGCAAGCCATACGTTCCCATTCCAGCTCCAGTTCCCCGACCGAGCTGGATCCGTAAACGCCGATTCGAGTTGCACGGAAGTAAATACACAGCACATTCCGGCCGGACTAGTACGATGCGCACTCCGTACGCGCTGAACTGGTCGCTACGTCCGGCACGTCAGAGCATCCGGGAGAGCTGCACATAAGCTCCGATTCGCGCCACAAGACGATCCACGGCTACGAGACGAACAAGCCAGCTACGAGAATGAGTCGAAGCCACGAGAAACCCGAACGAGACGAACCAACCATGAATCCAATCGCGCAGGTCCTACCAATACTGTACATCTATTACCGGAACCGGTACGGACGCGTACGGCGCAGACGGTAAGTCAGACACCCACTACACAAACAAACGACACGTACCCGACATATGTCACACACACATAGGGATGCAGAAATGACGTACACTAGCAACAGCAGAACCATAGGGGCGGGATGGCTATCACCAATGTCATACACACCCATAGGGGCCTGATGGCTACCACTACCACCAACCCTACTCATGGGGGGCTGGATGCCTGTCACTACCACCACCCCTACTCACGGGGGCCTGGATGCCTACCACTACCACCACCCCTACTCATGGGGGGCTGGATGCCTGTCACTACCACCACCCCTACTCATGGGGGCCTGGATGCCTACCACTACCACCACCCCTACTCATGGGGGGCTGGATGCCTGTCAGTACCACTACCCCTACTCATGGGGGCTGGATGCCTGTCACTACCACCACCCCTACTCATGGGGGCCTGGATGCCTGTCACTACCACCACCCCTACTCATGGGGGCCTGGATGCCTGTCACTACTACCATTCCCACTCATAGGGGGATGGATGCCTACCACTACCACCACCCCTACTCATGGGGGGCTGGATGCCTGTCACTACTACCATCCCCACTCATAGGGGGATGGATGCCTAACACTACCACCACCCCTACTCATGGGGGGCTAGATGCCTGTCACTACTACCATCCCCACTCATAGGGGGATGGATGCCTACCACTACCACCACCCCTACTCATGGGGGGCTGGATGCCTGTCACTACTACCATCCCCACTCATAGGGTGATGGATGCCTACCACTACCACCACCCCTACTCATGGGGGGCTGGATGCCTGTCACTACCACCACCCCTACTCATGGGGGCCTGAATGCCTACCACTACCACCACCCCTACTCATGGGGCCTGGATGCCTACCACTACCACCACCCCTACTCATGGGGGCCTGGATGCCTACCACCACCCCTACTCATGGGGGGCTGGATGCCTGTCACTACCACCACCCCTACTCATGGGGGCCTGGATGCCTACCACTACCACCACCCCTACTCATGGGGGGATGGATGCCTACCACTACCACCACCCCTACTCATGGGGGGCTGGATGCCTGTCACTACCACCATCCCCACTCATAGGGGGATGGATGCCTACCACTGCCACCACCCCTACTCATGGGGGGCTGGATGCCTGTCACTACCACCACCCCTACTCATGGGGGCCTGGATGCCTACCACTACCACCACCCCTACTCATGGGGGGATGGATGCCTACCACTACCACCACCCCTACTCATGGGGGGCTGGATGCCTGTCACTACTACCATCCCCACTCATAGGGGGATGGATGCCTACCACTACCACCACCCCTACTCATGGGGGGCTGGATGCCTGTCACTACTACCATCCCCACTCATAGGGGGATTGATGCCTACCACTACCACCACCCTTACTCATGGGGGGCTGGATGCCTGTCACTACCACCACCCCTACTCATGGGGGGCTGGATGCCTGTCACTACCACCACCCCTACTCATGGGGGCCTGGATGCCTGTCACTACCACCACCCCTACTCATGGGGGCCTGGATGCCTGTCACTACTACCATCCCCACTCATAGGGGGATGGATGCCTACCACTACAACCACCCCTACTCATGGGGGCCTGGATGCCTACCACTACCACCACCCCTACTCATGGGGGGCTGGTTGCCTGTCACTACCACCACCCCTACTCATGGGGGCCTGGATGCCTACCACTACCACCACCCCTACTCATGGGGGGATGGATGCCTACCACTACCACCACCCCTACTCATGGGGGGCTGGATGCCTGTCACTTCCACCATCCCCACTCATAGGGGGATGGATGCCTACCACTACCACCACCCCTAATCATGGGGGGCTGGATGCCTGTCACTACCACCACCCCTACTCATGGGGGCCTGGATGCCTACCACTACCACCACCCCTATTCATGGGGGATGGATGCCTACCACTACCACCACCCCTACTCATGGGGGGCTGGATGCCTGTCACTACTACCATCCCCACTGATAGGGGGATGGATGCCTACCACTACCACCACCCCTACTCATGGGGGCTGGATGCCTGTCACTACTACCATCCCCACTCATAGGGGGATTGATGCCTACCACTAGCACCACCCCTACTCATGGGGGGCTGGATGCCTGTCACTACCACCACCCCTACTCATGGGGGGCTGGATGACTGTCACAACCACCACCCCAACTCATGGGGGGCTGGATGCCTGTCACTACCACCACCCCTACTCATGGGGGCCTGGATGCCTACCACTACCACCACCCTTACTCATGGGGGGCTGGATGCCTACCACTACCACCACCCCTACTCATGGTGGCCTGGATGCCTACTACTTCCACCACCCCTACTCATGGGGGGCTGGA
This sequence comes from Calotriton arnoldi, assembly GCA_963921515.1. Classification (NCBI taxonomy): domain Eukaryota; kingdom Metazoa; phylum Chordata; class Amphibia; order Caudata; family Salamandridae; genus Calotriton; species Calotriton arnoldi. The sequence continues at coordinate 989,149 of CAWUFW010006492.1, forward strand.
TGCCTGTCACTACCACCACCCCTACTCATGGGGGCCTGGATGCCTACCACTACCACCACCCCTACTCATGGGGGCCTGGATGCCTGTCACTACCACCACCCCTACTCATGGGGGCCTGGATGCCTACCACTACCACCACCCCTACTCATGGGGGGATGGATGCCTAGCACTACTACCATCCCCACTCATAGGGGGATGGATGCCTACCACTACCACCACCCCTACTCATGGGGGGCTGGATGCCTAGCACTACCACCACCCCTACTCATGGGGGCCTGGATGCCTGTCACTACCACCACCCCTACTCATGGGGGGCTGGATGCCTGTCACTACCACCACCCCTACTCATGGGGGGCTGGATGCCTGTCACTACCACCACCCCTACTCATGGGGGCCTGGATGCCTGTCACTACCACCACCCCTACTCATGGGGGCCTGGATGCCTGTCACTACTACCATTCCCACTCATAGGGGGATGGATGCCTACCACTACCACCACGCCTACTCATGGGGGGCTGGATGCCTGTCACTACTACCATCCCCACTCATAGGGGGATTGATGCCTACCACTATCACCACCCCTACTCATGGGGGCCTGGATGCCTGTCACTACTACCATTCCCACTCATAGGGGGATGGATGCCTACCACTACCACCACCCCTACTCATGGGAGGCTAGATGCCTGTCACTACTACCATCCCCACTCATAGGGAGATTGATGCCTACCACTATCACCACCCCTACTCATGGGGGGCTGGATGCCTGTCACTACTACCATCCCCACTCATAGGGGGATGGATGCCTACCACTACCACCACCCTTACTCATGGGGGGCTGGATGCCTGTCACTACCACCACCCCTACTCATGGGGGCCTGGATGCCTACCACTACCACCACACCAACTCATGGGGGGCTGGATGCCTACCACTACCACCACCCCTACTCATGGGGGCCTGGATGCCTACCACTACCACCACCCCTACTCATGGGGGCTGGATGCCTGTCACTACCACCACCCCTACTCATGGGGGGCCTGGATGCCTACCACTACCACCACCCCTACTCATGGGGGGATGGATGCCTACCACTACCACCACCCCTACTCATGGGGGGCTGGATGCCTGTCACTACCACCATCCCCACTCATAGGGGGATGGATGCGTACCACTGCCACCACCCCTACTCATGGGGGGCTGGGTGCCTGTCACTACCACCCCCCCTACTCATGGGGGGCTGGATGCCTGTCACTACCACCACCCCTACTCATGGGGGCCTGGATGCCTGTCACTACTACCATCCCCACTCATAGGGGGATGGATGCCTACCACTACAACCACCCCTACTCATGGGGGCCTGGATGCCTACCACTACTACCACCCCTACTCATGGGGGGCTGGATGCCTGTCACTACCACCACCCCTACTCATGGGGGCCTGGATGCCTACCACTACCACCACCCCTACTCATGGGGGGATGGATGCCTACCACTACCACCACCCCTACTCATGGGGGGCTGGATGCCTGTCACTTCCACCATCCCCACTCATAGGGGAATAGATGCCTACCACTACCACCACCCCTACTCATGCGGGGCTGGATGCCTGTCACTACCACCACCCCTACTCATGGGGGCCTGGATGCCTACCACTACCACCACCCCTATTCATGGGGGGATGGATGCCTACCACTACCACCACCCCTACTCAGGGGGGGCTGGTGCCTGTCACTACTACCATCCCCACTCATAGGGGGATGGATGCCTACCACTACCACCACCCCTACTCATGGGGGGCTGGATGCCTGTCACTACTACCATCCCCACTCATAGGGGGATTGATGCCTACCACTACCACCACCCCTACTCATGAGGGGCTGGATGCCTGTCACTACCACCACCCCTACTCATGGGGGGCTGGATGACTGTCACAACCACCACCCCAACTCATGGGGGGCTGGATGCCTGTCACTACCACCACCCCTACTCATGGGGTCCTGGATGCCTACCACTACCACCACCCCTACTCATGGGGGGCTGGATGCCTACCACTACCACCACCCCTACTCATGGGGGCCTGGATGCCTATCACTACCACCACCCCTACTCATGGGGGGCTGGATGCCTGTCACTACCACCACCCCTACTAATGGGGGCCTGGATGCCTACCACTACCACCACCCCTACTCATGGGGGGCTGGATGCCTGTCACTACCACCACCCCTACTCATGGGGGCCTGGATGCCTACCACTACCACCACCCCTACTCATGGGGGGATGGATGCCTAGCACTACTACCATCCCCACTCATAGGGGGATGGATGCCTACCACTACCACCACCCCTACTCATGGGGGGCTGGATGCCTACCACTACTACCATCCCCACTCATAGGACGGGTAATGCAAGACACAACCAGCATACTCCAACATAAGGAATGTCAGCAAAAGACATTCCCCCAACATCATGACAAGAGTGTGTAGTCTGTGTCAAATGCCTACATCACTGAACATGACATTGAACATACAATGTGACCCCCTATCACATGTGCCACACAAAAATGTGTGTGGCCTTCACAATGCAAGCAGACCATGACCACTGTGGGAATGGGGTCTAAACCCCCATCATCACAGTGACCAAAAGGTAAGTGTGGGGTCCATAGCTGAAGCACATTTTGAACATTGTGGCAATGGGGTCTAAACCCCCATCATCACAGTGACCAAAAGGTAAGTGTTTTCATGGAAAAAGCTGCAACTGCCAAACAGCATGGATGATTCCTGGTCACAGAACAACAAACACATCAGTGGCAAAGTAGTGGTTGTGTCCCATAGCAACATAGATTGGGTGAGGCAAACAGTGAAGTGCAAATAAAACATACCTTTGGCCATGTGCAGACAAACATCACCCATGGGGACTGACATTGTCTCCATTTATCAATTACACAATGCCAGAAGTGACCATCATAATGCAGACCCACATATCTGCACTAATGGACACACAAATGTAGATATCCTGTGGAGACTGTAGATGTGAGGTGAACAAATACCATACCATGGCAGCAATGGGACATACAAACCATGATTATTGTGCTGACTGATGACCTAGGAGTCCCAGGGACAGCATGGGAAATCCTCCAAACAACATACAGGCAATGGCACACTAAAGATATGCCAATGCAGTGGTGCAGATGCACAAACACAAACAGGCAGCCTCACACTGCATATCAAACACAACAGGTGATGGGGGTGTGCCAGTGTCCCCAGGCAACCACACAACACATGAGGAGGCCTGAATTCCAATTACACAGATGTGTATACAGTGCCATACAAAAGTAACTCATGGATCGGATTCCCCTATGTGGGCAATCAGGCATTGTTAGATGAGAGGGAGCCCAAATTACACATGTCACACAAGCTTGTAGGAACAGCAACTAACACAGCAAGAGACAGACCCACCACAGCACTACCCCCAGGGACCCCACATTGTGGTGACACTAGCCTGCATGATAATCCCACTGTGATGACAAAGGTAGATGTCGTTCACACTGTGAACCACAGCCATGTGTCCTGAGCAACAAACTACCATCACACCTACACAAGCACATATCAATCAGCACGGCCTGTCAGCCAAGGCCAATATGGAGGTAGGGGTCTAGCCGTGCAACAACTCACATTTGCACACACTCAACACCACACACCTTGATCTCCACCAATGTGCAGCAGTGAAGCTCACATGGACTGGTGACATTGCACATGCACCCATGACAATCCCAGGGGAGGTTGTGGGAACTAAGGTGCAGAAAACCATCACACCTGGCCAGTCAACAAGACTCGTGAATGTATGACACACTGCACAGTACGCGGTACATGGGCATGCCGTGAAATTCACCCCAATCAATGGGATCCCGGCCACAGTCACACACCAATGAAGAAGCCAAGGTGACCCACAAAGAACACACGTAGACAACTTCCAACATTGCAGCTCTGACCCTGAGGAGTGGCAGCAGTCACACACACAACGTGTCACAATCACTGAAAGCTACCACAAACTGTAAATTACATGACTTGTGTAACCAACAAGTGCCAAGGGGAATCCTGCTTGTGTCCCATCTGCGTTTGCCCACATCCCCAGCCCTGACAACAAAGACAACTAGGGATGACAACCTGATGAATATAAGTTTGCCATGCACCCACATCACGGAGAAACCAGGTCCAAGATGCTGAATGAACACAGGACAACTCAGCAAGCATCACAAACAGGAACATCCGTAGGGACACAGCCTGTGTAGGAAAAGGGAAGGGAACACACACAGACATGCTTACACAACACACAACATGGGCCCAGGCAATGTCACGGGATTACACACTGCCATGAGGGCACTCCACTCCTGTGGAAGGTCTGCGGTGCCAAACCTTGTCTGTGCACGACTCAAACATGTCAGCAGAACACTCGGTCAGTGAGTCAACAATTACAACACACTGAAGGATCTGCTCACATCAGCCTGGGTACGGGAGTGTCACTTCAGTCATCTGCATATACCCAAAACACGTGTCAAGCAAGTTGCACTGTATACACAGATGAGTCCTTCAACATTGATGTGCTAAACTGCATGTCCACTGGAGATGGGCACACAGTCAGGGAAATAGAAACATTGAACAGTGGTAAGCCCACCAGTTGTGCATGAGTGTAAGCCACAGATGTTAAATTGCAAATGCAAAACGTACATCCCTGTGTCAAATGCTGAACAATACACCCTCAGACTGCAGCAAAGGATACTATGGATCCAGACTAGATTAGGACACATATCCCATGGACCACATGGAGTCCATCACAGCAACACTTCATTTTCCTGATCTGAACACTATTACAACAGCAAATGCATGATGATACTCATCTACATCATGTACAATAAAAGCAAAACCACTAGTAAACAAAAAGACGCTTTATTCAGCCAATGTGAATGAAAAATTGGAAGTCCAAAGAAACTAAGGCCAATGGCCAGTCCACATTCACAGTCCGAACAGGGTGACATGTGACAACTTGTCACCCATTGCTTGCCTGCATTGGTACGGACAGGGGACATCCCCCTCGGAGGGGCATACAAGGGGCAGGCCAGGCACCGCAGGGACAGGATCAGGGGATGCCAGAAGGAGGCAGTGAAGGGGTGGTGGGTGCAGGAGTGTCACCGGCAACTGCAGTGGAGGTGTCTGACTCAGTTGGGGCCGGCACCACTGTAGGGCACAAGTCAGATGGTGTGGGTGCTGGCACCACTGCAGTGGGCCGGTCAGATGGAGTGGACTGGGTCCCCACTGCAGTGCCCAAGTCAGACGGGGTGGTTGTGGACTCCACTGCAGTGCATAACTCCAAGGGAGTGGAAGGGGGGCAGATGAGGTGGGCAGGACAGAGGGGCGGACCCTGTCTCCACACCAGTGGCACAAACAGGCCGAGAGTCTGGGTTGGGGGTGGAAGAGCAAGTGGTAGGGGGAGGGCCTAAGCAGTTTGGGGATGCAGTATTAGTGTGTGGGGAACCTGGGGCAGGGTGTGGTGGGGGAACTTGTGGAGTGGTGGCCTGGGGGGTTGGAGGAGAGAGAATGTGTGGTGGTGCTGCGTGGTGGTGGTGGTGGGGTCTTGCCCTTCCTGGTCCGAGGGGACTTCCTAATGGGGTCCTCAGTCTGCCTGTGCCTGAGGGAGGGTGTCCGGGTGTGATGGGCACTCCCCTCTGTGTGTGGTGGTGGCCTCTTCCGCCTGTACGTTGGGTCAGATGGATCTGTGGGGAAGAGGCCAAGCTCACAGAGGAAGAGCTTCTGGGAGGGGGGGTTGCAGGTGAGGCAAGGGAAGGGGTTTTGGAGGGAGAGGTATCTGAGGACTGCGGAGTGCTCGTGGATGTGTGTGTGTGTGTCTGGGCCCCATCCCCTGTGAGTGAGGTATCAGTCCCCTGACTGTGCGTGCGCGTCTGGATTTTGGCGTGTGTGTCTGTGTGCTGCTTGTGTCTGTGCTGGTGTGTGCCTGTGCCAGTGTGTGTGTGCTTGGGACAGATAGGGTGCAGGGGATTGTGGATGGGGCAGAGGTAGGAGGGGTGAGGGACTGTTGCAGGAGGGACACTGCTGCCGTCAGTGAGGAGGCCATGGACTGATTGGTCCGCTGTAGGGCAGACATGCCAGATGACATGCCCTCCATGAATGACACCAGTTGTGTCAACAGACCCGTGTGTGCATGGAGGACACTCAGCATTGATGTTTGCCCTACATGAATCTGTTTCAGCAAGTCCACAGACTCCACACTCAGGGCAGCAGGGGAGACAGAGGCAGGGGGTGCGGTGCCTGGCATGAAGGAGACACGCTCCCCTACACGGGAGCCTCCACGGACATGTGGGATGGGAGCAAATGGGAGGGTGGAGATGGTGGTGGTGGCGGGGACAGACTTGCTCGATTTTGTCTGTGGTCTGCTGACACCCACCTCCACAAGGGAGTCCTCACTGGAAGTGCTGTGTTCCTCAGCCGAGGTGGTCGTAGCTGAGGTCTCCTCAGTGTGGCTCCCCTCACCCTCCGTGCCACTGGGTCCCTCGGTCTCCTCTGCAGTGGACCCAGTCTGGCTCTGCCGCTCCTCTTGGTCCGTGGAGCTGTCTCCTCCTGTGGCCGTGGATGTATCTGCAAACAATCAGGATAAACAGAGCAACATTAGTCACCTGTACTGACCACACACCACAGTAAGTACAGCACATCACAGAGCAAGCCCTGCCATCATTTGCTAGACATTGCAATAAGTGCTGACACTGATTTGAAGAAGCCCATTGTCTGCCTGACAGTCATTCATGCCACTCATATCCTACCTGTCCATGCACCCATCTGTCTGGTGCCTGTTGTATGCGACTAATCATATGTGCACACATGCACCACATACACAGTTGTTGGACATCCAAGAGAACATATGGAAATGTGTCACTCCAAACACATGCCATCTCCTGCCACTGACTCAGTACATGTGTCAGGAAAAGTGATGGGGAGATTCTCTGTCGATATGCGGGTTTTGGTTCCATCACCAGACACAATGATGTCCTGATAGACAATGAGACAATGGTGTGCATGCAGGACATATCACACTACTGCTGGATCACCCTTTGCAAGTTGAATGTCATGGCACAGGCCTGTCTGGCAAGTCAGTCATAACTGTCTCCTGTCACAGGGGCAGTGCATACACACAACACCAGTCTGCACTGTGTCACAATCATGGAAGTTTTGGGAATGCAAGCCCTGTAGCTGACAGGTGCACATGTGCACCCCTGGCCACCCACATCATGAGGACTAAGATGATCCCACGTCATTCAAATGAGACATTTGAGTGACTGCAAACACAAATCCATACACATGAGCACTTCACCGTCTGATGAGAATGAACCAAAGCTGCTTGCACCTCAATGTTTCATACACCATTGTGCACAGTCAAGGGATTAGAGACCTATGCATTAACCAATGTGCAGATCCTATAGTCACAACTCAGATGGCTGGCCACCCCAAATTGTTAAACACTCCAGGAGTCCAAAAAGCAAGGCCACAACACGGTGACACAGAGGCAGACACCTGAGTGCACTCTTCACAATGCCCAATATGTATGCTGACACACGGGAGTGGGAGAACAGAGTGCCTTTGATGTCCGGAGTAGGCATTACAGTCCTGGTCCATGTGCAACATGGTATTACCCTGAACACTAGGCAGGTGGCTATGCATGTGTCACACACATGATGTACATACTTCTGAGGCTCCTACCTTGGTCTCTGCTGCATCATGGGTGTGTGGCACATACCCCAGACATGTGGTGAGTCAGAGCAGCAATTGGAACACATATTAAAGCCATACCCAGAGTACATGTCAGATCACAGTCATTGTGTGAGCAATTGTACCACCCATGCAGCCCACAACAAAGTTCCTGTAACTGATGCTGTCCCCAACTTGAACCACAGGTAACTGCAAGTACACAGTACCCAAGTGACCTAAGTCACAGACTGTAAGGGCCCCACCTGTGTATCAGATGAGGAGGGGGCATGACACAAGTGAGGGACATGAGTCCAGGATGACAAGACAATCATACTGTGGAAGTGGAACCAGGCTAAAGGAGTGCATAGAGCATGTTAGTCATAGTACCCAGAAAAGGCTAGCACTTACCCCCTCCTTGCTGCTGTCTGGCCTTCAGCTGCCCATCCAGGTCAGGGAAGACCACCGCCAGAATCTGGAGCATGTGGGGGGTCAGGGTCCGGTGTCCGCCCCTCCTGCGAGGAGGCGACAGCTTCAGCTGGACCCTTGCGATCCTCCGGGTCCAGCCACGAAGGTCCTGCCACCTCTTCTGGCAATTGCAGATCCTGCGCCTGTAGACCCACAAAGATCGTACTGCCCGGGCGATGGTCAGCCAGATCTCCTGCTTCTGGTGGGCATCAACCTGTGAGGATGACAAAGTGAAAAGGCCATTACTACACATGCAACATATCCGTGCATCACACAGTTGGATATACATGTCTCAATCACAGGGGCATATGATGTACACAGGTAGTGCAACTATGGCTATGAACAGTTGTCCAGCAGTTACTAAATGGTATCATTGCCTGGGAAGTAAAACCTTGTTGGAATGCACTGTTACTGCACTATACCTGTTCAGTGCATGTAACTACACACTTTGGGGGTGACAACTACTCAGTGAGCATGCTAGCCACTGGTGTACACACTGTAAGTCTTGCTAGTCAGACAACATGCACAATTAGTAAGGCAGTGGACAGCACACTCACCTGCTCCCCTGGTTTCCCATACAGCTTGCTGTACTGTGGAAGGAGACTGTCCAGCAGGGCCTGGTTCTCCTCAGTGCTGAAGGCTGGGGCTCTCTCCACAGTACGTGCCATTGCAGTAGCCAGAAGATGCATAGAAAGCAGCAGTGGTGGTGGCAGATGTCGTCCTGGAGCATGTAGTGCAGGCAAGTGAGCTCTCTGGGGAACAGCCAGCATTATATGTGTGCTGCAGAGGCAGATACTGTCCCATGTGTCCAAAGTGATAGGTCCAAGTCGTTTGCATCTTCTGAATCTGGCCAATCCATGGAATTGCACCACTTATACACGCCTACAGCATCCTTCAAAATTTCAACTTGATGACACCCATGAACTTGCAACATAGTTGTGGGTGGCCAACTGAATTCACTGCATCCACTCGTAAAAGCTTCGAATACGCATCCGTTACCATGTCAGTCCATAGCCAATGCGTGCGCACGGATCATTCCATTGCTGTACGACGCGTATTTCGTCACACAACACGCATCCGTCAACATCATATGCAACGGCCAATGCGTGCGCACGGATCGGTCCATTGCTGTACGATGCGTATTTCGTCACACAACACGCATCTGTCAACATCATATGCAATGGCCAATGCGTGCGCACGGATCGGTCCATTGCTGAACGACGCGTCCCTGTACAAGTCACTCGCATATGTCACCATGGTTGTCACAGGTGAACGTATGCCAGCCACAATTACTTGCCAGGGACTCAGGGACACACCTACAACACCACAGCCTGTCCACACTGTATCGTAAGGCATGTAAGGCTGCATTACCTGTGTGTGTATGGGGGTCAACATGTGGTTTGTTGGGTGGCACTTGGGGGCAGCCACTCCCAGGCTGTGCACGTGTTCATGGGGACAGAATCCTTTGTGTGTTGTGCACATGACCACTGTGATGTGCAACTGTTCAGTTCAGAGCATGTGGCATGGTCACATTTCCAGGTTGTATATGTGTATGTTATGTCACATACACCCTGAGTCCCATGTGGGATGGTATGTACGTCACAGGGTGACCCATTGCCACAATTGTGATGGCCCTCCACAGTCTGTGTGCATGTTGTGTTTCAGATGTCTCTGATTCCATGTGCACAATGGGAGACAGTCTCCACATCCACGTTGTTTGTGCATCAACTTTGATGTTGTGCGTGTGTGTGTCACAGACGTCCATGTCTGTCCTGCAGAGGCAACAGGGGCCACTACCTGTGGGAGTCATGGTTGTTTTGCTGGCATGTACATGATACGCCATGTCATGCCAGTGTCCATGTGGCAATACAGGGTCCCTGGGAATCTACCTGTCAAAGAGCTGTGGTGCCTGGGGCACATCTGTCCTCACTTGTCACTGTGGTGTGTGTTTGGAACGTGACAGCAGTACATGGGTACTGTGACACAGCCTAATGATTTCCCATAGCACAACCTGGAACTTGTTGTCAACACATGTTGAACTGAGATGTTAGATGATGGCCATGTAGGTGCCATATATGTCCATACAGAACGGCACACACATCAAGTACTTGTGTCTTGTAATGATGTATCATGTGATATTGAGTATGGTCAATGCCACATATGTGGGGTGACTGACAATCTTTCTTTGTTCACCTATGTACTGCAGGGCACCAGCTGTCCATAGACCATTCCCTGACCTTGCAACCATGGTGGAACGTGACTGCATCCGACGGTACCGCTTCAACAGGCCGCTGATTGAGGAATTGGCGGGGCAGTTGGCTCAACATTTGCTACCTGGCCAGCCATACCCTACAGCGCTGACCCCCAAGGTGAAGGTGATGGCAGCCCTACACTTCTTTGCCACCGGTACCTTTCAACACACTGTGGCGTCTGCTGATGGGATGTCACAGACCATGTTCAGCCGTGTGCTACGCAATGTTTTGGAGGCAATGTTAACATACTTGAACCAGTACATCTATTTCCCTAAACGTCAACAACTCACTGACATCAAGAGTGACTTCTATGCCCTGGGGAGGATGCCACATGTCATCGGCTCCATTGATGGGACACATGTGGCTTTGTTACCACCACAGGCACATGAGCAGGCATACAGGAACAGGAACATTTTCCATTCTATCAATGCTCTGGTGGTATGTCTTGCAGATATGAGCATCTCACATGTGTGTGCACGTTTCCCCGGTTCTGCACACGATGCCTATGTGATGAGGAGTAGCCGCATCCCGAGGATGATGTCACAGATGCAGAACCAGCGTGCCTGGCTTGTCGGTGTGTACTGACTTTGTACCATTGTGTGTGTTCTGCAATGTTGTATTCCACCCTCTTTTCCAACTCAGCTAATGTGCAATTGTCTGTATGTAGGTGACTCCGGATAACCCAACATGCCGTGGTTGCTGACACCCCTCAGGAACCCTGTGACACCAGCCCAGATGCGCTACAATGAGGCACATGGTCGGACCAGGAGAGTGATCGAGCGAACATTTGGTGTCCTGAAGAGCCGCTTTCGCTGCGTGGACAAGACAGGAGGGGCCCTCCCATATGCCCCTGCAAAGGTGTGCAAGATTTTCATCGTCTGCTGCATGTTACACAACCTAGCAGTGCGGAAGGAGTTGCCTCTCATCCTGGATGACGATGACCAACATCCGCCACCTGTGGAGGATCCTGGCCTGGGCCACGATGCCAGTGATGATGATGATGATGAGGGTGATGTCCGCACACAGCTCATCACCAACTTCTTCAGCTGAATGTGAGTATACAGAGATGTTATGTCAATGATTTGAGTTTGCATGATATGTGTTGGTGGTGCTCTGTTGCTGTTTGAGTGTGACCATGTGCTACTTGACTGGATGCGTGCAGCGATGTGTCCTTACAGGTAGTCTGTACTCCCCAACAGTGTTGACATGCTAACTTGGTTTTGTGTAGGTATCTTGTGACATGTATTGAGCATGAGTATTGCAGTTCTGTCCTGTTCTTCAGTGCTTTTAACTGTGTGTCATGTCTGACCTTCACAGGGTACTTTCAGAGTTGTTTGGTCAACTGTGATCCCCCGACACCATGATTCAACTTCCAGGGTGGAAGCAGTCGTTTCCCTACAGGTGATGTGCCACACACCCCTGGACTTTATTTCTTCAACACTTGTTGACTGTGTGGCCACTGCCACGTGGGATTACCTTGCATCTGTAGTGGAAACAACATGTTGCAAATGTGTAATAAACCTGTGCTTCACTTTGGGATGTGCGTTGTCTGTGGTCACACATCTGACTGACATTTGCTTACTGCACCTGTGGGCTAGTTAACACAGACTCTGAATAGGTGTGGTGTCTGTGCATTCCACTGTATTTCCTGGCAACATCAGTGTAGGCGATGAGTCAGATGGCCCTGGTGTGTATGTGTTGTGTTGCCCTAGTGGTGTGCCTCCCTCATATGTGTCATGTCGCCATGACTCACATGACGGTGTTGGAATTGCTGTAGCAGTTAGCATGCACAGTGTCATTTAGCAGATCATCATCTCCATGACAAAATACCACGTTGGAATCACAACAGAGGCAAGTATGGTGTATTAGTGAGTTTATTTACATACATGTGTGAGGATAGTGCACAGGATGGTGGGTGCTGTACATTGGGATTGGAATCCAAAGTTCCCAGATGAGTTGGAAGTGTTGGTAGCAGAAATGTCCTGAGTAAAGTCCACAGTCATCTGATACATTAGTCCAACTTAAACTCCCCATGTCATGTGGGAGAGTTGGGTTGCATTCGACAGGGTGAACAGTTTGCACACAAAGGAGAATTTCCAGAACAGGTGTTGGGTTCCTGGGGGATGTACTTGGCCATCTGCCAACTCAGTTGTCCTTCCTCGGATGACCCCTCTTCTTTCTGGGGGGACCCTCACGTGCAGGCCGCTGCGGTGCAGAGGACTCTCCACCAGAGTCATCCTCCCTCCCTGTGGAAGTTGCAGTTGTTGCGGCACCAGATGTTGTGGGCACACAGGGAGGTGTGGACATGTTGGTGCTAATCTGGTGGAGGCATGTCAATATGTCCCTCTGCACCACTGTCAGTTCTTCCAATGTGTCCCACATGTGTGTCTCTACACGGGACATGTGGGAGTCCAGGCGGGCATAATGGGCAGCCTGCTGCTGTTGAATGTCCTTGAGGATCCCCACTACCTGGCTGACCTCTCCGGTGCTATTCTGGTACGCATCTGCAATGCGTACCAGTTGTGGGTCATCATGCAGTCCAGACCCCTCTGCAAACAGCGACCTCTGCCTACCACCCCTCCCACCACCCCTGGCCACACGTGCGGGACCTGTGGTGGCATGCACAGGTGACCCTAGGCCCCCTTGGGGGTTGGTACTGGGGTTGTTGTCCGTTGCTTCCCGGGGGGCCGGGGTCCCTGTGCTGTTGTCATTCAGTGTCCTTGGTCTGTCCGTGTCGGCGGGGGTGGTCTGTGTGTTGGCAGATGTTGGAGGAGTGGGTGCAGGGGGTGCAGATGGTTGTCCTGCTGGTGCTGCATGATGACTCACACCGGAGGGGCCAGGTAGGTCTTCGCCATCCGAGGAGGGCAGAGGCTGTTCCACACCAGAGAGCTCAGGAGCCACCGGAGCCTGGGACAGGGACTCCTCATCATCTGCTGCTGTGTCCCCATCATCACCTGTGTTTGGAAGAGACACACAATGTATGTTATGTTTCTACAGGCATCAATGGTTCAAATACATGACAGTTGTGACTGTACATCTGGATGCGTGCCTGTACATTGCATTGTCCTAAGTTGTCACAGCAGGAGGTTGATATTGTTGTAGCACATTGTCCTGCCAACCTGAAGCATTTCAATGTGAATGTTGAGGTGTGTGCATGACCAGCTCATGTATTGATTGGCTGTACATGGCCATTGCTACTCAAGGGCCATCACGTGCCTGACACAGGTGTGTCATCCTTGTCCACATTTGTCCTTTAACAGGGACATACGTGCAATTCCACTTAGGATATCTTTTAAGATTGGGACATGTGTGGTGGCAGTTTTTGCCAGTCTTTGTGCGTCACATTGGTGTGTCTGGACAACATGGTCACAGTCCGGTATGCCTGGGATCTCTTGGGAGTATCTGTGTTGTTGTCTGGGTTCCTAGTTCACGTCTCATTTCATACAAGAGATGTTGTTAACGTAGCTAATGATGTTGTTGCTGAGTTTTGTACGTGCAAACGTGATTAATCTTGTCAATGTCCTCCATGGTGATAAGGATTGGGCACGGCAGCTCTCTGGCTTTTCCATTGTCATGACAGTGATGGCCAGTGGTGTGTGTTGCAGTTCTGCTGCTGTGAGTAGCATGTCTCCTCAAATGCAGTCCAGCTTGGTGCTTGTGTCTACAGTGTCTATGACAGTGAGTGTTGTGTTGTGTGAAGGATGCATATGTTGCAGAACGATGTGGGAGTGGAATGCAGATCACAACCTCAACTTGTGTGACTGACACCATGGTACAGTGTCCGGTATATTGGTGTGTCCATTGCATTCACTGTCAGGTGTCCCCTGTCAATGATGTCTCTGTGACTTCCTGTGTGTTTTGTGCTATGTAGTTTGTCTGATTCTCCACAGGTGTCATCTGCAAGTCACACCTTCACAGCCAGGCCAGGGGGCACCCATGGACACTGCATCCCCTGACAGTGTGTGTAAACATAGAGTTGCAATGGCTGTGAGTGTGTACGTGTTTGTGTTGGCCAGTGCATGGGTGTGAATTGCAGGCACATCATTTCTCATGCCCATGTGTCAGCCATCTTGCCAGGGCTTTTACTTTGCGAGTGACTGGTCCCACGTGTGCAATGTGTTTTTGCAGAGTAGGTGTGTGTATGGCCAGCATTGGTGGTATTTGGTTGACATCCGGACCTCCTTCTCCCCCAGCCCAGTTATCCCACCATGAAGCATGCCACCCTTGCAGTGGGTGCAGGTTAACTCTCAGGATGTCAGTCAGTGGTGTCCTGTTGTTGGTTGGTGCACAGTTCCCAGCAGGGCCTTGTGCTCCCCACAACAGAGCACCATTGTCAGACATCTTTGAAGTGGCTTTTCACTCCCTGTGAGGTGTGCATTCTTCAGTGTGAGCTTGCCGGGCCATGCGGGTGGGGGATGTTGAGCTGTGACTACCACTCCCATCATGCTATTGCCTACACCCCCCTTCCCAGCATGCCCATACTTCCTTCCTTTTGACTCTGCTTCCCTGTGGGGTAGTGTGCCTGTGCTGACAGGATGGCTGACAGTGTTGTCCTGGCGTTTGTTTGGCTACAAGTCCCAAAAGTGTCCCTGTGCTTCCCACAGCATAACCCAGTGTGGTAGTTCTTTGTGGGATATTTAATTAGAGTGTGAGGCAATGCATTCTCCCAGGTGAGTTGTGTGAAGTTTGTGTTAAGGGGGTGTGTGAGAAAAGCTGCTGGTAACTATGGTCAGAGCTGTCAGTCCTCCTTCCCACCCAGCCAGATATCCCACCATGGAACGTGCTTCCATTGCAGGGAGTGCAAGTTGGCTTTCAGGATGTCAGGCAGTGGTGTCCTGCTTTTGTTTTGAGCACAACACCCAGCAGGGGCTTGTTCTCCCCATAGCAGTACCCAGTGTCAGCCATCTTGTCAGTTCTTTTCCACTCCCTGTGATGTGAGCATGGTTCAGAGTGGTGTTGATGGGCCAATTGTGAGGGTGACCAATATCTGTGACTACAACTCCCATCATGCTATTGGCTACACTCACTTCACCAGCATACACACAATTCCTTCCTTTCAGTCAGCTTCCCTGTGAGGTGGTGTTCTAGTGGTGGCAAAATGTCTGACAGTGTTTGTTGGTTAGATTTGTGCCACTGCCTTGCTCTATTTGTTGTTAGGTTTGTACATGTCATGACACAGTTACATATCACTATGAGATGGCAGGTATTGTGTTTGTCTGACTAGCATACACATCTTGGGATGATTATCTTTTGGTTACTGTGGCTTTGCTAACGGTGCATGGTTTCACTATCCCCTTGACAGTGATGTGTGTGTATTGTCACACAATATTGGGTATATTGGTTGTGTACTCACCAGGCTCTGGGATGTCTGATAATCCATGTACGCTCTCTGGTGGTAGGATGGCCCGCACCTTATCCTCCCAGGACCTGAGGTACACTGGTTTGGCAGGAAGGCCACTGCTGGTGCGATGACTCAAGGCGTATTCCTTCTTGAGTAGGTCCTTGACCCTCCGGCGCACGTCATACCACCTGTTCTGAATGTCTTCCTTTGTGCGCAAACATGGTGATTGTGCGTTCACCCTATCGACGATCCTCTCCCACATCTTGGTTTTCTGCGACATGGGGGTCTGTTGGACCAATGTACCAAACAACTGTGGCTCTACTCTTAGGATTTCATCTACCAGGACTTCCAATTCACTGTCTAGGAACTTTGGATTCTTCTTTGGGGGCATGGTGATGGGTGGTGGTGGGGATTGATGTGTGTGTGAGTGTGCAAGTGAGGGTGGGTGAGTGTCAGTTTTGCTGGGTGTATGTGAGGGTGCTATTAGGGAAGTGCTAATGGTGTGTGGCTTGTGTGATGGATGAGTTGTGAGTGTGTCTGTGGTTGCTGTCTGATGGTGTTCTGTGCTGGCAGGTCAGTTGAATTTGCAAAGGATCATGGTAGGGATTTGTGGCCTTTATATGGGTGGAATTGTGGGTGTGTCTTTGTTCCATGTTTTTTTTCCCCAGTATTTATTGACTTTGTCATTGCTTGTTTGGCCCTTTTTTTTGTATTTTTTCCTTTGTATTTTTTGGGCATGTAGGAGACGTTCTTCTGACCGAGTCGGATGCTGCAGTTGTCTCGTGCGAGCTTCTCCGAGTCTTTCACGCTGTCTTTCTGCTGGGTTTCATGTGCGGCGTACGCGTCGGTCGCGGAGTATTGGGTTGCTTCGGCATCCTGTTTTCTATGCGTGTCGGTCGTACGGCTCGAGCTCCATGTGACTCAGTCTGGTTTTACACGCATTGCATCATACTGCGCGGGTCGGAGTTCGCGTGTACGTATCTGTCGGTTTCATTCCTGGTGCGTGTCGGTCGGTTCGATTCGCGTAGATTTTCCGGCCGGATGGCTGCTTTCCGTGCGGTTCGGTCGTTTGGCTTGTGTTCCATACGAGTCGGTCGTAATTCACATGCATAGCATCGTACTACGCGGATTGGACGGCGCCGGTACGTGTCGGTCGGACTACATTCCCATACCGAGTCGGTCGGTACGTTTTCCGGCCTGAATCGGAATCGGCCCCTTTGTATTTATTAATATTTGTTTAATTGAGATGTTATAGTGTTAAATGTGTAAATTAATTTATTATTAATTATTTAATAATTAGTTGTTAATTAATTTAAATTAATTAATTAGTAATTAATTATGGTAATTGTGTAATATATTTTAGGTGTGTGTTGTGGTGTTTATAGGTGTAAATGATGGCAAGGGTGGGAAGTAATTTAAGTTTTATTGATGAATTATTAATTAGCTGTTAATTGATTTAAATTAATTAATTAGTAATTAATTATGGTAATTGTGTAATTAATTTTAGGTGTGTGTTGTGGTGCTTATAGTGTTAAAGAATGTGTACTTAATGAATGCTTATTATCTTTTTTTATTAATAATATTTTTTTAATTCATTATTAATTATGGTAGTTATGGAAATAAGTTGAAATAAAAATGTTGAAGTGTTTTTTTTTGGCGTGGTGTTATAGGGAAGGAACTAAAATAAATACATTTATGTTTTAAATAATTTGTTTGTTTGTTAATATTTGCTCCTTTTAAATAAATATTGTTTATAAATGTATTTATTAATTTATTTTATATAATATTTGTACCTTATTGTTATATGTAATTAATATTATAATATGTGTTCTTTTTATGTTTAATATATTTAATCTTATATTTTTAAAATATTTATTTATTTTTAAGATTATTTAATTTTTTTCAATTGTTTAAATGTTATTAGTAATTTTTGTTTCCCTGCTGTCCAACACTTTTCCTACTGTTGCACTTAATGGGTTGGGAATAGTAATTTTTACCCCTCCGCTATCCAGCACTTTCCCTACTGTTGCACTCACTGGAGTGGGAATAGTAATTTTTACCCCTCCGCTATCCGGCACTTTCCCTACTGTTGCACTCATTGGAGTGGGAATAGTAATTTTTAATCCTCCGCTATACAATACTTTCCCTACTGTTGCACTCACTGGAGTGGGAATAGTAATTTTTACCCCTCCACTATCCAGCACTTTCCCTACTGTTGCACTCATTGGAGTGGGAATAGTAATTTTTACCCCTCTGCTATCCAGCACTTTCCCTACTGTTGCACTCACTGGAGTGGGAATAATAATTTTTACCTCTCCGCTATCCAGCACTTTCCCTACTGTTGCACTCATTGGAGTGGGAATAGTAATTTTTACCCCTCCGCTATCCAGCACTTTCCCTACTGTTGCACACTCATTGGAGTGGGAATACTAATTTTTACCCCTCCGCTATCCAGCACTTTCCCTACTGTTGCACTCATTGGAGTGGGAATAGTATTTTTTACCCCTTTGCTATCCAGCACTTTCCCTACTGTTGCACTCACTGGAGTGGGAATAGTAATTTTTACCCCTCCGCTATCCGGCACTTTCCCTACTGTTGCACTCATTGGAGTGGGAATAGTAATTTTTACCCCTCCGCTATACAATACTTTCCCTACTGTTGCACTCACTGGAGTGGGAATAGTAATTTTTACCCCTCCACTATCCAGCACTTTCCCTACTGTTGCACTCACTGGAGTGGGAATAGTAATTGTTACCCCTCCCCTATCCAGAACATTCCCTACTGTTGCACTCACTGGAGTGGAAATAGTAATGTTTACCCCTCCGCTATCCAACACTTTCCCTACTGTTGCACTCCTTGTAGTGGGAATAGTAATTTTTACCCCTTCGCTATCCAGCACTTTCCCTACTGTTGCAATCACTGGAGTGGGAATAGTAATTTTTACCCCTCCGCTATCTAACACTTTCCCTACTGTTGCACTCTTTGGAGTGGGAATAATAATTTTTACCTCTCCGCTATCCAGTACTTTCCCTACTGTTGCACTCATTGGAGTGGGAATAGTAATGTTTACCCCTCCGCTATCCAGCACTTTCCCTACTGTTGCACTCACTGGAGTGGGACCAGTAATTTTTACTCCTCTGCTATCCAGCACTTTCCCTACTGTTGCACTCACTGGAGTGGGAATAGTAATTTTTACCCCTCCGTTATCCAGCACTTTCCCTACTATTGCACTCACTGGAGAGGGAATAGTAATTTTTACCCCTCCGCTATACAATACTTTCCCTACTGTTGCACTCACTGGAGTGGGATAGTAATTTTTACCCCTCCACTATCCAGCACTTTCCCTACTGTTGCACTCACTGGAGTGGGAATACTAATTTTTACCCCTCCCCTATCCAGAACTTTCCCTACTGTTGCACTCACTGGAGTGGGAATAGTAATTTTTACACCTCCGCTATCCAACACTTTCCCTACTTTTGCACTCCTTGTAGTGGGAATAGTAATGTTTACCCCTTTGCTATCCAGCACTTTCCCTACTGTTGCAATCATTGGAGTGGGAATAGTAATTTTTACCCCTCCGCTATCTAACACTTTCCCTACTGTTGCACTCTTTGGAGTTGGAATAATAATTTTTACCTCTCCGCTATCCAGTACTTTCCCTACTGTTGCACTCACTGGAGTGATAATAATATTTTTTACCTCTCCGCTATCCAGCACTTTCCCTACTGTTGCACTCATTGGAGTGGGAATAGTAATTTTTACCCCTCCGCTATCCAGCACTTTCCCTAATGTTGCACTCACTGGAGTGGGACTAGTAATTTTTACTCCTCCGCTATCCAGCACTTCCCTACTGTTGCATGCACTGGAGTAGGAACAGTAATTTTTACCCCTCCGCTATCCAGCACTTTCCCTACTGTTGCACTCACTGGAGAGGGAATAGTAATTTTTACCCCTCCGCTATACAATACTTTCCCTACTGTTACACTCACTGGAGTGGGAATAGTAATTTTTACCCCTCCACTCTCCAAAACGTTCCCTACTTTTGCACTCACTGGAGTGGGAATAGTAATTTTTACCCCTCCCCTATCCAGAACTTTCCCTACTGTTGCACTCACTGGAGTGGGAATAGTAATTTTTACCCCTCCGCTATCCAACACTTTATCTACTGTTGCACTCTTTGTAGTGGCAATAGTAATTTTTACCCCTTCGCTATCCATCACTTTCCCTACTGTTGCCATCACTGGAGTGGGAATAGTAATTTTTACCCCTCCGCTATCTAACACTTTCCCTACTGTTGCACTCTTTAGAGTGGGAATAGTAATTTTTGCCCCTCCGCTATCCAACACTTTCCCTACTGTTGCACTCACTAGAGTGGGAATACTAAATTTTACCCCTCCACTATCCAACACTTTTCCGACTGTTGCACTCACTGGAGTTGGAATAGTAAATTTAATTATATCGCTATCCAACATTTACATTACTGTTGTATTTATTTTATTGCGAAATGCACATTATAATTTTTTTTAATAGTTTAATGTTTTCATTAATTATAGAATTTTTTTGTAATTTTAAATTACTGATATATGCATATATTTTAATTTTATATAATTTAAAAGTTTAAAAATTAAATAAAGATAATAGTTATTAAATTATTTTAAAGTAAATATATGTATATGTATACATTTATATTTGTGTGTTTATATTTTTTAAATTAAGTTTATTTTTTATATTTAGCTAAAATGTATATTAATTTTGATTTATTTTGTTAAAGATGATATTATTAATTTATATATTTAATACATATTATTATTATTATTATTATTTTTTAAATCGATAATTTTTACATCTATATTTTTAACTTCGATATTTTTGATTCAAT
Organism: Calotriton arnoldi; assembly: GCA_963921515.1. Classification (NCBI taxonomy): domain Eukaryota; kingdom Metazoa; phylum Chordata; class Amphibia; order Caudata; family Salamandridae; genus Calotriton; species Calotriton arnoldi. The sequence continues at coordinate 1,009,833 of CAWUFW010006492.1, forward strand.
ATTTTTGTACTTGCCTGCTTAAGTATAGGGAGTCGATAATTTTGCATTCTATATTTGTTTTTCGATATTTTTTACATCAATGTTTTTAGCATTGATATTCTGTCAGTGAACCCCGTTGCCTGTATCAGAGCACTTTACAATTGTTCAGTGAGCAGAGACAAATAAAACAATATTATCATATTCGAGAAAAATACACAGATAAGGGAGGGGACAACACTGATTCAGGACCGATAAATCGAAAACAATAAAATAGCTGGAAGGCAGTAGTCATGAGTGTGATTGAGGTGTTAGGACAAGTAAGAAGGGAGGTATCACTTAAATTCTCCATCAAATCATAGGCTGCCAAGAAAACAAAGGCAGACTGGTATGAAGTCATGTAAAAATGTATTGAATAGTCAATTAAAACATTCATGCCTAACAAGAACAGTATGAAAATTCTAATACAGAAATAGGATAAAAAGAAAAAAAAACACACGTGGTATACCAAGTTTTGAATCCACAAGAAAGAAAGAAATTCAATTATATAGCCGTCACCAACTTCAATCACAAATACACAGGGGTCGATTCCGATTCGGGCCGGAAAAAGCACCGACCGACTCGGATCCGGAAATAATACCGACTGACACGTACCTGTGGCGCACGACACGCCAAGTACGATGCAAGGCGTGAAAAATCCGACCGACACGTACCGAAACCAAGTCGACCGACCGAGCCGCACGTAAAACAGCAATCCGGCCGGAAAAACACGCGAATCCAACCGACCGACACGCACCCGGAACAAATCCGACCGAAACGTACACGCGAACTCCAAACCGCAAAGTACGATGCAAGGCGCGAAAACCACAAGCGAGTCGGACGGAGGCCAAGCCGCACGACCGACACGCATACAAAACCGAGCCGAAGCAACACAAAACACCGCGACCGACGCGTACGCAGCATAGAAAACTGCACAAACACAGCGTGAACGAAACGGAGAAGACCGTACGAGACAAATGCAGGGTCCGACTCGGTCACAAGAACGTTTCCAACATACACAGACAGTACAAAGGAAAAATCACCCAAAAAAAGGCCAAACAAGCAATTACCAAGCCAATAAATACTGGGTGGGGTGGGGACAGAGAACAAAGACACACCCACAACTCCACCTATATAAAGGACACAAATCACAACCATGAGCCTTTGCAAATGCCATTCCACTGCCAGCACCCAAGAGAAAGCAACCACACACCCACAGCTCATCCCTCACACAAGCCACACAACATCAGCACACCAACAAATACCTACCTCACATACACCCAGCAAAACACACACTCACACACCCTCACCTGCACACCAACACACACATCACTCACCATCACAACCCATCACCATGCCCCCAAGAAGAATCCCAAGTTCCTAGATTGTGAATTGGAAGTCATGGTAGACGAGATCCTCAGGGTAGAGCCACAGCTGTTTGGCACACTGGGCCAACAGACCCCCATCTCCCAGAAAACCAAGATGTGGGAGAGGATCATCAACAGGGTGAACGCACAATCACCATGTCGGCGCACAAAGAGCGACATCCAGAACAGGTGGTATGACGTGCGCAGGAGGGTACGGGATCTGCTGAAGAAAGACTACATCAACAGCCAATACACCGGCAGTGGCCCTCCTGCCAAGCCAATATACCTCAGGCCCTGGGAGGAGAAGGTGCGGGCCATCCTTCCGCCAGTGAGCGTATATGGACTGGAGGACATCCCAGAGCCTGGTGAGTACACAACAAATGTACACAATATACTGCCACAAAACACACACATCACTGTCAAGGGGAGAGTCAAACCATGCACTCATAGCAATTACACAGCAACCAGAACAGAATCATCCCAAAATGTGTATGTCAGTCAGATAAACACAACACATGCCATCAAAAAAGTCACATCCAACTGTGCCAACACATGTACAAACACATCTACAACTACAGCTAGGCAGTGGCACAAATAGAACTAACAAACACATCCAGACATGTAGCCACCACAACAACACCAACACACAGTGAAGACCACTCAAAGGAAGGAATTCTGAGTATGCTGGCAAAGTCAGTGTAGCAAATAGCATCATGGGAGTCGCAGTCACAGATATTGCCCCCCCCACAACTGTCCCATCAACACCACCCTGAACCATGCTCACATCACAGGGAGTGGAGAAGGACTCACAAGATGGCTGACACTGGCTACTGCTGTGGGGAGCACAAGGCCCTGCTGGCAACTGTGCACCAACAAACAGCAGGACACCACTGACTGACATCCTGAGAGACAACTTCCACTCCCTGCAATGCAAGCACGTTCAATGGTGGGATATCTGGCTAGCTGGGTGGGAAGGGGGACTTGCAGCACTGACCATAGTCACAAGCACCTCCCCTCACACACACCCCAACACAAACTCCACAGAACCCACCTGGTAGAATGCAATGCCCCCCATCCTAACACAAGATCCCACAAAGAACCACCACCCTGGGTTATGTTGTGTGAAGCACAGGGACACTCTTGGGACTTCTAGCCAAACAACTGCCAGGACAACACTCCCAGCCATCCTGTCAGCACAGCCAGCCCACCCCACAGGGAAGCAGAGTCAAAAGGAAGGAAGCATGGGCATGCTGGGAAGGGGGAGGAGGCAATAGCATGATGGGAGTCGTAGTCACAGCTCTACATCCCCCACCACATGGCCCAGCAAGCTCACACTAACGCATGCACATCCCACAGAGAGTGGAAAGGGCCATCAAAGATGTCTGACACTGTTGCTGTGTCGTGGGGAGCACAAGGGCATGCTGGGTACTGCACACCAACCAACAGCAGGACACCACTGTCAGCCATCTTGCCATTGCTCTCACACCCACACACACTGAACTCCCCACAAAAGCAAGTAAGTATGGGAATGCTGGGAAGTGGGGTGGAGGCAATAGCATGATGGGAGTCGTAGTCACAGATATTGGTCACCCCCACAACTGTCCCATCAACACCACCCTGAACCATGCTCACATCACAGGGAGTGGAGAAGGACTCACAAGATGGCTGACACTGGCTACTGCTGTGGGGAGCACAAGGCCCTGCTGGCAACTGTGCGCCAACAAACAGCAGGACACCACTGACTGACATCCTGAGAGACAACTTCCACTCCCTGCAATGCAAGCACGTTCCATGGTGGGATAACTGGCTGGCTGGGTGGGTGGGAAGGAGGACTTGCAGCACTGACCATAGTCACAAGCACCTCCCCTCACACACACCCCAACACAAACTCCACAGAACCCACCTGGTAGAATGCAATGCCCCCATCCTAACACAAGATCCCACAAAGAACCACCACCCTGGGTTATGTTGTGTGAAGCACAGGGACACTCTTGGGACTCTTAGCCAAACAACTGCCAGGACAACACTCCCAGCCATCCTGTCAGCACAGCCAGCCCACCCCACAGGGAAGCAGAGTCAAAGGAAGGAAGCATGGGCATGCTGGGAAGGGGGGAGGCAATAGCATGATGGGAGTCGTAGTCACTGATATTAGTCACCCCCACAACTGTCCCATCAACACCACCCTGAACCATGCTCACATCACAGGGAGTGGAGAAGGACTCACAAGATGGCTGACACTGGCAACTGCTGTGGGAGCACAAGGCCCTACTGGGAACTGTGCACCAACAAACAGCAGGACACCACTGACTGACATCCTGAGAGACAACTTCCATTCCCTGCAATGCAAGCACGTTCCATGGTGGGATATCTGGCTAGCTGGGTGGGAAGGAGGACTTGCAGCACTGACCATAGTCACAAGCACCTCCCCTCACACACACCCCAACACAAACTCCACAGAACCCACCTGGTAGAATGCAATGCCCCCCATCCTAACACAAGATCCCACAAAGAACCACCACCCTGGGTTATGTTGTGTGAAGCACAGGGACACTCTTGGGACTCTTAGCCAAACAACTGCCAGGACAACACTCCCAGCCATCCTGTCAGCACAGCCAGCCCACCCCACAGGGAAGCAGAGTCAAAGGAAGGAAGCATGGGCATGCTGGGAAGGGGGAGGAGGCAATAGCATGATGGGAGTCGTAGTCACAGCTCTACATCCCCCACCACATGGCCCAGCAAGCTCACACTAACACATGCACATCCCACAGAGAGTGGAAAGGGCCATCAAAGATGTCTGACACTGTTGCTGTGTCGTGGGGAGCACAAGGGCATGCTGGGTACTGCACACCAACCAACAGCAGGACACCACTGTCAGCCATCTTGCCATTGCTCTCACACCCACACACACTGAACTCCCCACAAAAGCAAGTAAGTATGGGAATGCTGGGAAGTGGGGTGGAGGCAATAGCATGATGGGAGTCGTAGTCACAGATATTGGTCACCCCCACAATTGTCCCATCAACACCACCCTGAACCATGCTCACATCACAGGGAGTGGAGAAGGACTCACAAGATGGCTGACACTGGCTACTGCTGTGGGGAGCACAAGGCCCTGCTGGCAACTGTGCACCAACAAACAGCAGGACACCACTGACTGACATCCTGAGAGACAACTTCCACTCCCTGCAATGCAAGCACGATCCATGGTGGGATAACTGGCTGGCTGGGTGGGTGGGAAGGAGGACTTGCAGCACTGACCATAGTCACAAGCACCTCCCCTCACACACACCCCAACACAAACTCCACAGAACCCACCTGGTAGAATGCAATGCCCCCATCCTAACACAAGATCCCACAAAGAACCACCACCCTGGGTTATGTTGTGTGAAGCACAGGGACACTCTTGGGACTCTTAGCCAAACAACTGCCAGGACAACACTCCCAGCCATCCTGTCAGCACAGCCAGCCCACCCCACAGGGAAGCAGAGTCAAAAGGAAGGAAGCATGGGCATGCTGGGAAGGGGGTGGAGGCAATAGCATGATGGGAGTCGTAGTTACTGATATTGGTCACCCCCACAACTGTCCCGTCAACACCACCCTGAACCATGCTCACATCACAGGGAGTGGAGAAGGACTCACAAGATGGCTGACACTGGCAACTGCTGTGGGGAGCACAAGGCCCTGCTGGGAACTGTGCACCAACAAACAGCAGGACACCACTGACTGACATCCTGAGAGACAACTTCCACTCCCTGCAATGCAAGCACGTTCCATGGTGGGATATCTGGCTAGCTGGGTGGGAAGGAGGACTTGCAGCACTGACCATAGTCACAAGCACCTCCCCTCACACACACCCCAACACAAACTCCACAGAACCCACCTGGTAGAATGCAATGCCCCCATCCTAACACAAGATCCCACAAAGAACCACCACCCTGGGTTATGTTGTGTGAAGCACAGGGACACTCTTGGGACTTTTAGCCAAACAACTGCCAGGACAACACTCCCAGCCATCCTGTCAGCACAGCCAGCCCACCCCACAGGGAAGCAGAGTCAAAAGGAAGGAAGCATGGGCATGCTGGGAAGGGGGAGGAGGCAATAGCATGATGGGAGTCGTAGTCACAGCTCTACATCCCCCACCACATGGCCCAGCAAGCTCACACTAACGCATGCACATCCCACAGAGAGTGGAAAGGGCCATCAAAGATGTCTGACACTGTTGCTGTGTCGTGGGGAGCACAAGGGCATGCTGGGTACTGCACACCAACCAACAGCAGGACACCACTGTCAGCCATCTTGCCATTGCTCTCACACCCACACACACTGAACTCCCCACAAAAGCAAGTAAGTATGGGAATGCTGGGAAGTGGGGTGGAGGCAATAGCATGATGGGAGTCGTAGTCACAGACATAGCTCACCCCCACAACTGTCCCATCAACACCACCCTGAACCATGCTCACATCACAGGGAGTGGAGAAGGACTCACAAGATGGCTGACACTGGCTACTGCTGTGGGGAGCACAAGGCCCTGCTGGCAACTGTGCACCAACAAACAGCAGGACACCACTGACTGACATCCTGAGAGACAACTTCCACTCCCTGCAATGCAAGCACGTTCCATGGTGGGATAACTGGCTGGCTGGGTGGGTGGGAAGGAGGACTTGCAGCACTGACCATAGTCACAAGCACCTCCCCTCACACACACCCCAACACAAACTCCACAGAACCCACCTGGTAGAATGCAATGCCCCCCATCCTAACACAAGATCCCACAAAGAACCACCACCCTGGGTTATGTTGTGTGAAGCACAGGGACACTCTTGGGACTCTTAGCCAAACAACTGCCAGGACAACACTCCCAGCCATCCTGTCAGCACAGCCAGCCCACCCCACAGGGAAGCAGAGTCAAAAGGAAGGAAGCATGGGCATGCTGGGAAGGGGGTGGAGGCAATAGCATGATGGGAGTCGTAGTCACTGATATTGGTCACCCCCACAACTGTCCCATCAACACCACCCTGAACCATGCTCACATCACAGGGAGTGGAGAAGGACTCACAAGATGGCTGACACTGGCTACTGCTGTGGGGAGCACAAGGCCCTGCTGGCAACTGTGCACCAACAAACAGCAGGACACCACTGACTGACATCCTGAGAGACAACTTCCACTCCCTGCAACGCAAGCACGTTCCATGGTGGGATAACTGACTGGCTGGGTGGGTGGGAAGGAGGGCTGGCTGTCAACCAAACACAACCAATGCAGACCATGTTCACACCCCAAAAAATACATAGAAATGCCCAAATAATGCAGGACTATGTGCCACACCAATATCAACCCCTGACTGTGACGACTTAGGACAATGCAATGTACAGGCCCGCACCCAGAGGCACAGTCACAACTGTCATGTGTGTCAACCATTGATGCCTGCAGAAACATAACATACATTGTTTGTGTCTCCCAAAAACAGGTGATGATGGGGACACAGCAGCAGACGCTGAGGAGTCCCAGTCCCAGGCTCAAGAGGATGCGGAGCTCACTGGCGTCATACAGCCTCTGTCCTCCTCGGATGATGAAGACCAACCTGGCACATCCGGTGCAAGTCAACATGCAGCACCAGCAGGACCACCAGCTGCAGCACCAGCAGGACCACTAGCTGCACCCCTGCACCCACCCCTCCAACGACTGTCACCACAAATACCATCCCTGCCAACATGGACAGAACAAGGAGCAACACCAGCACAGGGACCCTGGACCAACCTGGGGCCATGGACACCACCACCACCACCAACCCCCAAGGTGGACCAGGGTTATCTGTGCGTGCCACTGCACACACTGCACATGTCAGCAGGGGTGGTGGGAGGGTGGGAGACAGATGTCGCTGCTTGCAGACGTTGCTGGTGTGCATGATGACCCACAACTGGTACGCATAGCTGATGCGTACCAGTCCAGCACCGGAGACCTCAGCCAGGTAGTGGGGCTCCTCAGAGACATGAAACAGCAGCAGGCTGCCCATCATGCCCGCTTGGACTCCCACATGTCCCACGTGGAGTCACACATGTCCCACGTGGACTCACACATGTCCCGCGAGGAGTCCAAGTGGGATGCACTGCATGAGATGACGGCGGTGCACAGGGACATTTTACAATGCCTCCGCCAGATGAACAGCAACCAGTCCACACCTCCCTGTGTGCCAACAACATCTGGTGCCGAACAAACTGCAACTGCCACAGGGAGGGAGGATGACTCTGGCGGAGAGTCCCCTGCACCGCAGCAGCCTTTACTTGAGGGCCCCCCCAAGAAGAGGGGTCGTCCGAGGAGGGAAAAGTGAGAGGCCGATGGCCAAGCGCAACTCCCAGGAAGCCTGAACCTGTTCTGGATGTTCGCCTTTGTGCACAGACTGTTCACCCTGTTGACGGCAACACTACTCCCACACATTGCATGGGGAGTACAAGTTGGACCAATGTGTCAGACAACTGTGGCCCCGATACTGGGGATCCTGTCTACCAGGACTTTCAATTCACCTAGGAACTTCGGATTGCAAGATTTATGTACAGCACTACCCATCCTATGCACTATTAACACAAATGTATCACAATAAACACACTAATACACCATACTTGCCTCTGTCGTGATTCCAACGTGGGTGCTGTTATGGGGATGATGAACTGCAAAATTACACTGTGTATGCGAACTGCAACAGCAAGGACAACACAGGCATGTGAGTAAAGGCAACGTGACACATATGAGGGAGACACACCACCAGGGCTACACAACACAAACACACATAGGCCATCTGACTCATTGCCTACACTGATGTTGCCAGGGAAGACGGTGCAATGCACAGACACCACACCCTTTCCCAGTTGTAGTCAAGTAGCCCACAGGTGCAGTAAGCAAATGGCAGTCAAATGTGTGACCACAGACAACGCACATCACAAAGTGAAGCACAGGTTTATTACACAGTTGCAACATGTCGTAACCACTACAGATGCAAGGTAATCCCACCTGGCAGCGGGCACACAGTCAACAACTGTAGACGGAAGGAAGTCCATGGGTGTGGCGCACATCACCTGTAGGGACACAACAGCTACCACCCTGGAAGTGCAATCACGTCGTCGGTGGACACAGTTGACCAAACGAATCTGAAAGTACCCTGTGAAGGACAGAAATGACACACAGTCAAAAGCAATGGAGTACAGGACAGAACAGCAAAACTCATGCACAATACATGTTACAAGATACCCACCCAGAACCAAGTTAGCATGTCAACACTGTTGGGGAGTACAGCCCACCTGTTAGCACACATCGCAACACACATCCAGTCAAGTAATCCATGGACACACTCCAACAGCACCAGAGCACCACCCACACATCATGCCAACTCACATCATTGACATGACACCTCAGGATACTCACATTCAGCTAAAGAAGTTGGTGATGAGCTGTGTGCGGACATCACCATCATCATCATCATCATCATCGTCACTGGCATCGTGGTCCAGGCCAGGATCCTCCACAGGTGACGGATGTTGGTCATTGTCATCCTGGATGAGAGGCAACTCCTTCCGCACTGCCAGGTTGTGGAGCATGCAGCAGACGATGATAATCTTGCACACTTTCGCAGGGGCATATGGGAGGGACCCTCCGGTCTTGTCCAGGCAGCGGAAGCGGCTCTTCAGGAGACCAAATGTCCGCTCAATCACTCTCCTGGTCCGACCATGTGCCTCATTGTAGCGCATCTGGGCTGGTGTCACAGGGTTCCTGAGGGGTGTCAGCAACCACGGCATGTTGGGGTATCCCGAGTCACCTACGGACAGACAAGTGCACATTAGCTGACTTGGAAAAGTGGGCGGAATACTACAGATCAGATCACACACAATGGCACAAAGTCAGTACACACCGACAAGCCAGGCACGCTGGTTCTGCATCTGTGCCATCATCCTGGGGATGCGACTACTCCTCATCACAAAGGCATCGTGTGCTGAACCAGGGAAACGGGCACACACGTGTGTGATGGTCATGTCTGCAAGACACACCACCAGTGCATTGACCGAGTGGTAGTGCTTGCAGTTCCTGTAGGCCTGCTCCTGGGCCTGTGGTGGTACCAAAGCCACATGTGTCCCATCAATGGAGCCAATGACATGCGGCATCCTCCCCAGGGCATAAAAGTCACTCTTCACGTCAGTGAGTCGTCGCAGTCTAGGGAAATAGATGTACCGGTTCAGGAATAGCAACATTGCCGCCAAAACATCGCGGAGCACACGGCTCAACATGGTCTGTGACATCCCACCAGCAGTCGCCACAGTATGTTGGAAGGTACCGGTGGCAAAGAAGTGTAGGGCTGCCATCACCTTTACCTTGGGGGTCAGCGCTGTAGGATACGGCCGGCCAGGCTGCAAATGTGGGGACAACTGCACTGCCAAATCCTCAATCAGCTGCCTGGTGAAGCGGTACCGTCGGATGCTGTCCCGTTCCACCATCGTTGCCAGGTCTGGGAATGGTCGATGGACAGCAGGAGCCCTGCAGTGCAGAGGAGAAGTAAGCAAGATTGTCAGTCACCCCACATATGCGGCATTGAACACACTCAAGATCCCAACATACATCATTATGAGGCACAACTACATGAAGTGTGCAGTTCCGGAAGGACATGTATGGTACATACATGGCCAACATCTGTCAACACGGTCCAACAGGTGGCATCAATTAGTCCCAGGTTGGCCCATTGGATATCATGAGGCCGTGTCACAGTTCCCATCTCCTGCTGCCGTGCCACAATAACCCCCACAGTGACATGTGAGGACAGATGTGCCCCAGGCACCACAGCTCAACGACAGGTACATTCCCAGGGACCCTGTATTGCCACATGGACACTGGCATTACATGGAGTATCATGTATACACCACAGCAAAACAACCATGACCCCCACAGGTAGTGGCCCCACTTGCCACGGCAGGACAGACATGGACGTCTGTGACACACACACGCACAACATCAAAGTCCATGCACACACAACCTGGATGTGGAGACTGTCTCCCATTGTGCACATGAAATCAGAGACATTGTAAACACTACATGCACAAAGACTGTGGAGGACCATCACTATTGTGCCACTGGGACACCCTGGCTCAAACATACCGTCCCACATGGGACTCACGGGGTATGTGACATGACATACACATACACCACCGTGAAATGTGACCATGGCACATGCACAGATATGAACAGTTGCACATCACAGTGGTCATGTACACGTAACACCCAGGATCCTGTCCCCATGAACACGTGCACAGCCTGGGGGTGGCTGCCCACAGGTGACACCCACAGGACAACATGTACACCAACATACACACAATAGGAAATGCAGCCTTACATGCCTTATGATAAAGTTTGGACAGGTTGTCGTGATGTAGGTGTGCCCCTCACTCCCTGGGAGCTATCTGTGGCTGGCATATGTCCATCTGAGACAGGCATGCTGACATATGCCAGTCACATGTACAGTGATGCGTTGTACTGCAATGGACCGATCGGTGCCCCCGGCCGGCCCATTGCATTCAATGTGTGCGGGTACGCGTTGTACCCCTGTACACGTTGTACTGCAATGGACCGATCGGTGCCCCGGCCGGCCCATTGCATTCAATGTGTGCGGGTACGCGTTGTACCCCTGTACGCGTTGTACCCCTGTACGCGTTGAACTGCAATGGACCGATCGGTGCCTCCGGCCGGCCCATTGCATTCAATGTGTGCGGGTACGCGTTGTACCCCTGTACGCGTTGTACTGCAATGGACCGATCGGTGCCCCGGCCGGCCCATTGCATTCAATGTGTGCGGGTGCAGCGTTGTACCCCTGTACGCGTTGAACTGCAATGGACCGATCGGTGCCTCCGGCCGGCCCATTGCATTCAATGTGTGCGGGTATGCGTTGTACCCCTGTACGCGTTGTACTGCAATGGACCGATCGGTGCCACCGGCCGGCCCATTGCATTCAATGTGTGCGGGTACGCGTTGTACCCCTGTACGCGCTGTACCCCTGTACGCGTTGAACTGCAATGGACCGATCGGTGCCTCCGGCCGGCCCATTGCATTCAATGTGTGCGGGTACGCGTTGTACCCCTGTACGCGTTGTACAGCAATGGACCGATCGGTGCCCCGGCCGGCCCATTGCGTTCAATGTGTGCGAGTGCAGCGTTGTACCCCTGTACGCGTTGTACTGCAATGGACCGATCGGTGTCCCCGGCCGGCCCATTGCATTCAATGTGTCGCGAGTACGCGTTGTACCCCTGTACGCGTTGTACCCCTGTACGCATTGAACTGCAATGGACCGATCGGTGCCTCCGCCCGGCCCATTGCATTCAATGTGTGCGGGTATGCGTTGTACCCTGTACGCGTTGTACTGCAATGGACCGATCGGTGCCCCGGCCGGCCCATTGCATTCAATGTGTGCGGGTACGCGTTGTACCCTGTACGCGTTGTACCCCTGTACGCGTTGAACTGCAATGGACCGATCGGTGCCTCCGGCCGGCCCATTGCATTCAATGTGTGCGGGTACGCGTTAGTACCCCTGTACGCGTTGTACTGCAATGGACCGATCGGTGCCCCGGCCGGCCCATTGCATTCAATGTGTGCGGGTGCAGCGTTGTACCCCTGTACGCGTTGTACTGCAATGGACCGATCGGTGCCCCGGCCGGCCCATTGCATTCAATGTGTGCGAGTACGCGTTGTACCCCTGTATGCGTTGTACCCTGTACGCGTTGAACTGCAATGGACCGATCGGTGCCTCCGGCCGGCCCATTGCATTCAATGTGTGCGGGTATGCGTTGTACCCCTGTACGCGTTGTACTGCAATGGACCGATCGGTGCCCCGGCCGGACCATTGCATTCAATGTGTGCGGGTACGCGTTGTACCTCTGTACGCGTTGTACCCCTGTACGCGTTGAACTGCAATGGACCAATCGGTGCCTCCGGCCGGCCCATTGCATTCAATGTGTGCGGGTACGCGTTGTACCCCTGTATGCGTTGTACTGCAATGGACCGATCGGTGCCCCGGCCGGCCCATTGCATTCAATGTGCGGGTTCGCGTTGTACCCCTGTACGCGTTGTACTGCAATGGACCGATCGGTGCCCCGGCCGCCCATTGCATTCAATGTGTCGCGGTGCAGCGTTGTACCCCTGTACGCGTTGAACTGCAATGGACCGATCGGTGCCCCGGCCGGCCCATTGCTTTCAATGTGTGCGGGTACGCGTTGTACGCGTTGTACCCCTGTACGCGTTGTACCCCTGTACGCGTTGTACCCCTGTACGCGTTGAACTTCAATGGACCGATCGGTGCCCCCGGCCGGCCCATTGCATTCAATGTGTGCGGGTACGCGTTTTACCCCTGTACGCGTTGTACCCCTGTACGCGTTGAACTGCAATGGACCGATCGGTGCCCCCGGCCGGCCCATTGCATTCAATGTGTGCGGGTACGCGTTGTACCCCTGTACGCGTTGTACCGCAATGGACCGATCGGTGCGCACCCATTGACAATGGGCTTGCCTGGCAACGGACGCGTTTTCGAATTTCGAACGAGTCGGTTGCTGGAAAATCAGTTGGTCACCCACAACAATGTTGCAAAATCATGTATGTCATGAAGTTGAAGATTTGAAGGATGCTGTGGGCGTGTTTTGGTGCTGCTATTCCATGGATTGGCCAGATTCAGAAGATGCAAACGACTTGGACCTATCACTTTGGACACAAGGGACAGTATCTGCCTCTCCAGCACATATATATTGCTGGCTGTTCCCCTGAGAGCTCACTTGCCTGCACTACATGCTCCAGGACGACATCTGCCACTGCACTGCTGCTGTCTCTGCCCCTCTGGACCCTGCAATGGCACCTACTGTGGAGAGAGCCCCAGCCTTCAGCCTTGAAGAGAAACAGGCCCTGCTGGACAGCCTACTTCCACAGTACAGCAAGCTGTATGGGACACCAGGGGAGCAGGTGAGTGTTCTGTGCACTGCCTTTCTGAATGTGCATTTTGTCTGACTAGCAAGGCTGGAAGTCTGCACGCCACTGGCTAGCAGGCTCACTGAGTAGTTGTCACCCCCCATAGTGTGTAGTGACATGCACTGGACAGGTATGGTGCAGTGACAGTGCATTTGAACAAGGTTTTACTTCCCATGCAATGATACCATGTAGTGACGTCTGGCAAACTGTCCATGGGCAGCTTTGCACTGCCTGTGTACATCATGTGCCCCTGTGATTGAGACATGTATATACAACTGTGTCATGCACGGATATGTTGCATGTGTAGTAATGGCCTTTTCACTTTGTCATCCTGACAGGTTAATGCCCATCGGAAGCAGGAGATCTGGAAGGACATCGTCCGGGCCGTCCGCTCCGTGGGGGTCTACAAGCGCCGGATCCGCAACTGCCAGAAGAGGTGGCAGGACCTTCGGGGCTGGACCCGGAGGATTGCACGGGTCCAGCTGAAGCTGTTGCCTCCTCGCAGGAGGGGCGGAACACGGACCCTGACCCCCCACATGCTCCAGATCCTGGCGGTGGTGTTTCCAGACCTGGATGGGCAGCTGAAGGCCAGACAGCAGCAAGGTGGGGGTGAGTCAAAGACTGCACTGTGAACTCTGTATTACATGCTTTGCGCCCTCCTCTGGCCTGGTTCAACTGCCACAGTGCAGCAGTCATGTTGTCCAGGAGCCATGTCCCTCTATTGTGCACTGCCCACTGCTCATCTGATACCCAGGTGTGGCCCTTACATTCAGGGAATTGTGTCACTTGGGACTGTGTCCTTGCAGTTTGCTGCACTAAAGGTGGGGGACAGCATCTGTTTCCTAACTCTGTTGTGGGCATCATGGGTGGGTCCATTGTTCACACAACGCCTGTGTTCGGACATGTGATCTGCGTGTTGCTTTGATATGCGGTCCACTTGCTGAGATGAGCCACCACATGTGCCTGGGGTATGTGGCACACGCCCATGCAGCGGGTGGGAACAATGTTTGTGCCCCAGGAGTGTGCAGATTACGTGTGTCACACATACATAGCCAGCTATCCACTGTCCAGGGCACATCCCTCATTCATGTGGAGCAGGACAGTCATGCCTACTCCAGGCCATGCAATGCACTCTGTACTCCCACTCCCGTGTATCAGCTGACACATTGTGCACAGTGATTTGACCCCTCAGGTGTCTGCCTCTGTGTCAGTGTGCTGTGGATTAGTTGCCAGGACTGCTGGGGTGTTTCTTGGTAGGGGCTCAGCATGCCCCTGGAGATGTGACCATAGGAGACGATACTTGTGTGTCACATAGGTGTTTGATCAGCTGCCCGTGCAGACTGGGGTATGCGAATGTGAAGTTCAGGCAGCTGTTCCCCATTCACAGCAAATTGTGAGGGGCTCAGGTTCAGAGGGTAGTGTCACAGGTCTCCCATATGTCCAATAGGTATGACCTGGACAGATGAGGGTTAAGATGATGTGTTGTGTGGGGGATGTACATGTGCACTTGTGCAGCTCCAGGACTTGCATTCCCCATGACCTACTATTGTGACACAGTGTATAGATGTTGTTGTCTGGCTGCCAAGTCATACATCACTGAGACAGTGATGTATGACTTAGCAGTCATGCCTCTGCCATGGCATGTGTCAACTTATTGGTGGTCCTGCAGGGGAGTGACATGTGCTACATGCACACCATAGTGGCGCTGGCTATCAGGACATGGGTGCATCATGGTGTCTGTCGCTGGTATGCATCACATGCATTTCCTATTTGACTCTGGGCATCCCTTTCATCCGGAAACCTGTACTGACTCAGTGGCAAGAGCTGTGATGTGTGCATGTCCACATGCCACACCGTGTCCTCTGCACTGTCCAACTACTGTGTACTTGGTGCATGTGTCCACACTGGGGTGTTGCAATCCAACAGACACCAGACAGATGGGTGCAAGGCCATGTGGGATGTGAGTGCCATGCTTGGCATCAGACTGACAATTGGCTTCTCCTGTTCAGTTAGGGCACTTTTAGCAATGTACAACTAATGATGCCAGGGCTTGCTCTGTAATGTGCTGTGCTCACAATGGTGTGTGCGTTTGGTGCAGGTGACTGAAGTCTGTCTGTCTGTCTCCCCATTGTTTGCAGATACATCCACGGCCACGGAAGGGGACAGCTCCACGGACCAGGAGGAGCCAGAGAGCCAGACTGGGTCAGCAGCCGAGGAGTGGTCGGAGGGACCCAGTGGCACGGAGGGCGAGGGGAGCCACACCGAGGAGTCCTCAGCACCATCCACCTCAGCTGAGGACCAGAGCAACTCGGAGGATGACTCCCTTGTGGAGGCGGGTGTCAGCAGCCACCACACCCCAGCTAGTGTTGCTGTCCCCGCCACCACCAGCACCACCACCGCCCTCCCATCGGCTCTCATTCCCCAGGTCCGTGGAGGCTCCCATGTTCGGGAGCGTGTCTCCTTTGGGCCAGGCACCGCACCCCCTGCCCCTGTGTCCCCTGCTGCCCTGAGTGAGGAGTCTGTGTACCTCCTTCGCCAGCTCCATGTAGGGCAGACAGCCATGCTGAGTGTCCTCCATGCGCACACCGCACTGTTGACTCAGCTGGTGTCATTCATGGAGGGCATCTCATCGGGCATGTCTGACCTACAGAGGGGCAATAGGTCCATGGACTCCTCCCTGACGGCAGCAGTGTCCCTCCTCAGACAGTCCCTCACCCCTCCTGCCTCTGCTCCATCCACACTCCCCAGCACCTTACCCGTCCCAAGCACACACACACCGGCACAGGCACACACCAGCACACACACGTCCAGCACACAGACACACACGCCACAAACAAAACGCACATGCACGCACAGTCAGGGGACTGAAACCAGACTCACAGGGGATGGGGCCCTGGTACACACACACGCATCCACGGGAACTGCGCAGTCCTCAGTTGCCTCTCCCTCCAAAGCACCCTCCCTTGCCTCACCTGCAACCCCAAAGACCCAGCGCCTCTTCCTCAGTGACCTCGGCCTCTTCCCCTCCGATCCAGCTGCTCCAGCATCCAGGGTGAAGAGGAAGCCCCCCACACGGAGCAGAGTGCCCCTCGCCCCCGACACCCTCCCCCAGGCGCAGACAGACTGAGGCCCCCACCCGCAAGTCCCCCCGGAGTGGTAAGAGCAAGACCCCGACGCCGCCCTGCAGCTCAAGCACCAGGTCTCCTTCCTCCATCCCTCAGGTCCCCACTCCACAGGTGCCCCACCACACCCTGCCCCAGGTTCCCCCACCCACAGATATACCATCCCCAAGAGGCTCCGGCCTTCTCCCCCTGCCACTTGCTCTCCCGGCACCCCCCCGCTGCGCTTGTCTGTGCCACTGATGTGGTGAGGGTGTCCTCCCCTCTGTCCAGCCCACCTTGCCTGTTCCCCATTCTCCTCCCCTGGTGGTAGGCACTGCAGTGGAGTCCACTACCACCCTGTCTGACTTGGGCACTGCAGTGGCGGACCTGTCCGCTCCATCTGCAGGGTCCACTGCAGTCGTGCCGGCACCCACAACATCTGAGCCATGCCCCCAGTTGTGCCGGCACACACCATGTCAGACACCTCCACTGCAGTTGTCAGTGGCTCTCCAGCACCCACCACCCCTTCCCTGCTTCCTCCTGGTGAGCCCTGATCCTGTGACTGTCCCTGCGGTGCCTGGCCTACCCCCCGGTTGCCCCTCCTAGTGGATTGTCCCTGGTTTTGTGCAGGCATGTGTAGGGTGGCATCTGCCACTGTCACCCACTTGTGACTTTGTTGATGGACTGGCCATTGGCCTTTGTTTATGTTCTACCGGACTTCTACTTTTAATGCCACATATGCTGAATAAAGCAACTTTCTGTTCTCTAGTGCTTTTGCTTCTGATGTACATGATGTTGATGATGCTAACCATGCCCTTGCTGCAGTGATGGTGATATTTGGTCTCATGATAATGAAGTGTTACTGTGCAGGAACCCATGTGGTCCAGGGGGAATGTGTCCTATCCTGTGGTGTATCCATGTCATCCATAGCAGCATCTGAGGGTGTCATGTGTAAGCCTGGGCGTAGTTCGCGAAGTAGCGCTACGCGAAGCTACGCAAAGTGCAGTTCGCACTACACGAGCTACGCGTAGCACTACGCGAACTGCGTAGTGCACTGTTCGCAATGATTGCACAGTGCCGGATGCTTGTCCGCACTGTGCAATCATTGAAAATGGCATCTTGAACAGTGCGAGCTGTCTTTCACTGCCGCTCGAGTAGATTTTTACTCGAGCGGCAGCTTTCTCAACGCGGACTGGTAGTTTCTCATCGCGAGCGGTCGCGAGCATACGCGACCACTCGCAATGAGAAACCTGACCTCCCCGCGTTGAGAATCTCGCCGGGAGGTTTATTTTCCACGCTCGCGATCGGCAACTTGATGTTGCTGATCGCGAACGAGGAAAAAGTCTCGCCGGGATGTCATTTGCTTGCTCGCGGTCGCCAACTTGACGTTGAGGACCGCGAGCAAGCAAAAATGACCGCTGCACTACGCTACGCTACGTGTGTTTGCACTGTGCTACGTGCAATTCGCGTTGTGCGAAGTAGCGCAAACTTCGCATACTACGCGAGCGTAGCGTAGTGCTTTGCCCAGGGTTAGTCATGTGTTCAGTATTTGGCAATGGGATTTCCTACTTAGATTGGCAATTTCACATCTGTGGCTTCAACCCCTGCAAATCTGTTGTGCCTGCCATTGTTCAATTCGTCTACTTCCCTGACCGTGTGGCCATCTCCAGTGGACATGCAGGTTTGGGCATCAATGGGGAAGGACTCATCTGTGTTGTCAGTGCAACATTGCTATACAAGTGTGTTGGATCTGTGCTGATGGATCCGTTGGCACTTCCATGACCAGGCTGATGTGACGGGAGCCCTCATTTGGTGCTAATTGTTGATTGTGTGACCAAGTGCTCAGCTGACATGATGGGGCCCTACTGAGGCAACATATGGCACAGCTTTCCTCACACAGGAGTGGAGTCCCCTCATGGCAGTGTGTACTCCTGTGACATAGCCTGCGCCCAAGGTGTGTGTTGTATGTGCATGTCTGTGTGTTCACTTCCGTTTAGCTGTGCATGCTGTGATCCCTAGTGTTGTACCTGTTTGTGATGCTAGCTGAGTTGAGCTATGTTCCCCCAAAGTCTTCTCCCTGGGTTCTCTGTGATGTGGGTGCATGGCACATTACTGGTCATCAGGGTGTCACCCATAGGTGTGTTTGCTGTCAGGGCTGAGTTTGTGTGCAGACGCAGATGGGTCACAGTCAGGTTTCCCCTTGGCACTTGTTGTTTGCCCCTGTCATGTGATTTCCAGTTTGTGTTATCTTTCAGTGATTGTGACACGTTGTGTGTGTGACTGCTGGCACTCCTCAGGGTCCGGGCTGCAATGTTGGTTGTTGTCTATGTGTGTTCTTTGTGGGTGACCTTGGCTTCTTCATTGGTGTGTGACTGTGGCTGGGATCCCATTGGTTGGTGTGGTATTGCCGTCATGTCCATGTACAGCGTAGTGTGCAGTGTGTCAGACATTCAGGAGTCTTGTTGAGTGTCCATGTGTGATGTGTTTCTGCACCTTGGTTCCCACCCACCACCCTGGAATAGTCATGGGTGCATGTGCAATGTCACCAGTGCATGTGTGCTTCACTGCTGCACATTGTTGGAGGTCGAGGGTGTGGTGTTGAGTGTGTGCAGATGAGAGTTGTTGCCCGGCTAGGCCCCTGCCTCCATGTTGGCCTTGGCTTACTGGCCATGCTGTTTGATTTGTGCTTGTGTAGGTGTGATGGTAGTTAGTTGCTCAGTACACATGACTGTGGTTCACAGTGTGAACCACATTTAGCTTTGTCATCACAGTGGGATTGTAATGCAGCCCAGGGTCACCACATTGTGGGGGCCCTGGGGGTGGTGCTGTGGTGTGTCTGTGTCTTGCTGTGTCAGTTGCTGTCCCTACGTGCCTGTGTGACATGTGTGATTTGTGCTCCCTCTCATCTGACAATGCCTGCTTGCCCACATAGGGGATTTGGATCCATGAGTTACCTTTGTGTGGCACTGTATGCACATCTGTATGATTGGTATTCAGGTCTCCTCATGTGTTGTGTGGTTGCCTGGGGACACTGGCACCCCCTCACCTGTTGTGTATGATGTGCAGTGTGGGTCTGCCTGTTTGTGTTTGTGCATCTGCACCACTGCATTGGCATATCTTGGGTGTGCCATTGGCTGTATGTTGTTTGGTGAGTTTCCCCTGCTGTCCCTGGGACTCCTAGGTCATCGGTCAGCACAATGATCATGGTTTGTGTGTCCCATTGCTGCCATGGTATGGTATCTGTTCACCTCACATCTGCAGTCTCCACAGGGTATCTGCATGTGTGTGCCCATTGGTGCAAATATGTGGGTCTGCATTCTGATGGTCACTTCTGTCATTGTGTCATTGATGATTGTTGACGGTGTCAGCCCCATGGGTGTTTTTTGTCTGCACATGGCCAAAGGTATGTCTTATTTGCACTGCAGGACTTGGCTCCCCCAATTTATGTTGCAATGGGACACATACACTACTTTGCCACTGATGTGTTTGTTGTTCTGTGACCAGGAATCATCCATGCAGTTTGGCAGTTGCACCTCTTTCTTTGTCAACACTTACCTTTTGGTCACTGTGATGATGGGGGTTTGGACCCCATTGCCACAATGTTCGAAATGTGCTTCAGCTATGGACCCCACACTTACATTTTGGTCACTGTGATGATGGGGGTTTGGAACCCATTGCCACAATGTTCAAAGTGTGCTTCAGCTATGGACCCCACACTTACATTTTGGTCACTGTGATGATGGGGGTTTGGACCCCATTGCCACAATGTTCGAAATGTGCTTCAGCTATGGACCCCACACTTACATTTTGGTCACTGTGATGATGGGGGTTTGGACCCCATTGCCACAATGTTCAAAATGTGCTTCAGCTATGGACCCCACACTTACCTTTTGGTCACTGTGATGATGGGGGTTTGGACCCCATTGCCACATTGTTCAAAGTGTGCTTCAGCTATGGACCCCACACTTACATTTTGGTCACTGTGATGATGGGGGTTTGGAACCCATTGCCACAATGCTCAAAGTGTGCTTCAGCTATGGACCCCACACTTACCTTTTGGTCACTGTGATGATGGGGGTTTGGACCCCATTGCCACAATGTTCAAAGTGTGCTTCAGCTATGGACCCCACACTTACATTTTGGTCACTGTGATGATGGGGGTTTGGACCCCATTGCCACAATGGTCATGGCCTGCTTGCATTGTGGGTGCCACACACATATATGTGTGGCACATGTGCTAGGGGGTCACATTGTATGTTCAAAGTCAAGTTCGGTGTTGTAGGCATTTGACACAGTCTACACACGCTTGTCATGGTGTTGGGGGGATGTCTTCTTCTTGCATTCCCTAGGTTGTGGTGTGCTGGTTGTGTCATGCATTGTCCATCCTATGAGTGGGGGTGGTTGTAGTGGTAGGCATCCAGCCCCCCCTGGCTAAGGGTGGTAGTAGTGGTAGGCATCCAGCCCCCCCTGGGTGAGGGTGGTAGTAGTGGTAGGCATCCAGCCCCCCCTGGCTAAGGGTGGTAGTAGTGGTAGGCATCCAGCACCCCCTGGGTGAGGGTGGTAGTAGTGGTAGGCATCCAGCCCCCCCTGGCTAAGGGTGGTAGTAGTGGTAGGCATCCTGCCCCCTGGGTAAGGGTGGTAGTAGTGGTAGGCATCCTGCCCTCCCTGGGTAAGGGTGGTAGTAGTGGTAGGCATCCTGCCCCCTGGGTAAGGGTGGTAGTAGTGGTAGGCATCCTGCCCCCTGGCTAAGGGTGGTAGTAGCGGTAGGCATCCTGCCCCCCTGGCTAAGGGTGGTAGTAGTGGTAGGCATCCTGCCCCCCTGGGTGAGGGTGGTAGTAGTGGTAGGCATCCTGCCCCCCTGGGTAAGGGTGGTAGTAGTGGTAGGCATCCTGCCCCCTGGGTAAGGGTGGTAGTAGTGGTAGGCATCCTGCCCACCCTGGGTAAGGGTGGTAGTAGTGGTAGGCATCCTGCCCCCCTGGCTAAGGGTGGTGGTAGGCATCCAGCCCCCTGGGTGAGGGTGGTAGTAGTGGTAGGCATCCTGCCCACCCGGGGTAAGGGTGGTAGTAGTGGTAGGCATCCTGCCCCCTGGGTAAGGGTGGTAGTAGTGGTAGGCATCCTGCCCCCTGGGTAAGGGTGATAGTAGTGGTAGGCATCCTGCCCCCTGGGTAAGGGTGGTAGTAGTGGTAGGCATCCAGCCCCCTGGCTAAGGGTGTTAGTAGTAGTGGTAGGCATCCTGCCCCCCTGGGTGAGGGTGGTAGTAGTGGTAGGCATCCAGCCCCCTGGCTAAGGGTGGTAGTAGTGGTAGGCATCCTGCCCCCCTGGCTAAGGGTGGTAGTAGTGGTAGGCATCCTGCCCCCCTGGCTAAGGGTGGTAGTAGTGGTAGGCATCCTGCCCCCTGGCTAAGGGTGGTAGTAGTGGTAGGCATCCTGCCCCCTGGGTAAGGGTGGTAGTAGTGGTAGGCATCCTGCCCCCCTGGGTAAGGGTGGTAGTAGTGGTAGGCATCCTGCCCCCCTGGGTAAGGGTGGTAGTAGTGGTAGGCATCCAGCCCCCTGGGTGAGGGTGGTAGTAGTGGTAGGCATCCTCCCCCCCCTGGGTAAGGGTGGTAGTAGTAGTAGGCATCCTGCCCCCCCTGGGTAAGGGTGGTAGTAGTGGTAGGCATCCTGCCCACCCTGGGTAAGGGTGGTAGTAGTGGTAGGCATCCTGCCCCCCCTGGGTGAGGGTGGTAGTAGTGGTAGGCATCCTGCCCACCCGGGGTAAGGGTGGTAGTAGTGGTAGGCATCCTGCCCCCCCTGGGTAGGGGTGGTGGTGCGCATTCAGGCCCTTGTGTGCATATGTGGCATTGGTGATGGGCATCCCACCCCTATGGTGCTGCTGTTGCTGGTGTAAGTATATTCTGCATCCCTCTGTGTGTGTGTGATGTGTCGTGTACGTGTTGTATGTGTTTTGTGGTTGGTGTCTGGCTTACCTTCTGCGCCGTACGCGTCCGTGCCTGTTCCGGTAGTAAATGTAGAATATTGGTATGATCGGGACGAATGGATTCATGGTTGGTTCGTGTCGTTCGTCCTTCTCGTTGCTTCGCGTCGTCCTCGTCGCTTCGCCTCGTCCTCGTCGCTTCGCGTCGTCCTCGTCGCTGGCGTGTTCGTCTCGGAGCCGTGGATCGTGTTGTGATGCGAATCGGAGCTTATGTGCGCCTCTCCCGGATGCTTTGACGTGCCGTGCGTAGCGACGGGTTTGGCGCGTACGGAAAGCGCATCGTACTCGTTCTGCCGGACGGAGCTGCATTTTCCCTTCCATGCGACTCGATTCAGCGTTTCTGGATTCGCCTCGGTCGGGGAACAGGACCTGGTTTGGGTGAGTACGGCTCGGCCGGATTCTGTGCTGTTGTGCGCATCGTACTTACTCGTTCGGTGTGCTGTACGGATCGGTCGGGAAACAGGCTTTCGCATGGCTTTTTTCCCGACCGAATGGTGTTGGGTGCGCCTCCGACCGAGATCGGAATCGACCCCACAGTCTTCATATATTTGACAATATTACATTGTGCATAAACATGAGTCAAAACAGAAATAGCATCCTCTGTATATAAATGACTAGGGGCCATATGTATGAAGCTGTTTTGCGATCGCAAACACTGCGAATCGCAAAAAAACGGTGTTTGCGATCGCAAAATACAGCCCCGCAATGTACGAGACACATCCCGATCGCTAATCTGCGAATCGCAAATATAGCGAGTCGCAAAATAGCGATCCGTACGCATTTGCGAAAAATCAGCGAATTCGCAAAATGTGACACACAAATAGCGAAACTCGCAATTGCAGAGTCCGCAATTAGCGATTTCGCTAAACGGAATGCATGAACAATTCGCAAATTGCGAATTCACGGAATTCGCAAATTAGAGAATCGCAATTACCATCAAGTATGAACAGGTGGTAACCATGTGCAAGCTAAATAAAGAGGCCCACAATGCAACTGATGTTTGTCATGATGGCTGGGCTGTACGTGATAGCCAGGAGGCTGCGACTCAGAGCTGCTGCACAGAGAAGGCGACGCCAGGAAAGGATCTTTAGAGCACGCATAACCCTGTTCCAGCGGACTGAGGAGGAGATCCATACAAACTACAGGCTGGACGAAGAGAGCATCCTGGAATTGATAGCAGAGCTCAGACCTATACTTGAACACCCCACACGCAGGACACACACCATCCCCACCCATATACAGGTCCTGTGCTCACTGCACCTCTTGGCGTCAGGGAGCTTTCAGGGGGTGATAGCCACAGCAGGAGGGGTCTCACAGAGTGCATTGTCGCGCTTTTTCCACGCGTTCCTTGATGCCATGGTACAGAGGCTGCACAACCACATCCACTTCCCCAGCACACCACAGGCACTAGCCCAGACCAAGCAGGACTTTTATCAAATTGCACAATTTCCCCACGTCATTGGATGCATCGATGGGACACATGTCGCCATATCCCCCCTCCCAGAACGAGTATGTGTTCAGGAATCGCAAGTCCTACCATTCCCTGAACATACAGGTGGTGTGTGATGCCAAGCACATCATCACCGACATCGTCGCCAAGTACCCAGGCAGCACCCACGACTCATTCATCTTCCGCCACAGTGGGATACACCGTCGACTCACAAGTGGGGAGTTTGGCGAGGATACCTACTAGGTAAGTGCATGTGAAAGTAGGACATACTAGTAATGCACAGCAGTGGCAGGGCGGTGTTCAACCATATTCCTCTCGCCCCACAGGTGACAGTGGGTATGCGGTCCGGGACTACATCCTTACTCCCTACCTGAATCCTGCCAACGCTGGGGAGCGGAGGTACAACAGTGCCCACATAGCAACCAGATGCACCATTGAGCGGACCTTCGGAATACTCAAGAGCCGCTTCCGCTGCCTACATAAGAGTGGAGGGGCACTCCAGTACAGCCCCCAGACTTGTTGCAAGATAGTGGTAGTGTGTGCCATGCTGCACAACATCGCCACCAGGAAAGGCACACCAGTTGAGCTCACCGAATCGGAATCATCTGATGAGGAGGGGCCAGCTCAAGCACGCATGCCAGCCGGTGTAATTGGTGCAGCTGCTGGGCGCCAGAGGCGAGATGAGATTGCACGCAACTATTTTTAGGCAATAAAGAATGACATAATGCTATATATCCATTGCCAGACTGTGTTTAATTTCCTTCATCACAGGTTAAATATCAGCACACAGCCTGTGTGGCACACAATGTATAGTCCAATGTCCCGCACAATGGCCATCTTGACCAAGTGTCTGTGTGCACTGGGTTGATGCACCCAGGACCATGCCTCAGTCTGACCACCTCAACTGCGGCGCTGACGGCCTGTAGCCCCCCGCCGTGGGTGCACAGTGCCCTCTTCACCTGCCTCAGCAGCCCTGCCGTGACGCACACTACGGCGCCTGTCCGGTGGGGGCAGTGGTGTGATGCTGCTCCTGCTCGATTGGGCGTCCTCGTCCGTTGGAGTGAGGACTCCTGTGCCAGCAGTGGCAGCTGCACGCAGCTCATCCACAGCACATGTCACCTGCACCAGACCCCTGGCCACGTCCTGGCTGCAGTGTGCCACCTCATGCTGCATGCTGATGCTGCGCCTTGACAGCACTGAGGTCGCAGTGGAAAGGCGGTTAACCGCCCTGGTGTAGAGGTCCAGCCGGGTGTGTAGGCGCTGTCTCTCCCTGCGCCTAGCAGCACGGTCCACCCTGAGTTCTGCACAGAGTGCCTCCAGGGCACCCGTCAGGCCCATGAAGCCAACCCTGATCTGCCTCTGAATCGTGCGCATGTTCCTTGCCTGCAGGCGCTGGACCTCTAACATCTGGCCCTCCAGCCCTTGGAAGACTGTGTCGTCTCCTGTGTCTGCTGCACTGGTGGATGCACGTGGTGCCCTGCGCCTGGATGTAACTGGTGGTGTTGTGACGGCACGTGCTCGAGCACGGGGTTGTGGCTCCGACTGTCCCCGGACTGGTTGGACATCGCCATCGGTGTCCTGGCCTTCCTCCTCCAGCGGGGGCAATGGTGGCACTGCACTCCGCCTGCGGCGTGTTGGTAGGATGACTGGGCTGCCCTCCTCTTCCTCTTCCTCCTCCTCCTCTTGCCCTGTTGCCTCTGGGCTGGGGGATTCATCCTCCCTCCACTGATCCTTCCCTGTGTTTCTGATGGTGCTGTGGACATAAATGCACACATTGATTTACTGTCCTGCCTTGCATTTGTGGAGCATTAAATTACACTGTTTGGAGTGACATGAGTCCTGTCTGTCTGTATTTTGCCTTCCATGATGCACACATACTATTTGAGCCTGGATGGGTGACACTGCTCCACTGTTAGGTGTATGTAACTACAACTCCCATAATGCATTACTGTGTGTGTTTGTGTACCTGCACTGGACCTATAGTCTTGTTGTGCCCCTGGGTCTCTCCTGGGTGTGTGTGGGTAGTAGGGAGGTGTCAGGGGTGTGATGGCATGCTTCTTACCTTGTCCTGGTTGTGGGTGGTCGGAGCTGTCCAGGTCTGCCACGCCCATCACACTCTCCGGAAGCAGGGTCCCCTCAACCATCTCCTCAAGTGGTGTTGAAGCGGTGGCAGTGGAGGACCCACCACCGGTCTTGTTGGCCTCCTCCAACCTGGCAGCAACCTTCTCCTTGGAACGCGCGCGCATGTCATACCAGCGCTTCTGAAGGTCTTTAACGCCCGATGCGTGACACCAATAGCGTTTACTTTGCGCTGTATGTCAGCCCATATCCTCCTCTTGCGGGTCTCTGGCACGTGCAGGGACTTCTTCCCAAACAGGAGCTCATGGCTCACCACCATCTCCTGTATCAGGACCTCCTGCTCACTTTCTGTGAACTTGTGCTTCCTCTTTCTGCTGGTCTCCCCCTGCTGCTGGTCCTTGCTGGCCATGCCTCCACTCTCTCCAATCTGTGTAGCACTGCAGTGAATCCTCTGCCTACACTCCTACTCTCTCACACTGCTTCTGTGACTCAGGTGCAGCATGGGTAGTCACACTTCCTGGTTGTGATGTCATCAAGGTGCACCACAACCCCCAATTCGCTATTTGCGAATTCGCAAATAGCGAATTCGCTATTTTGAGGAATCGCTATTTTGCGGATTCGCTGATAGGGAGTCGCAATTTGGCTAATCGCTAATGCGTTAGCGAATTTTACCGATTCGCAAATAGTTTGCGACTTTTCATTTACATTCGGTTTTGCGAATCGCTAATTGCGATTCGCTAGGAATCGCAATTTGCGATTCGCAAAAGGGGAGTTTGATACATATGGCCCTAGGTGTCGTCAGTAGGTAGTTATTGTTAGGATCTAATTTCCATAGGAAAAGCATTTTTGTTTTGCTAATAACTTTGCCACCGTTTGATTAATTTTTGATGAATCAAAGATATGAAAAGAAAACCAAATTTGTATAGCTAGAGGCGCGAACCCTTCACAAATCCAACCAATCCCGTGCAGAGATCTGACTGGCTTGCAACACTTCAAGCAGGAAGTGTTGACAGCCATTTTGTGACTCGGACTCAGCCAAGTCCCAATAAAAAGTTACAAATAAAGAAAAGGACCTGGTGCTGGGGCCCCCAGGGACCCTGCCTGGGCCACACAGCATTTCTTTAAGTCAGACTCACTAATTCATGTGACATTTGTTCAAGAAAGAAGCACGGTCACCGGTGCTTTTTTGTATTACAGCCGATGGGTGGGTCGGGAACTGGAAGCATACTTATTTGATGAATGTCCAGGCCATCGCAGACCATCGGGGCATGTTCACCAAAGTGTTGGCCAAATACCCCAGTAGTGGCCATGACGTATACATCTTCTGGCCCTCCATCTTCAATGAGCGCTTTGAGAATGGGAATGGCACATATGGGAATGGCCTACTGGTTGGTAAGTACATCTGAAGTACATGTCAGACCTAATAACAGTAAAGAAGCAATGACCAAATGGACATATCTGTGTGTGCTACATGAGACAGTGCATATCACCCTACCTTGCCACCCCCCTTCAATCAACTGCAGGGTACTCACCAGCGTGGGGTCCCCCTGGCGGTGCGCAGTCGGTGGCCAGCCCTCACTCCCTGAGGAGTTTTCGCATGCTCCGATTTTCTCAGGTCGTGCCCTGCCATGGTCGGCCGTTCAGGAGGCTGCTATGTTGGATTTGAAGTCCTCCCTTTTGGACGATCTATAAGCTCTGAGAAGCGATGGCCTCAGACATAACGCAGTGGGTCCTCTACCTCAGCACCTCACGTCAGGGCTGGGCATGAAAGTGCGGTCCACCGGAGAACACACCCTGCCGAGTCCCCTCATTTACTCTGCGGCGGGCTGTTCGCTCGCTCTAGACTCGTTGGCCGGGTTCTGCTGGAGACCTGTCTGCATGGAGTTCCCCATGCTGGTTCTGGGGTCATTGCCTTGTGCTTTCTGAGCAAGGGGGTCTCACGGCCCGACCCACGGTGCTGGGAACCTACCGCCTTCGCACCAGACAAGGTTCAAATCAAATAATCTTTATTCGGTTTCAGATATTAAAACCATAAAAGCGAGCAATAAATATAAAATACAGAGATAAGTCCGGTAAAAAAACAATCCACACAGGGATCAACCGGCGAATTAAAATAACTCATACCAATGGGGAAGCAAGGAGATCACTGGCTACAATATCATACATACTGCGCCAACAAAAAAAACAACAAGTCACCGGGGTCTTTACAGTGAGTACAATTAGCGAGAACAGGCTGGTTAATCCCAACTGGATCTAAGTCTGATAGCAGATTTTAAAAATTCAAGTACATAAAACACAGTGCTACCTGTCAATATTTGTAGATAAATAAAAGCTGGGTGTACTAGCCTAAAATTAGCCTTTTTCAAAATTGGAATTATAGAAGACTTTCTGGGAGTTTCATAAAAGCTGCAAAACATCATAAAATGGGTCATGTCCTGTGGAGATTGACCATTGCAGCCACAGGACAACAAGGTTTTGCCCTTGGTACAGCCCCGAGGATGAGCAAGAAGGAGGTGGAAAAGGTCAAACCGAAACCTCGTGAGCAAAAATCTGTCATGCAAGTCTATGAATCCCAGTAAATAAGGCTCCGCCGTCTTGGTGGTTTTTAACATGATAAAATGGCTAGGCTTTAGGAACTCCCTCTCTTCCCTTGCCATAACTCTCTGCTCCAAGAAACTAATTTTTATGAGGTTCAGGTCTCTCTTAGTTGTCCGGTCCGGGTTAGTAAAAAGATCACGTCTCCCCACGCCCGTTAAGGTCTCTTCAATATACTTGAGCCATGATATTCGTGGGGTGTGATCAAGTGCCAGACAGTCATTTAGGATACGTTTATTCAGTGATGTCCCCTTACCGGCCCATATTTTTAACCATAATGTATCGCTATCAAATCAGTTATGTATTTCATACCAAGCTCCTCATGTATTGTGAAGGAGGGGGTGCCTTGAGGAACAGATAGTAGCCGTCTCAGAAACTTATTTTCCCCAATTTGGAGGTCCTCTGTGTTAGTGTACCACCAGATTTCACTGCCATATAATGCCTTGGAGAGACACTTAGCGCTGTAGAATTTTAGTAGGGGTCCCGCAGGTCTTTTCCCCAGTCTGGTTGTAAAGTTAAATATGGCTGCGGTCTCTCTGGATAAATCGTTTCTCTTGCAAGTGAGTTGAGGCCCCCATTTCACTTTCTCATCCAATAAAACTCCTAGGTAAGAAAAGGTAAAGAGACATAATATCGATTTTTTAATATCGACATACAATAATATTGAGTTTAGTATATCGAAAGTATTAAATATCGATGTTGTGTATATCGATGTTAAAAATATCGATTTTTAGTGTTGTATAAAATATCGAAGTTTGAAATATCGAATGTAAAAATATTGTTATGTTAAAATATCATTATTGTAATATTTTAATGTGTTTTATGTTTGTTTTTTCTGTAATATTAATGTTATAAAAAAACAAAATTGTATAATATTTTTTAGGAGCGATTTGTTGGGTTTATAGGGGATAAGGGTGGGGAATGTTTTAAAATATTTGATTAAAATTGTTATTTTATTTGAAATTTAAATAATTAATTTCACAAATTTTTGTTTTAGGAGCGGGATGTTGGGTTTATAGGGGATAAGGGTGGGTAGTTTTTAAAAAATTTCGATTTTAACTTTTAATACATTCGAAATGTATTAATTTAATTTAGATTTTTTTTTTTAGGAGCGGGTTGTTAGGTTTATAGGGGATAAGGGTGGGGAGTGTTTTAAACATTTTGAATTTAAATTTTAATAAATTCGAAATTTAATAATTTAATTTAGAATTTGTTTTTGGGGAGCGGGATGTTGGATTTATAGGGGATAACGGTGGGTAGTGTTTTAAAATAATTGTACCAATTTTTGAAAATGTTTAGACATTTAAAACATAATTTAGAAATTTATGTTCTAGGAGTGTAATGTTGGTTTTTTAGGGTATAGGGGTGGGGATTGTTTTTTTTCTTTTTTTATAAAATGCAAAAAAAGTTTTTATAATAAAATATGGAATATAAATAGGAAAAATTAAAAAAAAAGATGGAATATAATTTGGAAATAGTTTTAATAAATCAAAATTTCAGAAGAAAAGTTTTTCTTTTACAATAAATATTTTAAAATTGTATAACAAATATTTATTTTAAATCTTTGTGGGTGGATACAAATTAAAAAAAATATATATATTGTGGGGTCGATTCCGATCTCGGCCGGTAGGGCACCTAACAGTATTCGTCCGGAAAAAATAGAAGCCGAATGCGTGTTTCCCGACCGATTCGTACACTCGTCCGGACGAACAAGTACGATGCGTATAACAACCCAGTTTCCGAGCGAGCCGTACTCACCCAATCCAGCTCCTGTTCCCCGCCCGAGCCGGATCCGTGTGAATCGAGCCACATGGAAGCAAATACACAGCACCTTCCGGCCGGACTAGTACGATGCGCAATCCGTACGCGCCGAACCCGTTGCTACGTCCGGCACGTTTGAGCATCCGGGCAAGCCGTACATAAGCTCCGTTTCGAGCCACAAGACGATCCACGGCTACGAGACGAACAAGCCAGCGACGAGTACGAGTAGAAGACACGAGAAACCCGAACAAGACGATCCAAGCATGAATCCCATTGCGCAGGTCCTACCTATACTCTACATCTATTACCGGGACCAGCACGGACGCGTACGGCGCAGACGGTAAGTCAAACACCAACAATACAAACAAACTACACATATCCGAAATAGGTCACACACACATAGGAATGCACAAATAACGTACACTAGCAACAGCAGAACCATAGGGGTGGGATGGCCAACACCAATGCCATACACACCCATAGGGGGATGGATGCCTACCACCAACACCACCCTACCACCACCCCTACTCATGGGGGCTAGATGCCTGCCACCACCACCACCCCTACTCAGGGGGGCTGGATGCCTGTCACTACTACCATCCCCACCCTTAGGGGCTGGATGCCTGTCACTACTACCATCCCCACCCTTAGGGGCTGGATGCCTGTCACTACTACCATCCCCACTCATGGGGTGATGGATGCCTACCACTACCACCACCACTACTAATGGGTGCCTGGATGCCTGTCACTACTACCATCCCCACCCTTAGGGGCTGGATGCCTGTCACTACTACCATCCCCACTCATGGGGTGATGGATGCCTACCACTACCACCACCACTACTAATGGGTGCCTGGATGCCTGTCACTACTACCATCCCCACCCTTAGGGGGCTGGATGCCTGTCACTACTACCATCCCCACTCATGGGGTGATGGATGCCTACCACTACCACCACCACTACTAATGTGTGC
This sequence comes from Calotriton arnoldi, assembly GCA_963921515.1. Taxonomy (NCBI): domain Eukaryota; kingdom Metazoa; phylum Chordata; class Amphibia; order Caudata; family Salamandridae; genus Calotriton; species Calotriton arnoldi. The sequence goes on from CAWUFW010006492.1 coordinate 1,041,127, forward strand.
CTGGATGCCTGTCACTACTACCATCCCCACTCATGGGGGGATGGATGCCTACCACTACCACCACCACTACTCAGGGGGGGCTGGATGCCTACCACTACCACCACCCCTACTCATGGGTGCCTGGATGCCTGCCACCACTACCATCCCCACCCTTGAGGGTATGGATGCCTTCCACTACCACCACTCCCACTCAGGGGGGGCTAGATGCCTGCCACCACCACCACCCCTACTCAGGGTGGCCTGGATGCCTGTCACTACTACCATCCCCACTCATGGGGGGATGGATTCCTACCACTACCACCACCACTACTCATGGGGGCCTGGATGCCTGTCACTACTACCATCCCCACTCATGGGGGGATGGATGCCTACCACTACCACCACCACTACTCATGGGGGCCTGGATGCCTGTCACTACTACCATCCCCTCTCATGGGGGGATGGATGCCTACCACTACCACCACCACTACTCATGGGGGCCTGGATGCATGTCACTACTACCATCCCCACTCATGGGGGGATGGATGCCTACCACTACCTCCACCCACACTCAGGGGGCTAGATGCCTGCCACCACCCCCCTACTCAGGGGGCCTGGATGCCTGTCACTACTACCATCCCCACTCATGGGGGATGGCTGCCTACCACTACCACCACCACTACTCATGGGTGCCTGGATGCCTGCCACCACTACCATCCCCACCCTTAGGGGTATGGATGCCTACCACTACCACCACCCCCACTCAGGGGGGGCTAGATGCCTGCCATCACCACCACCCCTACTCAGGGGGGGCTGGATGCCTGTCACTACTACCATCCCCACTCATGGGGGGATGGATGCCTGCCACCACCACCAGCCCTACTCAGGAGGGGCTGGATGCCTGTCACTACTACCATCCCCACTCAGGGGGGGCTAGATGCCTGCCACCACCACCACCCCTACTCAGGGGGGGCTGGATGCCTGTGACTACTACCATCCCCACTCATGGGGGGATGGATGTCTACCACTAACACCACCCCTACTCATAGGACGGGTGTTGGAACCAGGGTTACCGAGTCCGACACAGTAGCATGGCGTGGAGCGGGAAAGGCACGCGAAGGCAATGTGTAAGGCAGTTGTGCAGCACACTCTCACTTTGACTCACAAATGCGAACGCAATAACATGACACCACACCAGGCTTTTGTATTTAAAATCAAGATCTTTTATAAATAAATTAAGTTGGCATTAGATAAGGCAGGTTAATTTAGATCTACATTCAAACTCATTAAATTATTCAACTGGTGCACATTTTAAATAAAGCTGCATAGCTCATCAACATTGTAGGCCACTAAGAGGCCGCAGGAATTATCTCCTACACGTAGCACTTAATAATGATCTCAAGGTACGTTAATAAAACATAGGCCTAAACATACAGTTCACTTTAGTATATTCAATTATTTAAAAGAAGGCTTTTCACGTTACATTTAAATAGGCCTGCATTAATCTAGGCGCACCCACATTCAGTACAGTGGGCGTCGCAACTCCAGTACACCTGTAACATAAAATACTTCAACTCTTGGCGGTGTACACTTCAGCTCCACTCCATTAAACACTTTCCCCTTGTGGTAAAGACTTAACAGCTAAAACCATGGCCTAGGCAGTAATTATAATAGGCATTGGCATAAATCATTACATACTGTGGGCATCGTCAATACATGAATGAACTATGTGGGAATCCCTCAACATGTCCTGTATTCTGGGGCTTCTAGGTTCCTTAGGGGTTAATTCAGGCCAGGCCCACTGCTCTCTGGGGCCTCGCCTCGTAGGACTATAATAGTAAGGGTTAATAGTGGCCCCCGGCCCCCAGTGGCGTCTTATGGGCCCTAGGGGCCTCCAGGGCTCACCTGTGGTGTGGTCGTTGGTCGCGCTTCAGGGCGACTGGCGATCATCCGGGCCGGCCCGTGTTCTGTTGGGCGGGGCCCGGTCGGGGGTGTCTCGGCCTTCTGGCCGGTGTTGCGGGTCGTTGCGGGGGCCGGTATGCCTTACTCCGGCTCCCGGGATCAGGGAATATGCATGCGGCTCGTTGCGGGGGCCGGGATCACCCTCCTCCGGCCCCCGTGCTCAGGGTAAATGCAGGTGGGCTCAGGGCTGCTGGGGGAAGGGAGCGGGAGCCGGCAGTCCTCTCCGACCGGCTCCCCGTCTCCCTCTGCACTGCCGGGGCTCTTCCCGGGCTTCCTTCGGCGCTGGGCGGGACCGGGAGCCGGTGCCCAATCGGTGCGCGGCCTTCCCGGGTCACGCCGAGCGACCCCTGGTTGCTCGGCAACGGTGTCTGCGGGGCCGGGAGGCCTCGCTGAAGATCGCATTAGCGATTTCTTGGGCCGCTTCGGCGGCGGTCGCAATTTCTTGGGCCGCTTCGGCGGTGGCGACGATTCTTCGGCCGCTTCGGCGGCGGGGGCAATTCTTTGGCCGCGACGGCGGCAGGAACAATTCTTGGGCCGCTGCGGCGGCGGGGCAATTCTTTGGCCGCGACGGCGGCAGGCACGACTCCTTGGGCCGCTACGGCGGCGGGGCAATTCTTTGGCCGCGACGGCGGCAGGCACGACTCCTTGGGCTGCTACGGCGGCGATGAGGGCCCCGTGCCCCTGGAGGCTTCGGTGAGGGCGTGGACGGCGCTCCTCACCTCACACACCTGAGGGGCTTCCTCCACCTCAGCGCTTCCTTTGATGAGGGCGCGACGGCGCACCTCACCACACGGTTTCTCCTCTCAGGCGGCGGCGGCCGCGGCGGTGATCTTCATCATAAGGTCAGTGACCTGAGGGACAACAGCACACATGGTGCACCAGCAGCCTGTGGGCAGGGCTGTCTGGCAAAGTACTTGGGGGCAGCCCAGCAACAGGCAAAGGTGAATAGGGGGTGAAGGTTTAGCGCTTCAGGGTACGGCGCTTTACCTGGTGATCCCCAGTTGGGCAGTTTTAGGCTTTAGGCCTTGCTGGACGGACAGGCCTCCTCAAGTTAAGGGTCTTGCGACTGCTTCAGCTTGGTTGCTTCTTAGGCGCTTCTAGTTGTAAGTTTCTTGTCAGAAGTTCCTTGTTATAGGTTCCTTGTCAAAGTTTCCTGTCAGAAGTTTCTTCTTATGAGGGGGGGATGAGTTGGTGGTCTGGGAGTGCTTGATGTTCCTCCCCGCAAGCTGAAGGTGGTTCCCTGGGTCCCCTCACACTGGGCAAGGTCAGTGGGTGGTGGGCGTTCCTCAGCTATCTTACTACAGCAGGGCCTCAACCCTGTCAGCAGCAGTAGTGTAGGTCTCCCCCTAGGCCCTAAAGCCTATACTCCGGCGGAGGTTCTCCCAGGTTCAGTGGTGCCTCATCAACTGACTAGAAAGTTTTCCCTCCAAGCCTTTTATACTCCCAGGTCAGGTGACTCTCCCAAAGGCGGCAAAACATAACTCCTCCCACAGCCCGGAAGGTTCTGGAACCTTCTACATGCCTGGCTATGTGGCCCAGAGGCGGGGATGGAATGGATACTGTATCCCTATACCCCAGCCTGACCCTGGCTACTAGTGTGTATGCGTGTCAGGCCCCTCTGCAGTAGCAGGGGCCTGTGGCAGCCATCTTGAGTGAGAGAGAGCACCTGCACCTCAGCACTGGCTAGCAGTGGCAAGGTGCCCAGAGACCTAGGTCCAGAAAAATATGGTGGCAAAAAGGAGGCGAAAAAGGAAAAAAATAGGGAAAGACCACCCTAGGGCTGACAGGTCTAACACGCGTCCCCCCAGCCGAAAGAGGGGAGAGCTTCCCAACCTCTAGGGAGTTCTCTTCACTAAGGCGGAAAAACCGGGAGAGACCGTCAGCGTTGGCGTGGTCTACACCGGGTCGATGTTCCACCCGAAAGTCCATCCCCTGGAGGGAAATGGACCACCTCAACAATTTGGGGTTTTCGCCTCTCATCTGCATGAGCCAGCGAAGGGGTCTGTGGTCAGTCTGGATCAGGAAGTGACAACCAAAAAGGTATGGCCTCAACTTCTTTACAGCCCAAACCACGGCAAAGGCTTCTCGTTCGATGGTACTCCACCGCTGTTCCCGGGGGAGTAGTCTTCGGGAAATGAAGGCCACTGGCTGGTCTTGGCCATCGTCATTCAGCTGCGAGAGCACAGCTCCTATGCCATGCTCAGAAGTGTCTGTCTGCACGATAAATTCCCGTCCAAAGTCTGGAGTCCTGAGCACCGGTGCGGTGCACATGGCACGTTTAAGGGTCTCAAAGGCTTCCTGGCAGGCAGCCGTCCAGATGACTCTGCGTGGCTGCTTCTTTGAAGTCAATTCCGTCAATGGGCCCACGATGGTTCCATATCCCTTGACGAACCGGCGGTAGTATCCCGTGAGGCCGAGAAAAGTTCGGACCTCTGTTTGGGTCTTGGGGGCTCCCAGGCCAAGATGGTCTCAATCTTGGCTTGGAGGGGTTGCACCTTACCTCCGCCCACCAGATGTCCCAGGTACACGACAGATCCCTGTCCAATCTGGCACTTGCTGGCCTTGATGGTTAAACCAGCCCGTTGCAAAGCCTGTAGCACCTCCTGGAGATGCTCCAGATGGTCCTCCCAGCTGCTACTGAAGACAGCTATGTCATCCAGGTAGGCAGCAGAGAAGGCCTCTAGGCCAGACAGCACCTGGTTCACCAACCGCTGGAAAGTGGCTGGAGCATTTTTCAACCCGAAGGGCATCACCCGAAATTGAAAGTGGCCCTCGGGGGTGGAGAACGCAGTCTTCTCCTTGCTCCTTCCGCCATGGCTATCTGCCAATAGCCTGACGTCAAATCAATGGTACTCAAATACCGGGCTGCTCCCAGCCGGTCAATGAGCTCATCCGCCCGAGGGATCGGGTGAGCGTCGGTCTTAGTGACTGAGTTGAGTCCACGGTAATCCACACAGAACCGAAGTTCTGGTGTGGTGCCCGGTGGGGCCGCTTTCGGCACCAACACCACCGGACTAGCCCAAGGGCTACTGGAAGGCTCAATCACCCCCAGTTCTAGCATCTTGGTAACCTCACCCTGAATACTAGCCTTGACCTTATCGGACAGCCGGTAAGACTTGTTTTTTACTGGCGGACTGTCCCCTGTGTCCACATCATGGGTACACATGTGCGTGATTCCAGGCGTGAGGGAGAACAACGAGGCGTACTGCCCCAAGACCTGGCGGCAGTCCCTCTGTTGCTCTGGGGTCAAGGATTGGGCGAGGACCACTCCCTCTACCGAACCATCCTTCTCATGGGCCACCAGAAGGTCTGGAAGAGGCTCACTCTCCTCCTCCTCACTTCCATCGGTTATCATTAGGAGAGTGAGTTCTGAACGCTCCTGGTGGGGCTTCAGGCGGTTGACGTGGAACACCCGGTGGGGTTGACGTGGGGTCTTCACATCAACGACATATGTGGTCTGGCCTTTCCTTTCCAAGATCTCAAACGGCCCAGTCCACCGGTCCTGGAGGGCGCTAATCTCTCCTGGCTCCATGACCCACACCTTCTGTCCAGCGTCTAACTCTACCGTCCGCGCGTTCCGGTCATACCATTTCTTCATGACGGCTTGACTTGCCTCTAGATTGTCCGAGGCCTCTTTCCACAGCTTGGCCACCTGGCTGCGGAATGCCAGCATATAGCTGACCACATCACGGGGAAGCTTCGAGGAAGACTTCTCCCACCCCTCCTTGACAAGACTGAGGGTCCCCGAACGGGGTGGCCATAGAGCAGCTCAAAGGGGCTGAAACCGACCCCCTTCTGCGGCACCTCTCGGTAGGAGAAGAGCAGACAGGGTAAGAGGACGTCCCACTTTCTTCTCAAGTCCTCGGGTAGGCTCCTGATCATCCCCTTCAAGGTTTTGTTAAAGCGCTCCACGAGTCCGTTCGTCTGGGGGTGGTAAGGAGTAGAGAACCGGTAGGTCACTCCACACTCCTTCCACATGGCCTGCATGTAGGCCGACATGAAATTCGTGCCCCTATCTGACACCACGACCTTGGGGAATCCCACTCGGGTAAAAATCCCCATCAGGGCCCGCGCCACCACCGGTGCAGTGATGGTCCTCAGAGGGATTGCCTCTGGGTACCGGGTGGCGTGGTCTACCAGCACCAAAATGAACCTATGTCCTGCAGAAGTCGGCGGGTCCAATGGCCCGACAATGTCAATCCCTACCCGCTCAAAAGGGGTATCGACAACTGGGAGAGGTTCTAGAGGGACCTTCACTTTAGTCCCTGTCTTGCCGCTCGCTTGGCAAGTGGTGCAAGTCTTGCAAAAAGTGTCAGAAGTGACGCGCATCCTGGGCCAGTAAAAATGTGGGACTAGACGCGCAAACGTCTTGTCTTGGCCCAGGTGTCCTGCTAGTGGTATCTCGTGTGCCAACTCTAGCAGAAAGTCTCGGTAGCATTGGGGGACCACCACGGCTCGGGCGGACCCATGCACCGGAGCCTTAGGCTCACTGTAGAGGAGACCATCCTCCCAGTAGACATGGTAGTTACCAGTCTCTGTTCCAGCTGCTTGGGCTTCGGCCTGTTGCCGCATGCCTTCAAGCGTAGGGCACTCTTTCTGCGCCCGGCAAAATTCCTCCCGGGTAGGCCCTCCTTCCACCTGCCACTCTGCAGGGGTCGGCAGGTCCCCACGGGAACACCAACCACCTCAGCGGACTCCGGGGTCACCTCCACGGGCTCCCCATCCATCTCACCGGGTGTCTCCTCCTGGACATCTCCTCGTCCAGCAGTGGGCTGGGCCATTATTCCAGGCTCCAACCCCAGCTGAGTTCCTTGTCGGGCAGCCATGGACCGCGTGACAACGCAAGTCCATCCTGGTAATCCCAACATCTCAGCATGGGCATTGAACTCTACCTCCCTCCAGGCAGTATGTTCCAAGTCGTTGCCCAGCAGACAGTCAACTGGCATGGCAGGGCTCACCGCAACCTTCAACAGACCTGATACTCCTCCCCACTCAAAGGGAACTTGGGCCACGGGGTAATGACCCAGGCTATTATCAGCCATAACAACCGGGTGGAATTCCTCAGGAATCACCTGCTCTGGGGACACCAGCTGACGTCTCACCATCGTCATGCTGGCACCTGTGTCCCTCAGAGCCTCCACCTCCTCCCCGTTCACCAGGACCCTCTGCCGATACTTGGCAGAGTTCGCGGGTACCTGAACCCGTGGGATGATCTCTCTATCCCCCAGGGAAACTAAGGTCAAGCCTGTCCACTCACCTCCCCTACCTAGGGACAACTCCTCCCCTAGCGCTACACTGGCCACCCCGGGGCTCTTACCTCCTGTGGGGGCTGGGGTTCTCTTGCGACACTTGGGATCCCCCTTATAATGTCCAACCTCCCCGCACTCGTAGCACCGGACAGTACTGGGCTGCTGACTCCTGTCAGGATAAGTGGGTTTCTGAGATCCAGATTGGGATGGGGAACCTACCCCTCTCCCAGGCGGTCTATTTTGGGGACCTTTAAAGAACTCCCTCTTTTTATCTCCCCCTCTTTCTTCTGGGGAGCCCCTTTCCACCTTTCGGGGGTCCGCCCCGGCTCCCTTGTGGGACACCCGAGTGCTGACCCACGTGTCTGCCTCCTCCGCAAGCTCCCTAGGATTGGTCAGCTTGCGGTCCACCAAGTACTGGCGCAGCTCCGGAAAACATTTCTCTAGGAGGTGCTCTCTCAAGAATAGGTCGTACAGCCCTTTGTAATTGTCAACGTTGCTGCCACGCACCCAACCCTCCAATGCCTTCCGGGCATAGTCAAAAAAATCCACCCAGTTTTGTGTGTGAAGCTTGTGGCTGTTGCGGAACTTTTGGCGGTACTTCTCTGGGGTGAGGCCAAACTTCTTGAGCAGGGCCTCCTTCATGATAGGGTAGTTAGTCTGCTCCCCCTTTTCCAAAGTTAAAAGTGTGTCCCTTACTAGTGGAGGTATGTACCTATAAAGACCTCCCCCCAGTAGCTCTCAGGAACTCTATGGGCCACCAGAGCCACCTCGTAGGCCGCCAACCACTTGTCGATGTCATCACCTACACTAAAACTGGCCATCACCTCTCTGGGTAAGTAGAATTTGGGCTCCTGTGGAACCCCAGCAGGTACGCTGCCACCATTCATTTTGCCCTGCATCTCCATCTGCAAGGTCCGGAGCTCTAGCTCCTTCAGGCTAAGCTCATGTACAAGCTTCCTTTCCTCCATGGCTAGCCTTGCCTGTTCTCCGTCTCTTTCCATTCTAGCAAGTTCTAATGTTAATTGCCTCTGCTCCCTTCTGTCCTCCAATTCCTCTTGTGACAAACTTCCCCCTGACGCACTACTGCCTGCCCTGGAACGTCTTCCTGGCAACACATTCTCGCTAACATCAATGCTCAGTAGGTCCAGTTCTCCTGGGTTGTCTGTCTCCCCCTGCTCCTCATCCCCTCTTCCCTCCGGGTGGGCCATTACCCATGCCCTCAAAGCTTTCTGAAGCACCTCCTTCCTGGCGCCTCGCTTGACGGCCACCCCCTCTCTAGGCAGAACTCCTTGAGCTGTGTCACCGTATACCTTTCTAGGTTGGCTAACTCAAACTCCATCCTCCTAGGTGGGGTCCCAGACAATTTAAGGAAGGGGTTCTAAACTGTTGGTAACAGGTCTATCACAGGAATGTACACAGTCGGCAATTACCATAGAATTCCTAGCACTCTCATTAATATAGGTGTCTAATTGCGGCGCACATTGAGTCACTGTAGGGTGCTGCACAAGCACCAGTCCTTATACAACCGCTGAACACCAAATGTTGGAACCGGGGTTACCGAGTCCGACACGGTAGCATGGCGTGGAGCGGGAAAGGCACGCGAAGGCAATGTGTAAGGCAGTTGTGCAGCACACTCTCACTTTGACTCACAAATGCGAACGCAATAACATGACACCACACCAGGCTTTTGTATTTAAAATCAAGATCTTTTATAAATAAATTAAGTTGGCATCAGATAAGGCAGGTTAATTTAGATCTACATTCAAACTCATTAAATTATTCAACTGGTGCACATTTTAAATAAAGCTGCATAGCTCATCAACATTGTAGGCCACTAAGAGGCCGCAGGAATGATCTCCTACACGTAGCACTTAATAATGATCTCAAGGTACGTTAATAAAACATAGGCCTAAACATACAGTTCACTTTAGTATATTCAATTATTTAAAAGAAGGCTTTTCACGTTACATTTAAATAGGCCTGCATTAATCTAGGCGCACCCACATTCAGTACAGTGGGCGTCGCAACTCCAGTACACCTGTAACATAAAATACTTCAACTCTTGGCGGTGTACACTTCAGCTCCACTCCATTAAACACTTTCCCCTTGTGGTAAAGACTTAACAGCTAAAACCATGGCCTAGGCAGTAATTATAATAGGCATTGGCATAAATCATTACATACTGTGGGCATCGTCAATACATGAATGAACTATGTGGGGAATCCCTCAACATGTCCTGTATTCTGGGGCTTCTAGGTTCCTTAGGGGTTAATTCAGGCCAGGCCCACTGCTCTCTGGGGCCTCGCCTCGTAGGACTATAATAGTAAGGGTTAATAGTGGCCCCCGGCCCCCAGTGGCGTCTTATGGGCCCTAGGGGCCTCCAGGGCTCACCTGTGGTGTGGTCGTTGGTCGCGCTTCAGGGCGACTGGCGATCATCCGGGCCGGCCCGTGTTCTGTTGGGCGGGGCCCGGTCGGGGGTGTCTTGGCCTTCTGGCCGGTGTTGCGGGTCGTTGCGGGGGCCGGTATGCCTTACTCCGGCCCCCGGGATCAGGGAATATGCATGCGGCTCGTTGCAGGGGCCGGGATCACCCTCCTCCGGCCCCGTGCTCAGGGTAAATGCAGGTGGGCTCAGGGCTGCTGGGGGAAGGGAGCGGGAGCCGGCAGTCCTCTCCGGCCGGCTCCCCGTCTCCCTCTGCACTGCCGGGGCTCTTCCCGGGCTTCCTTCGGCGCTGGGCGGGACCGGGAGCCGGCGCCCAATCGGTGCGCGGCCTTCCCGGGTCACGCCGAGCGACCCCTGGTTGCTCGGCAACGGCGTCTGCGGGGCCGGGAGGCCTCGCTGAAGATCGCGTTAGCGATTTCTTGGGCCGCTTCGGCGGCAGTGGCAATTCTTTGGCCGCGATGGCGGCAGGCACGACTCCTTGGGCCGCTACGGCGGTGGCGACGATTCTTCGGCCGCTTCGGCGGCGGGGGCAATTCTTTGGCCGCGACGGCGGCAGGAACAATTCTTGGGCCGCTACGGCGGCAGGGGCAATTCTTTGGCCGCGACGGCGGCAGGCACGACTCCTTGGGCCGCTACGGCGGCGGGGGCAATTCTTTGGCCGCGACGGCGGCAGGCACGACTCCTTGGGCTGCTACGGCGGCGATGAGGGCCCCGGGCCCCTGGAGGCTTCGGTGAGGGTGCGGACGGCGCTCCTCACCTCACACACCTGAGGGGCTTCCTCCACCTCAGCGCTTCCTTTGATGAGGGCGCGACGGCGCACCTCACCACACGGTTTCTCCTCTCAGGCGGCGGCGGCCGCGGCGGTGATCTTCATCATAAGGTCAGTGACCTGAGGGACAACAGCACACATGGTGCACCAGCAGCCTGTGGGCAGGGCTGTCTGGCAAAGTACTTGGGGGCAGCCCAGCAACAGGCAAAGGTGAATAGGGGGTGAAGGTTTAGCGCTTCAGGGTACGGCGCTTTACCTGGTGATCCCCAGTTGGGCAGTTTTAGGCTTTAGGCCTTGCTGGACGGACAGGCCTCCTCAAGTTAAGGGTCTTGCGACTGCTTCAGCTTGGTTGCTTCTTAGGCGCTTCTAGTTGTAAGTTTCTTGTCAGAAGTTCCTTGTTATAGGTTCCTTGTCAAAGTTTCCTGTCAGAAGTTTCTTCTTATGAGGGGGGATGAGTTGGTGGTCTGGGAGTGCTTGATGTTCCTCCCCGCACACTGAAGGTGGTTCCCTGGGTCCCCTCACACTGGGCAAGGTCAGTGGGTGGTGGGCGTTCCTCAGCTATCTTACTACAGCAGGGCCTCAACCCTGTCAGCAGCAGTAGTGTAGGTCTCCCCCTAGGCCCTAAAGCCTATACTCCGGCGGAGGTTCTCCCAGGTTCAGTGGTGCCTCATCAACTGACTAGAAAGTTTTCCCTCCAAGCCTTTTATACTCCCAGGTCAGGTGACTCTCCCAAAGGCGGCAAAACATAACTCCTCCCACAGCCCGGAAGGTTCTGGAACCTTCTACATGCCTGGCTATGTGGCCCAGAGGCGGGGATGGAATGGATACTGTATCCCTATACCCCAGCCTGACCCTGGCTACTAGTGTGTATGCGTGTCAGGCCCCTCTGCAGTAGCAGGGGCCTGTGGCAGCCATCTTGAGTGAGAGAGAGCACCTGCACCTCAGCACTGGCTAGCAGTGGCAAGGTGCCCAGAGACTTAGGTCCAGTAAAAATATGGTGGCAAAAAGGAGGCGAAAAAGGAAAAAAAAATAGGGAAAGACCACCCTAGGGCTGACAGGTCTAACAACGGGTAATGCATGACACAACTAGCATACTCCCACATAAGGAATGACAGAAAATTACATCCCCCCCAACACCATGACAAGTGTGTGTAGTCTGTGTCAAATGCCTACAACACTGAACATGACATTGAACATACAATGTGACCCCCTAGCACATGTGTCACACATAAATGTGTGTGGCCTCCACAATGCAAGCAGACCATGGCCACTGTGGCAATGGGCTCGAACACCCCATCACCACAGTGACCAAAAGGGAAGTGTGGTGTCCATAGCTGATGCACATTTTGAACAGTGTGGCAATGGGGCCTAAAGCCCCATCACCACAGTGACCAAAAGGTAAGTGTGGTATCCATAGCTGATGCACATTTTGAACAGTGTGGCAATGGGGCCTAATGCCCCATCACCACAGTGTTCAAAAGGGAAGTGTGGTGTCCATAGCTGATGCACATTTTGAACAGTGTGGCAATGTGGGCCAAAGCCCCATCACCACAGTGACTAAAAAGGGAAGTGTGGTGTCCATAGCTGATGCACATTTTGAACAGTGTGGCAATGGGGCCTAAAGCCCCATAACCACAGTGACCAAAAGGGAAGTGTGGTGTCCATAGCTGATGCACATTTTGAACAGTGTGGCAATGTGGCCTAAAGCCCCATCACCACAGTGACCAAAAGGGAAGTGTGGTGTCCATAGCTGATGCACATTTTGAACAGTGTGGCAATGTGGCCCAAAGCCCCATCACCACAGTGACCAAAAGGGAAGTGTGGTGTCCATAGCTGATGCACATTTTGAACAGTGTGGCAATGTGGCCCAAAGCCCCATCACCACAGTGACCAAAAGGGAAGTGTAGTCATGGTAAAAGCTGCCAAAGCCAAACTGCATGGATGAATCCTCGTCACACAACAACAAACACATCAGTGGCATAGTAGTGCTTGTGTCCCATAGCAACATAGATTGGTCGAGGCAAACAGTGCAGTGTCACTGAAACATCGTTTTGGCCATGTGCATACAAACATCACCCATGGGGGCCCACTTTGTCAACATTCACAAATAACCCAATGTCAGAAGTGACCATCATAATGCTGACCCACATATCTGCACCAATGGACACACAAATGTAGATATCGTGTGGAGACTGTAGATGTCAGGTGAACAAATACCATACCATGGCATCAATGGGACATACAAACCATGATTATTGTGCTGACTGATGACCTAGGAGTCCCAGGGACAGCAGGGGAAAGCCACCAAACAACATACAGCCAATGGCACACTCAAGATATGCCAATGCAGTGGTGCAAAGGCACAAACACAAACAGGCAGACTCACACTGCATATCAAACACAACAGGTGATGGGGGGTGTGCCAGTGTCCCCAGGCAACCACACAACACATGAGGAGGCCTGAATTCCAACCACACAGATGTGTATACAATGCCATACAAAAGTTACTCATGGATCGGATACCCCTATGTGGGCAATCAGGCATTGTTAGATGAGAGGGAGCCCAAATTACACATGTCTTACAAGCTTGTAGGAACAGCAACTAACACAGCAAGAGACAGACCCACCACAGCACTACCCCCAGGGACCCCACATTGTGCTGACACTAGCCTGCATGATAATCCCACTGTGATGACAAAGGTAGATGTCGTTCACACTGAACCACAGCCATGTGTCCTGAGCAACAAACTACCATCACACCTACACAAGCTCCAATCAATCAGCACGGCCTGCCAGCCAAGGCCAATATGGAGGTAGGGGTCTAGCCGTGCAACAACTCACTTTTGCACACACTCAACACCACACACCCTGATCTCCACCAATGTGCAGCAGTGAAGCTCACATGGACTGGTGACATTGGACATGCACCCATGACAATACCAGGGGTGGTGGTGGGAACTAAGGTGCAGAAACCCATCACACATGGCCAGTCAACAAGACTCGTGAATGTCTGACACACAGCACAGTATGCCGTACATGGGCATGATGTGAAATCCACCACAATCAATGGGATCCTGGCCATAGTCACACACCAACAAAGAAGCCAAGGTGACACACGAAGAACACACGTACACAACTTCCAACATTGCAGCTCTGACCCTGAGGAGTGGCAGCAGTCACACACACAACGTGTCACAATCACTGAAAGCAACCACAAACTGAAAATCACATGACTTGTGTAAACAACAAGTGCCAAGGGGAATCCTGAATGTGTCCCATCTGCGTTTGCCCACATCCCCAGCCCTGACAACAAAGACAACCTGGTATGACAACCTCATGAACATTAGTTTGCCATGCACCCACATCACGGAGAAACCAGGTCCAAGATGCTGGATGAACACAGAACAACTCAGCAAGCATCACAAACAGGAACATCCCTAGGGACACAGCCTGTGTAGGAAAAGGGAAGGGAACATGCACAGACATGCTTACACAACACACAACACAGGCCCACGCAATGTCACGGGATTACACACTGCCATGAGGGCACTCCACTCCTGTGGAAGGTCCGCTGTGCCAAACCTTGTCTGTGCACGACCCAAACATGTCAGCAGAACACTCCGTCAGTGAGTCAACAACCACAACACACAGAAGCCTCTGCTCACATCAGCCTGGGTACGGGAGTGTCACGTCAGTCATCTGCATACACACAAAACACGTGTCAAGCAAGTTGCACTGTATACACAGATGAGTCCTTCGATATTGATGTGCAAAACTGCATGTCCAGTGGAGCTGGGCACACAGTCAGGGAAATCGGAACATTGAACAGTGGTAAGCCCACCAGATGTGCATCAGTGTAAGACAAAGATGTTCATTTACAAATGCAAAATGTACATCCCTGTGTCAAATGCAGAATATTACACCCTCAGACTGCAGCAAAGGATGCCATAGATCCAGACTACAACAGGACACATATCCCATGGACCACATGGAGTCCATCACAGCAACACTTCATTTTCCTGATATGAATACTATTACAACTGCAAATGCAGGATGCTACTCATCCACATCATGTACATCAAAAGAAAAGCCACAATTAAACAAAAAGAGGCTTTATTCAGCAAATGGCAAGGAAAACTCTGAAGTCCAAAAGAAACTAAGGCCAATGGCCAGTCCAAAATCACAGTCCCAACAGGGTGATAAGTGACAACTGGTCACCCATTGCTTGCCTGCACTTGTACGGACAGGGGACATCCCCCTTGGAGGGGCATACAAGGGGCAGGTCAGGCACCGCAGGGACAGGATCAGGGGATGGCAGAAGGAGGCAGGGAAGGGATGGTGGGTGCAGGAGTGTCACCGGCAACTGCAGTGGAGGTGTCTGACTCAGGGGGGCCGGCACCACTGTGGTACACAAGTCAGTTGGTGTGGGTGCTGCAACCACTGCAGTGGGCTGGTCTGATGTGGTGGACTGGGTCCCCACTGCAGTGCCCGAGTCAGACTGGGTGGTTGTGGACTCCACTGCAGTGCATGACTCCAAGGGAGTGGAAGGGAGGCAGATGAGGTGGGCAGGACAGAGGGGGGGGACCTGGTCTCCACACCAGTGGCACTAACAGGCAGAGCGTCTGGGTTGGGGGTGGAAGAGCAAGTGGCAGGGGGGGAGGGCCTAAGCAGTCTGGGGATGCGGTATCGGTGTGTGGGGGAACCTGGGGCAGGGTGTGGCAGGGGAACCTGTGGAGTGGTGGCCTGGGGGATGGAGGAGAGAGACTGGGTGGTGGAGATGCGTGGTGGTGGTGGTTGGGTCTTGCTCTTCCTGGTCCGGGGGGACTTCCGTTATGGGGTCCTGTGTCTGCCTGCGCCTGGGGCAGGGTGTCCGGGGGCGAGGGGCACTCCCCTCTGTGTGGGTGGACTTCCTCTTCCCCCGGTATGCTGGATCAGCAGGATTGGAGGGGAAGATGCCGAGGTCACACAGGAAGATCTGCTGTGTAGGTGGGGTAGCAGGTGAGGCAAGGGAAGGGGTCTTGGAGGGAGAGGATTTGGAGGACTGCGGAGTGACACTGGATGCCTGTGTGTGCCTGTTCCCCATCCCCTGTGTGTGTGGTATCAGTCCCCTGAGGATGCTTGTGTGCACGTCTTGCCTTTCTCTTGGGTGTGTCTGTGCTGCTCGTGTCTGTGTGCTTGTGTGATTGTGCAGGTGTGCATGTGCTTTGGACAGAAGGGTGGCAGGAAGTGTGGATGGGGCAGAGGTGGGAGGGGTGAGGGACTGTTGGAGGAGGGACACTGCTACCGTCAGGGAGGAGTCCATGGACTTATTGCTCCTCTGTAGGGCAGACATACCCGTCGAGATGCCCTCCATGAACGACACCAGCTGTGTCAACAGAGTGGTGTGTGCATGGAGGACACTCAGCATTGCTGTCTGCCCTACATGGAGCTGCTAAAGGATGTACACAGACTCCTCACTCAGGGCAGCAGGGGACACAGGGGCAGGGGGTGCGGTGCCTGGCACGAAGGAGACACGCTCCCGAGCACGGGAGCCTCCACGGACCTCAGGAATGGGAGCCAATGGGAGGGCGGTGGTGGTGGTGGTGGTGGCGGGGCCAGACAGACTAGCTGGCCTTTGGTGGCTGTTGAGACCCGCCTCCACAAGGGAGTCATCCTCCGAGCTGCTGTGGTCCTCAGCTGAGGTGGATGGTGCTGAGGACTCCCCGGTGTTTCTCCCCTCGCCCTCCGTGCCACTGGGTCCCTCTGACCACTCCTCGGATGCTGACCCAGTCTGGCTCCGCTGCTCCTCCTGGTCTGTGGAGCTGTCCCCTCCTGTGGCCGTGGATGTATCTGCAAACAATTAGGGAAACAGACAAACATCAGTCACCTGCACTGACCGCACACACCACAGTAAGTAGAGCACATCACAGAGCAAGCCCTGGCATCCTTAGTTGAACATTGCCTAAAGTCCTCACACAGATTCGGGGAAGTCAATTGTCAGTCTGATGGTCAACCATGGGACTCACACCCCTCCTGCCCTTGCACCCATCTGTCTGGTGCCTGTCTGATGGTAAGACCCCAGTGTGGACACATGCAACACCTACACAGTTGTTGGACATTGCAGGGAACACGGTGAAGTATGTGAACATGCACACATCACATCTCTTGCCACTGAGTCAGTGCAGGTGTCCGGATGAAAGGGATGGCCAGAGTCTAAATAGAAATGCATGTGATGCATACCAGCACCAGACACCATGATGCACCCATGTCCGGATAGTCAATGCCACAATGGGGTGCATGTTGCACATGTCACTCCCCTGAAGGATCAGTCTCAGGAAGTTTAATGCCATGACACAGGAATGCGTGCAAAGTCATACATTACTGTCTCCAGTCACATGGCCATGGCAGGCAGCCAACAACAGTCTGCACTGTGTCACAATCCGAGGGCATGGGGAATGCAAGTTATGTGACTGACAAGTGCACATGTCCATCCCCCATAAACCACATCATCTGTACTACTATTTGTCCACGTCATACCAACTGGACATATGGGGGACATGAAACACAACTCTCTGAACATGAGCACCTCACAGTGTGCTGTGAATGAAAAACAGCTGCCTGAAAGTCACAGTCGCAAACACCTGTGTGCACAGTCAAGTGATCAGACACCTATAAGTCACAGAAGTATCGTCTATCATGGTCACATCTCCGATGGCATGCTGAGCCCTAACCGATAAACATACCAGTAGTCCTGACAACGAAGACACAGCACAATGAGACAGAGGCAGACACCTGAGGGTACATTTCACTGATCACAACATGCCAGATGATACACGGGAGTGGGAGTACAGAGTGTATTGTATGCCCTGGAGTAGGCATGACTGTCCAGCTCCACCTGTAAGAGGGTTGAGTCCTGGACAGTAGGCAGGTGGCTAAGCATGTGTGACACACTTGATACACATACTCCTGAGGCCCAAACATTGTTCCCACCAGCAGCATGGGTGTGTGCCAAATTCCACAGGGACATGTGGTGATTCAGATCAGCAAGTGGACCACATATCACAGTTACACCCAGATTACATGTCAGAACTTAGGCATTGTGTAAGCAATTGACCCACCCATGAGTCGCACAACATAGTCACGGGAACAAATGCTGTCCCCCACCTTGAGCAAAGCTAAATGCAATGACACAGTCCCCAAATGACACAATTTCCTGACTATAAGGGCCACACATATGCGTATCAGAGGAGAAGTGGGCATGTCACAAATGAGGGACATGGGTCCTGGACCACATGACTGATGTACTGTGGAAGTTTAACCAGGCCAGAGGAGGGCACACAGCATGTCAGACAAAGTGCACAGTGCAGTCATGGACTCACCCCTCCTTGCTGCTGTCTGCCCTTCAGCTGCCCATCCAGGTCAGGGAAGACCACCGCCAGGATCCGGAGCATGTGGGGGTCAGGGTCCGGTGTCCGCCCCTCCTGCGAGGAGGCGACAGCTTCAGCTGGCTCCTTGCGATCCTCCGGGTCCAGCCCCGAAGGTCCTGCCACCTCTTCTGGCAGTTGCGGATCCTGCGCCTGTAGACCCCCACGGATCTTACTTCCCGGGCGATGGTCAGCCAGATTTCCTGCTTCTGGTGGGCATCAACCTGTGAGGATGACAAAGTGAAAAGGCCATTACTACACATGCAACATATACGTGCATCACACAGTTGGATATACATGTCTCAATCACAGGGGCATATGATGTACACAGGCAGTGCAACAATGGCTATGAACAGTTTGCCAGCAGTCACTACATGGTATCATTGCATGGGAAGTAAACCTAGTTGGAATGCACTGTTACTGCACTGTACCAGTTCAGTGCATGTAACTACACACTTTGGGGTGTGACAACTACTCAGTGAGCATGCTAGCCAGTGGTGTGCACACTGTGAGTCCTGCTAGTCAGACAACATGCACAATTAGTAAGGCAGTGGACAGCACACTCACCTGCTCCCCTGGTTTCCCATACAGCTTGCTGTACTGTGGAAGGAGGCTGTCCAGCAGGGCCTGGTTCTCCTCAAGGCTGAAGGCTGGGGCTCTCTCCACAGTACGTGCCATTGCAGTAGCCAGAGGATGCAGAAACAGCAGCAGTGTTGGTGGCAGATGTCGTCCTGGAGCATGTAGTGCAGGCAAGTGAGCTCTCAGGGGAACAGCCAGCATTATATGTGTGCTGCAGAGGCAGATACTGTCCCATGTGTCCAATTGATAGGTCCAAGTCGTTTGCATCGTCTGAATCTGACCAATCCATGGAATAGCAGCACTAATACACGCCCACAGTATCCTTCAAATCTTCAACTTCATGACACCCATGATTTTGCAACATTGTTGTGGCTGGCCAACTGAATTCACTGCATCAGACTCGTTGGAGCTTCGAAAACGCGTCTGTTGCCATGCCAGGCCCCAGCCAATGCGTGCACACCGATCGGTCCATTGCTGTACAACGCGTATTTCGGGATACAACGCGTACCCGTTCCCAACACATGCAATGGGCCGGCCGGGCACACCGATCGGTCCATTGCTGTACAACGCGTACCCACTCACAACACATGCAATGGGCCGGCCGGGCACACCGATCGGTCCATTGCTGTACAACGCGTATTTTGGGATACAACGCGTACCCGCTCCCAACACATGCAATGGGCCGGCCGGGCACACCGATCGGTCCATTGCTGTACAACGCGTACCCGCTCCCAAAACATGCAATGGGCCGGCCGGGCACACCGATCGGTCCATTGCTGTACAACGCGTACCCGCTCCCAAAACATGCAATGGGCCGGCCGGGCACACCGATCGGTCCATTGCTGTACAACGCGTACCCGCTCCCAATACATGCAATGGGCCGGCCGGGCACACCGATTGGTCCATTTCTGTACAACGCGTCCCTGAACAGGTCAGTCGCATATGTCACCATGCTTGTCACTGGTGAACGTATGCCAGCCACATATACCTGCCAGAGACCCAGGGGCACACCTACAACACCACACCCAGTCCACACTGTTTCCTAAGGTATGTAAGGCTGCATTTCCTTCTCTGTGTATGGGGGTTAACATGTGGTTTCTGTGGTGGCACTTGTGGGCAGCCACACCCAGGCTGTGCATGTGTTCATGGGGACAGGGTCCTTTGTGTGTTGTGCACATGACCACTGTGATGTGCAACAGTTCATTTTGGAGCATGTGGCATGGTCACATTTCCAGGTTGTGTATGTGTATGACATGTCACATACCCCCAGGGTCCCATGTGGGAAGGCATGTACGTCACAGGATGACCCATTGCCACAATAGTGATGTCCCTCCACAGTCTGTGTGCATGTTGTGTTTCCGATGTCTTTGATTCCATGTGCACGATGGGAGCCAGTCTCCACATCAACGTTGTTTGTGCATGGACTTTGATGTTGTGCGTCACTGGCGTCCATGTCTGTCCTGTGGATGCTATAAATAACAAGGATAGGGAGTGAAGAGGTGCACCTCGTGGGTGCTAGAGGTGGATACGTCCTCCTCAGGTAAACATATGAAACAAAAGAGAGATCCACCTCAAAAGAGGTTGTAATAAGGAAATGTGTTTCCAAACTTGGTAGGAAACACACAATGTTTGCTTTGATACCCCTCACACACCAAAAGGACCCTTGGTGTCATGCTTCATCATAGGGGTCTTCCCGCCCCAGCTGCGGGACGGGGCGTGCTGCGACCAGCGACTACGCGGGAGCACTGATATTTGTAGTGCTATGTGTGGTGTAGGGGTAGTGAGAGGAAGGGTCGGGGGTGAATGCGAAAAGTGAGTTAAAAAGAACCTGGCCTCATGGACTTAAGGAATTTAATAGGTCATAAAGGCTGGTACTATTAAAAGGGTGGTTCGGAGATGTCCTGCGTGTAATGTGCGGATACTCCTGGGTGTGTCAACATGTTTCGAAGCCACAAGGCTTCTTCATCAGGACTGAAAAATGATCCCTTCAGTTCTCACTATGTTGCTATCAATAAATGTGTGATATATACAAAAAATGTTAAAAAAGGGGGATGCATAATATACAGTACCCAATCAAATAATGGTAAAGAGTGAGCCCACTCAGTATTTCTGAAGTGTAAGCTAGAGAAAGCAGGAGTTAATGCTCCATGAGCCTTTATAACGGTTGGGAAGGGTGTTGCCACGTGTTCTGGTCAACAGCTCCTCGCTTTTGATAACGCCATCTCACTACCCCTACACCACACATAGCACTACAAATATCAGTGCTCCCGCGTAGTCGCTGTTCGCAGCACGCCCCGTCCCGCAGCTGGGGCGGGAAGACCCCTATGATGAAGCATGACACCAAGGGTCCTTTTGGTGTGTGAGGGGTATCAAAGCAAACATTGTGTGTTTCCTACCAAGTTTGGAAACACATTTCCTTATTACATTGTCCTGCGGATGCGACAGGGGCCACTACCTGTGGGAGTCATGTTTCATTTTCTGATGTGTACATGATACGCCATGTCATGCCAGTGTCCATGTGGCAAGACAGGGTCACTGGGAATCTACCTGTCAATGAGCTGTGATGCCTGTGGCGCATCTGTCCAGACATGTCACTGTGGTGTGTGTGTGGAACGTGACAGCAGTAAATGGGTACTGTGACACATCCCATAGCACAACCTGGTACCTGTTGTGCACACATGTTGTACTGAGAAGTTAGATGATGGCCATGTAGGTGCGAGTTATGTCCGACAGAACGGCACACACATCAAGTACTTGTGTCACGTAATGATGTTTCATGTGAAATTGTGTATGGTGAATGGCACATATGTGGGGTGACTGACAATCTTTTTTCCTTCAACCTATGCACTGCAGGGCTCCAGCTGTCCATAGACCATTCCCTGACCTGGCAACGATGGTGGAACGTGACAGCATCCGACGGTACCACTTCACTAGGCAGCTGATTGAGGATTTGGCAGTGCGCTTGGCACCACATTTGCAACTTGGCCGGACGTACCCTACGGCGCTGACCCCCAAGGTGAAGGTAATGGCAGCCCTACACTTCTTTGCCACCGGTACCTTTCAACACACTGTTGTGACTGCCGGTGGGATGTCACAGACTATGTTCAGCCGTGTGCTACGCGATGTTTTGGAGGCAATGTTGAGATGCCTGAACCAGTACATCTATTTCCCTACACGTCAACAACTCACTGACGTCAAGAGTGACTTCTATGCCCTGGGGAGGATGCCACATGTCATTGGCTCCATTGATGGGACACATGTGGCTTTGATACCACCACAGGCACATGAGCAGGCATACCGGAACCGTAAACATTACCATTCGATCAATGCTCTGGTGGTATGTTTAGCAGATATGAGCATCACACATGTGTGTGCCCGTTTTCCTGGTTCAGCACACGATGCCTACGTGATGAGGAGTAGTCGCATCCCGAGGATGATGGCACAGATGCAGAACCAGCGTGCCTGGCTTGTCGGTGTGTACTGACTTTGTACCATTGTGTGTGTTCTGATCTGTAGTATTCCACCCACTTTTCCAAATCAGCTAATGTGCACTTGTCTGTCCGTAGGTGACTCCGGATACCCCAACATGCCGGGGTTGCTGACACGCCTCAGGAACCCTGACACCAGCCCAGATGCGCTACAATGAGGCACATGGTCGGACCAGGAGAGTGATAGAGCGGACCTTTGGTCTCCTGAAGAGCCGCTTCCGCTGCCTGGACAAGACAGGAGGGGCCCTCCCATATGCCCCAGCAAAGGTGTGCAATATTGTCATCGTCTGCTGCATGCTACACAACCTGGCAGTGCGGAAGGAGTTGCCTCTCATCCTGGATGACGATGACCAACGTCCGCCACCTGTGGAGGATCCTGGCCTGGACCACGATGCCAGTGATGATGATGATGGTGATGTCCACACACAGCTCATCACCAACTTCTTCAGCTGAATGTGAGTATCCAGGGAGATGTAATGTGAATGACGTGAGTTTGCATGATATGTGTGGGTGGTGCTCTGGTGCTGTTTGAGTGTGGCCATGTGCTACTTGAGTGGATGCGTGCAGCAATGTGTCCTTCCAGGTAGTCTGAACTCCCCAACAGTTCTGACATGCTAACTTGGTTTTGTGTAGTTGTCTTGTGACATGTATTGGGCATGAGTATTGCAGTACTGTCCTGTTCTACAGTGATTTTAACTGTGTGTCATGTCTGTCCTTCACAGGGTGCTTACTGTGTACTTTGGTCAACTTGGATCCCCCGACACCATGATTCAGCTTTCAGGGTGGCAGCAGTAGTTTCCCTACAAGTGATGTGCCACACACCCCTGGACTTCATATCTTCTGCACTTGTTGACTGTGTGGCCACTGCCACGTGGGTAAACCTTGCATTTGTAGTGGAAACAACATGTTGCTAATGTGTAATAAACCTGTGCTTCACTTTGGGATGTGCGTTGTCTGTGGTCACACATCTGACTGACATTTGCTTACTGCACCTGTGGGCTAGTTGACACAGACTCTGAATAGGTGTGGTGTCTGTGCATTCCACTGTATTTCCTGGCAACATCACTGTGGGCGATGAGTCCGATGGCCCTGGTGTCTGTGTTGTGTAGCCCTAGTGGTATGTCTCCCTCATATGTGTCACGTCTACATGACTCACACAACGGTGTTGTACTTGCTGTAGCAGTTAGCATACACAGTGTAATTTGGCAGAACATCATCACCATAACAGTATCCACATTTGAATAACAACAGTGGCAAGTATGGTGTACTAGTGATTTTATTTACAGAAATGTGTGTGTGTATAGTGCACAGGATGGTGGGTGCTGTACATTGGGATTGTGATCCAAAGTTCCCAGATGAGTTGGAAGTCTTGGTAGCAGAAATGTCCTGAGTGAAGTACACAGTCATATGATACATTAGTCCAACTTGAACTCCCCATGTCATGTGGGAAAGTACTGTTGCATTCGACAGGGTGAAACGTTTGCACACAAAGGATAATTTCCAGAACAGGTGTTGGCTTCCTGGGGAGGTACGTGGCCATCAACCTCTCAGTTTTCCTTCCTCGGACGACCCCTCTTCTTTGGGGGGACCCTCACGTGCAGGCTGCTGCGGTGCAGGGGAGTCTCCGCCAGAGTCCTCCTCCCTCCCTGTGGCGGTGTCAGTTGTTGCAGCACCAGATGTTGTGGGCACACAGGGAGGTGTGGCCATGTTGGTGCTAATCTGGCGGAGGCATGTCAATATGTCCCTATGCACCGCTGTGAGTTCTTGCAATGTGTCCCACTTGGACTCCATGCGAGACATGTGTGTCTCCACACGGGACATGTGGGAGTCCAAGCGGGCATGATGGGCAGCCTGCTGCTGTTGTATGTCCTTGAGGATCCCCACTACCTGTCTGACCTCTCCGGTGCTATCCTGGTACGCATCAGCGATGCGTGCCAGTTGTGGGTCATCATGCAGTCCAGACCCCTCTGCAAGCAGCGACGTATGTCTACCACCCCTCCCACCACCCCTGGCGACACGTGCAGGACCTGCGGTGGCACGCACAGGTGACCCGAGGCCTTCTTGGGGGTTGTTAGTGGTGTTGTCATCCGTTGCTCCACGGTGGGCCTGGGGCCCTGTGCTGTTGTCAGCGGTGGTCCTTGGTCTGTCCGTGTCGGCGGGGGTGGTCTGTATGTTGGCAGTTGTTGGAGGGGTGGGTGCAGGGGGTGCAGATGCTGGTCCAGCTGGTGCTGCATGATGACTCACACCGGAGGTGCCAGGTAGGTCTTCGCCATCCGAGGAGGGCAGAGGCTGTTCCACACCAGTGAGCTCTTGGTCCCCCGGAGCCTGGGACAGGGACTCCTCCTCACCTGCTGCTGTGTCCCCATCATCATCACCTGTATTTGGAGGAGACACACATTGTATGTAATGTTTCTACAGGCATCAATGGTTCACACACCTGACAGTTGTGACTGTACCTCTGGATGCGGGCATGTACATTGCATTGTCCTAAGTTGTCACAGTAAGAGGTTGATATTGGTGTAGCACATTGTCATGCATACCTGGGGCATTTCAATATGAATGTTGAGGTGTGTGCATGGCCAGCATTGGTTGTATTTGGTGGACATCCGGCCATCTTTCTCCACCTGGCCCAGTTATCCCACCATGAAGCATGCCACCCTTGCAGTGGGTTCAGGTTGACTCTCAGGATGTCATTCAGTGGTGTTGTGCTGTTTGTTGGTGCACAGTTCCCAGCAGGGCCTTGTGCTCCCTACAGCAGTAGCCAGTGTCAGCCATCTTGTCAGTCCTTATCCACTCCCTGTGATGTGAGCATGGTTCAGAGTGGTGTTGATGGGCCAATTGTGAGGGTGAGCAGTATCTGTGACTCCAACTCCCATCATGCTATTGCCTACACCCCCTTCCCAGCATGCCCGTACTTCCTTCCTTTTGACTCTGCTTCCCTGTGGGGTAGTGTGCCTGTGCTGACAGGAAGGCTGACAGTGTTGTCCTTGCGTTAGTTTGGCTACAAGTCCCAGGTGTGTCCCTGTGCTTCACACAGCATTACCCAGGGTGGTGGTTCTTTGTGGGATCTTCATTTGGTATGTGAGGCATTGCATTCTCCCAGGTGGGTTATGTGGAGTTTGTGTTGAGGGGGTGTGTGAGGTGAGCTGCTTGTAACTATGGTCAGTGCTGTGAGTCCTCCTTCCCACCCAGCAGATATCCCACCATGCAACGTGCTTGCATTGCAGAGAGTGCAAGTTGGCTTTCAGGATGTCAGGCAGTGGTGTTGTGCTGTTTGTTGGTGCACAGTTCCCAGCAGGGCCTTGTGCTCCCCACAGCAGTAGCCAGTGTCAGCCATCTTGTCAGTCCTTATCCACTCCCTGTGATGTGAGCATGGTTCAGAGTGGTGTTGATGGGCCAATTGTGAGGGTGAGCAGTATCTGTGACTCCAACTCCCATCATGCTATTGCCTACACCCCCTTCCCAGCATGCCCGTACTTCCTTCCTTTTGACTCTGCTTCCCTGTGGGGTAGTGTGCCTGTGCTGACAGGAAGGCTGACAGTGTTGTCCTTGCGTTTGTTTGGCTACAAGTGCCAGGTGTGTCCCTGTGCTTCACACAGCATTACCCAGGGTGGTGGTTCTTTGTGGGATCTTCATTTGGTATGTGAGGCATTGCATTCTCCCAGGTGGGTTATGTGGAGTTTGTGTTGAGGGGGTGTGTGAGGTGAGCTGCTTGTAACTATGGTCAGTGCTGTGAGTCCTCCTTCCCACCCAGCC
Organism: Calotriton arnoldi; assembly: GCA_963921515.1. Classification (NCBI taxonomy): domain Eukaryota; kingdom Metazoa; phylum Chordata; class Amphibia; order Caudata; family Salamandridae; genus Calotriton; species Calotriton arnoldi. Next base: position 1,066,752 of record CAWUFW010006492.1, read on the forward strand.
AGATATCCCACCATGCAACGTGCTTGCATTGCAGAGAGTGCAAGTTGGCTTTCAGGATGTCAGGCAGTGGTGTTGTGCTGTTTGTTGGTGCACAGTTCCCAGCAGGGCCTTGTGCTCCCCACAGCAGTAGCCAGTGTCAGCCATCTTGTCAGTCCTTATCCACTTCCTGTGATGGGAGCATGGTTCAGAGTGGTGTTGATGGGCCAATTGTGAGGGTGAGCAGTATCTGTGACTACAACTCCCATCATGCTATTGGCTACAGTGACTTCACCAGCATACACAGAATTCCTTCCTTTAAGTGAGCTTCCCTGTGAGGTGGTGTTCTAGTGGTGGCAAAATATCAGGCAGTGTTTGTTGGTTATATTTGTGCCACTGCCTTGCTCTATTTGTTGTTAGGTTTGTACATGTCATGACACAGTTACATATCACTATGAGATGGCATGTATTGTGTTTATCTAACTGACATACACATCTTGGGATGATTATCTTTTGGTTGCTGTTGATTTACTAGGGGTGGATGGTTTGACTGTCCCCTTGACAGTGATGTGTGTGTATTGGCACACAATATTGTGTATATTAGTTGTGTACTCACCAGGCTCTGGGATGTCTGTTAGTCCATATACGCTCACTGGTGGTAGGATGGCCCGCACCTTCTCCTCCCAGGGCCTGAGGTATACTGGTTTTGCAGGAGGGCCACTGCTGGTGTGCTGGCTGAGGAGGTAATCCTTCTTGAGTAGGTCTCTGACCCTCCTGCGCACATCATACCACCTGTTCTGGATGTCTTCCTTTGTGCGCAAACATGGTGATTGTGCGTTCACCCTGTCGACGATCCTCGCCCACATCTTGGTTTTCTGCGACATGGGGGTCTGTTGGACCAATGTGCCAAACAACTGTGGCTCTACCCTCAGGATCTTGTCTACCATGACTTCCAATTCACTATCTAGGAACTTTGGATTCTTCTTTAGGGGCATGGTGATGGGTGGTGGTGGTGGTGATTGATGTGTGTGTGTGTGCAAGTGAGGGTGTGTGTGTGTAGGTTTTGCTGGGTGTGTGTGAGGGTGCTATTTGTTGAGGTGCTAATGGTGTGTGGCTTTTGTGTTGGATGAGCTGTGTGTGTGTCTGTGTTTGCTGTGTGATGGTGTTCTGTGCTGGCAGGTCAGTGGAATTTGCAAAGGATCATGGTAGGGATTTGTGGGCTTTATGTAGGTGGAGTTGGGGGTGTGTCCTTGTTCCATTTTTTTCACCCCCTGTATTTATTGGCTTTGTCATTGATTGTTTGGCCCTTTTTTTGTATTTTTTCATTTGTGATTATTGTGCATGTAGGAGTCGTTCTTCTGACCGAGTAGGACGTTGCAGTTGTCTCGTGCGCGTCTCTCTGAGTCGTTCCCACTGTGTTTCAGCTCAGTTTCATATGCGGCGTACGCGTCGGTCACGGAGTATTGTGTTTGTTTGGCTGGGTTTTGTATGCGTGTCGGTCGTACGGCTTGGGCTCCGTACGAATCGGTCTGAATTTGCACCCATTGCATCGTACTGCGCAGGTCGGAGTTCGCGGGTACGCTTTCGGTCGGGTTATTTCCTGATGCGTGTCGGTCGGTTCGATTCGCGTGGTTTCCCGGCCGGATAGCTTGTTTCCGTCCGGGTCGGTCGTTCGCCTTGTGTTCCGTACGAGTCGGTCGTGATTCCCATGCATTTCATCGTACTACCCGGGTCGGACGGCGCCGGTACATGTTGGTCGGACTAAATTCCAGTACCGAGTCAGTCGGTATTTTTTCCGGCCCGAATCAGAATCGGCCCTTGTGTGTTTATAGTGGATAACTTTAATTAAAGTAATATTAAAAATAAGGGTCTACCATTACATATAAATATTTAATTATAAATTAATGTTATTTAATAATTAATATAAATGTATTATTATGTTGTAATAAATATATATTGATTATATATTTAAATATTTAATATATATAAAGAATATAAAAATATTAATTATTAATTAAAATGTTCTAATATTAAATATATAATTAAGTATCATGTATAGTAATTAGAAAATATAATATTTAGATGATATATATACAAATTAAAAAATATTAATATATTTAAGAATATTTTGAATATTATATTATTATATTTATATGTTTTTTTAATTATTTACACATAAAAATATATAGTTTAATTAATTGTTATAGTGCATATTAAAGAAATTCTTGTTTATGTAGAGTCTAGTTAGTGTTGTTATATTAATTGTATTGCTAAAATTAATTTAGATATGTTTAGTGCCCAGCACCTATTATGACTTTATACTAACTGGAGTGGGAATAGTAAATTAATTAAGTTCAGTGTCCAGCATCTACCCTGACTTAATACTAACTGGAGTGGGAATAGTATCTTAATTAAGTTGAGTGTCCTGCACCTACCCTGACTTAATACTAACTGGAGTTGGAATAGTAAATTAAGTAAGTTTAGTGTCCAGCACCTACCCTGAATTAATACTAACTGGAGTGGGAATAGTAAATGTATTTATTTAAGGGTTCTGCACCTACTCTGACTTTATACAAAGTGGAGTGGGATTAATTAATTAATTAGGTTTAGTGTCCAGCATCTACTCTGACTTAGGGGCCGATTCCGATTTGGGCCGGAAATCTTTCCGACCGAGCCGGACCCGGAGAGATTTCCGACCGAATCGGACCCTAGCAGTCCGACCGAACGAGTACGATGCGCATGTATGCCATCGGACTCGATTCGGTCGGACTCCCATTGAAGTCAATGGGAGCCAGTCGTACGACGCGTACACGGGCTCCCATTGACTCAATGGGCACAACGCGAACAAGGGCGCCCCCTACAACGTGTTCACGTCGATGCGGGTCACACCATACATGCACGTGTAGGGGGGACCCATGTGTCCCCCCTGTGTGCGACTCGCACGCCTACGCTTCCAGGGGGTCCGACACGGACCCCCAAAGTGCGGCTCCGACAGCTCCTTGGAGCCGGGCTGCGCGAGTCGGTCGGAGCGGTCGAGGTGCGCATCGTACTTACCCGGCCGGGGAACGTCTCCATTGCGAGGTGCGCGTCGTCCCCGTGCGAGTCGGTCGGAGCGGTCGGGTCCTGCGAACGAGTCGGTCGGAAATTTCGCGAGCGCACCCATCGTACTCGCTCGCCCGTACGCACGTACGACTCGGTCGGGAAATAGGGCTCCGAATCGGATCCGGTTAAGCCGAATCCGATTCGGTGCCCTACCGGCCGAGATCGGAATCGGCCCCTTAATAGTAACTGGAGTGGGAATAGTAAAATATTTAAGTTTAGTGTCCAGCACCTACTCTGACTTAATACTAACTGGAGTGGGAATAGTCAATTAATTAAGGTTAGTGTCCATCACCTACCCTGACTTTATACTAACTGGAGTGGGAATAGTAAATTAATTAAGTTTAGTGTCCAGCACCTACCCTGACTTTTAAAAAAAAAAAAATTATTGGCAATTGTAATATTTTGCACGTTGACATTCATAAAAAAAGCACTGATGTAAAGGAACAATATTGGCAGGTGACATGGGAATGTCAGTCGAAAGTATTGAGACATACAGATCAGAGTAATCAAGCAAATACGAAAAATCAAAGAACATTATTAGCACTTGTATCCACCTGTCCCTATCACAGATCATGTTGTGTAAATGTTTTCAACCCAGTCTTCAGTTGCTGGGCAAACATGGCCAGCTGCGCATATACTACATGATATCTTATTTCTGCAGCCTACTCTGTACCGGGTTGTGATGTATTCTGAGTCTTAGCTTTAAGCCAGGTTAGAAATGGGCCCCAAATATCTTTTGGGCGAGATGCCACTGGCATCAACTCCCAACAGGCAGTGATTTGTTCCTGGCAGAACGTAACATCAACAATCCAGTCTTTGAGCTTGGGAGAGTGAGGCCTGCCCCATTTCATAGCGACCCTGCGCTTTACCAGTAATAGCATCATGGCCAGTAATCTATGAATCCCCACCGGCATATCTTTTACATATCCCAATAGGCCCATTGTTGCACCCAGTGTTATTTGTATTGTAAGTATTTCGCTAATAGTTTGGAAGATCTCCTCCCAGTATGCTACTATTAGGGGGCAGCTCCAGGCCACGTGTAGGAACGTGGCCTGGTCTGTGCGACATCTCCAGCACTCCGCGTTCTGCCTAACTCCCATTCGGTGCAATTGTATGGCTGTTCGATAATATTGGTTGAGGAAGTTAAAATGAATTAGCCTAAGTTTATAGTTGGGGGATAGTTGCTCTAACTGCGCGCAACAGAACTTCCATTCCACCTCTGTCACTTGTGGTTGTAGCTCAGTATTCCATTGGTCTCTGTTATTTGGTCTGGCCACCGGGTATTGTGCTTGCATGGAGGTGTAGAGCCTAGTGATGAGTTTTTTTGCTGCAGGATTTGTAATTATGTTTTCAAGGGCATGATGAATAGGTGGTGTCTGTGGGAATGTGTCATGAGTTTGCCGACAAACTGCACGTATGCGGTAGTATAGCAAAGTATCGGAGAAAGAAGGGGGGGCTGTCGGTCGGAGCAGGAAGCTCAAGAAAGCCCTCCTCCCTGTACAAGTACGTGTATTTTTGAATACCCATCTTCTGAGCTCTCGTTATTGCTCCTTTGTCCTCTAGTGGCAGCATTTGTGGATTTTTGGCCAATTGTATGGAGGGGGCGTATAGTATCTGCATGTTTGCACGTTTTCACAAGCCATCCCAGGCCCACCGCAGTGTTTCCGTAGTGTCAATTTCCTGTCTGGGGCGTTTATATGGGCTGTATAACGCCACCGACAACCGGGTGGGTGCTGCCCTCTCAACTTCCACCGCTACGTGGGGCTGAAATGGGATTGGGTGTAACCAAAAGTGCAAGTATTTCACCTGGGCACAATATGCGTACAGTTGGAAGTCTGGCGCACCCAAACCACCCTGACTTTGTGGAAGTGTGAGTGTTTCCCAGGCGATCCTAGCTTGCCCTCCCGCCCATACAAGTGATATCAAGAGTGATCGTATCCTGGTAAAAAAGGCTTGAGTAAGTATGAGAGGGACATTAGCGAATATGTAAAGGAACTTAGGGAGCACGATCATCTTTGCTATCGCTATACGTCCTGCCAAAGTCAGCGGCAGTGCAGCCCAGAATTTAATTTTCCCCTCTAGCCAAGTGATAGTGCGTCCTATATTCATGTTCCACAGTTCTTGAACATCCCTGCTCAGCCATATCCCCAAATATTTCCCAGGGACTTCTGCCCAGCAGTGTGGGCAGTCTATCTCAAATGGTCTAGTATCCTCTGTTAGTGAAAACAAAAGTGGATTTTTTCCAATTTATTTGTATACCAGACATACCACCGAAGCGCGTCAGTTCGCGAAGCACCGAGGGAAGATTATCGTGTGGCTGTTTAATATATATTGTCATGTCGTCCGCATATTGTGAAATAAGTATCCCTCTAGTTGTGAAGCAAAGCCCTTTTTCCGCATGATGTTGTCTCAGCCGAGCCGCAAGCGGCTCCATTGCGATCGCGAAGAGCAAGGGTGAAAGAGGACACCCCTGCCTAGTGCCGCGTGTAATTGGGAAAGCCTCAGTGATCTGACCGTTGACAAACAGGCGGGCAGTGGGGTCAGTGTATAGCAGTCGTATTTGTTTTATAAAAAGAGGGCTAAATCCCAACCGTTGTAGAACAAAGAAAAGAAATGACCACTCAAGAGAGTCAAAGGCCTTGGTGGCATCCAATAGTGCTGCTACTGCTGGGAGATGGGGGTCTAGGTAATGTAGAATTGTGAAGAAGGTGCGCAAGTTATGAGACGTCGACCTCCCAGGAATAAATCCTGATTGGTCTGGCCTGGCAATTAATGTTAACAGTGGCTGAATTCGATTTGCCAATAATTTGGCATAAATTTTATTGTCGGTATTTATGAGCGACAATGGACGATATGAATCGCATTTATTCATTGCCTTGTCAGATTTGAGTAACAACAGGATACTCGCCTCTCTGAGAGTTGGAGGTAATATTCCACTGTCTAAAGATTCTTGGTACATTGCCATGACATGGGGAATAAGAATTGAGGCGTAGCTTTTATAAAATGATACCGGTAGGCCATCTAGCCCGGGGGCTTTATCTGGTGGCAAACTATTTATGACACTCACCACCTCTTCTTCGCTAAATGGTTCATCCAAATACGCTCTGTGGGCATTGCTGAGCCAAAGCAGCTCTATGGAATCGAAATAGGCTTGCATAGTCTCTACAGTGGCATTGTGTTGCGATGTGTATAATTGCGAATAATATTTGACCATGTGGTTTTTGATTTCCTGTGGGCCCCGCACTGCCTGTTGCGTTTCATCCTGTAATTCAGTGATGTAATCTGAAGTGCGTGGTGGTCTCAGCAAATTCGCTAACGTCTTCCCAGGTCTGTCCCCTTCCCCGTATTTCCTAGCTTATGCATCCCTTCCTAAGAAGTTGACCTCCCTCTGCGCCTCCTCCTCATATTCGGTAAGTTTAATTCTAATCTGTAGCAGCAACGCCTCATCGCCACTGCTAAAATAATTAAGTTCCAACTCACAAATTTGCGTTTCTAGGGTAGACAGGGTGTGCCATATTGCCTGGAGCACCCCAGCTTGACGAGCTATACAATTGCCATGAATTACCACCTTGAAGGCCTCCCAGAGTGTTGACGGGGAAGATACTGAACCCTCATTTACTGCAAAGTAGTCTAAAATGTCTCGTTTTATTTCTTCCTTAAAAGCTGCATCTAGCAGGGCGTGAGGTGGAAGCCTCCACGTGAAGGTGCGTCTGGGCATTGCTTCAACTTGGAAGCTTAGCAAACATGGCGCATGATCTGAAAGCGTGCGAGGGAGGTATCTAATATCTACTGTCCCTGTAGCTATGTCTTTTGATATCAGCCAGAAATCTATACAGGACCAGGCTGAGTGATGGGCTGATATACATGTGCCTTCCAAATCATCTGGGTGCCGCTCTCTCCATATATCCAACAAATCACCTTCTTTCAATATGGCGTTTAGTGTAGCACCAGTATTGGGATGCAATGTGCGCGACGTTCCCTTACGGTCCCTGGAGTCATCAAGGACGGCGTTATAGTCCCCACCCCAAATGATAGTGTCACACCCAGTTTTACGTATTTGAGCCCAAACGTCAATATAGAAATCATGGGAGTCTGAGTTTGGGCCGTATACTGTGACCAGTACTGTCCTCAATGTACCCAGTGTGCCTTCTAGTAAGAGGTATCTTCCCTCAGGATCGGACCTTAGCAGTGTCTGTTTCCAACCAATACCCCTGCGAATTAAAATTGCAGTGCCCCTGGCAAAATTAGAGTAGGCCGCTAGATATATGTTCCCCCAGTGTCTATGTTTTAGCGCGGTGTTTGTCGCGCTAGATAAATGCGTTTCTTGTAAGAAACCATTGTCTATTCGATGTCGAACCAGGTAGGATTGCACCAAACGGACCTTCCTGTGATCGTTCAATCCTCTAATGTTCCATGTTATGCAATTATATGTTGTCATCACATATACTGTACAATACTTGATCTATTGTCCCGCAACCTATGCCATTTTGCAACGTACATGTCAACTTTGTTAATGTACATGTTTGCCATTTTAATTTGAAACTCCCAATACCCCCCCTTAGTAAACCACCCCCACCCACTCCAACCCCCCAATGAGGTTGAGCTAACATATCCCACCCTCTAAGTAAACTTAGCTGAGGAAACCAAAGAAGAACTAATCACCCGATCACTGAGTGAATATATGGGAGCACTCCCTTGGGGGCATGGAGCAACCGGCGTACACCCCAGTACGAGAACTGGGTGGCTGAGAAGTATGATCTGTCTACGCCACATGTGCAGACAGTTATCTAAAACAATACCATAACACTTTTCTCGCTTGGCCCGTCAGTGCGCAATACTACCTTGGAAAATAAGGACAGTGCAATATTGTTCCCAACTACGGCAGCCTGTGCGCCCCTGCATATCTCTGCTAGTCATTGTCACTTAAATTCTGGTCTGTATTTCGTTGTCTGTCGGTACTCGCCTTCTGTTTCTTTGACCCACCGATATGCTTAGCAAATTTTAATGCTGACTTCGAGTCTGTGAAAAAGTGTGTGTCATTGTCATGCGTGACCTTTAGCTTAGCAGGGTAGAGCAGGGTAGAGCAGGGTAGAGCAGCGCGTATGGCACGTATAGCGCGTATGATATTTTGGTGTCGATAATAGTGTATTTTTTTTAATGAATATAGGATGTCGATATTAGTGTAGTCGATAATTTTGTGTCGATAAAAATGTAGGTCGATATTGTGTCTGTCGATATTATGTCAGTGATTCGTAAGAAAAAACACTCGTTCTTGGGACGGTAGTGGACCCTACCTTAAAGGTATATGGCCTACTAGGGCAGGCCCCTATTTGCTTAATAAAGGACTTAGAGTTGTTGACCACGAGATCCTGCTCCCGCATAAACTGGACAAAAGAATTTATTAACGTTTGTAACCCCCGTTCCGTCCTGGCCATCAGGGCGGCGTCATCTGCATACAGCAGAACAGGAACACCACGTCATCCTACCTGCGGAAAATCCACCCTAGTCTCTAAAAGGGTCTTCTCTAGGCCGTTGATGTATACATTAAATAGGAAAAGGGCCAGGATGCAACCCTGTCTTACCCCTCTCCTGATAGGGAACAAGCGTGAGGCCTTCATGTTTCCAGAATAACGCACAGCAGCCCTGGTGTCTTGGTGGAGATCCTGTAGTAAAAGGACTATTTCATTGTCCACACCCAAGGAGAGCAGGGTCTGCCACAAGCTGCTTCTATTCACGCAATCGAATGTGGAAGCAAGGTCCATAAAGACCAAGAAAATAGTGCCAGTGCGGGCAACCGTGTACTTGTTCACTATCAGGAAGAGGTTCAGACATTGCTCTATATTTGAGCGACCGGAACAAAACCTGTATTGGGAGTCTGACAGACTGTTGCTCTCTGCAGCCCAGGTGGATAGTCTATCTAACAGGATTCGTCCAACCACTTTGACCACAGAGTCCAGCAGGGAAATGGGCCTATAACAGTGTGTACTCTCTCTGTTCCCTTTTTTGAAGACGATGACAATAGTGGAGGTGGCCCATGAGGCCGGGCACCAGACAAGGTGCCTCATCAACGTCTGGCCCACACCCAGTTCGACTGAGAGGACCGTTGGGGTCTGCCTGCACAGTCCAGGGTCTTGCTTAGCCCAGCTGCTGTGGGTCCAGTCCAAACCTTCCATATCTCTCTCCCCTTTGTGCTCACCTGAGCCCCGAGCCAATATTATATACGTTTTGACATTGTGGCCCCTATATACCAGCACCCAGTGACATTGGCGGGGAGGGCCTGGTTCCCGTCGGGTCGATCACGGCAGCTGGAAATCAGTCGTGGCCAGGAGTCCATTTTACCTTTTACCTTTCCATTTGTTTGAATAACTCAGAATCAAGATGGCGACCGTTACCAGCCCATAGGGAACAGTCTTATGAGGATCGGCACAGTCGGTCATAGAAATTAAAAGAGGACTTGGTTCATCTTTCACTGGCATTAAAAGGAAGGTAGGACTACTCTATGTGCATTCTAATGCTTCTATGAGGAAAACTTGTAAGTCTTATCATCTGGTTCATCCCAAGGATCGGCCATACTATTAAGGGGCTCTGTCTCTATCCCATGTGCAATCTAACACATCTATGGGAAAACTTGTAGGTCCTATCATCTGGTTCATCCTAATGATCGGCCATACTGTAAAGGGGCTTTGCCTCTTTATTTTTTTACTGGCCTGATTGTCTTTCTCTGACCCCTTACATACCACCAGCTGTTTAGTTTGGTAACTAGATCCATCGCCAATCGGTCTTTTCTTTATTAAAAAAAAACATTAGGATCCCGCACATTCGCTCCCGCCTTCACAAGGATTCACCTTGGCCTCTCACATAATGGATATAAGTCTTGTCTCCGCAGGACCCAACTCCTTCACTGTTATTTACCCACCTAACCTCTCCAATAATCTGGCCAAAAAACACAAACACCGGTTACTCAAAACCCGACCCGAAACATTAATCTCAGATGCTTACTTTTGTATCAACAAGGGTAAACTATCTAATGACCTCATCTTCTACTCCAGAAAATGAGTACGTTGGAGGTCGGTCTTTATTCCATGCTTCGTATATTGGGTACCAGGAAAACCCCGCATGGCCTCAAATTTTCAGCCTCGCCCTTTTTCAATGCGAATGCCACCATCACCCTCTACAACAACGAAATTATCCTAATTCAAGCCTCCAAAGACAATTTAGCTAAGATGGATAATATCTTCCCTACTCTAAAAAAAGCGGTCATCTCCAAGTCCAATCATGCCAGCCTAATCCATCCTACAACACACAATATTACTCTCACACCCACCACTACACCTGAGAGGTCCTCAACCCCTCATAACCCTCCTCTCCCCCTATCTGATATCGGATCCTCTCAATGCCCTGAGTTAGTTTCGCCAGACCCCTCACGCTACACTTGACCATCGACTCAGATGGCTAATGGTTTTACATCGACATATACTTCACTGATCACTAAGCGGTTAGACCACGATTCCCGTTGCAGGTTATCCCCTCATGCTCCACTGCCCTATCTCTCTCCTGGTGACCTCCTTTGCACGATCTTGCAAAACACGCCAACTTCTCAACCAGAGTCTAAGCTCTTGCCCTCCATGGATTCTATCCAACCCATTCCATCCCACCTCCCCTCACCCACCTCCTATCCCTTACACCTAGTTCACCCCACCACCCCCATCCCCGTATCCTCTCTTCACGCGAACTGGTACTACACAAGACATCATTGAGTCACTTGCTCCCCCGACCTCCTCATTGCCACCTTTGACCCACCAGATTTCCCTAGAGACACCACATCTCTGTCAGAACTATCCACACAACCATTATCCCTTATCCAAAACTCAGACCTGGCTGCACACCTTGAAGAGATCTCTCTCCACCTTTGCCTACTCACGGATGAATTTCATGAACTGAAAGCCCTCTCTATCGATCATCTCCCCCTGCTCAGAACGTTAGGTGCACTAGGGAACCTGCCCTTGATCCTCACAGGCGCAGTCCCTGTCCCAGCCATGTGTCCCTCTCACCTTACCTCAAAAACTTTACCCCTCCCTAATGCCCCCTCCCGCCCCAGAAGAATGAAAACTAAGCCATTGAACAGTGATATTAAGGTTCTTCGCCTCTCTTATGCCCTCCCATTAAACACCGACAAGACCCCTCGGGAATCATGCAAGGCCCCTCTGGGCTTAATCCAAGCCATCCATGCCAACCCGAACAGGTAACCCTCCCACAACCTCAGAGTTATAAACAATGACAACCTCAAGAGAGTGAACATCATTCAGACTCCAACCCCCCACACACCTCTCCAATTGAAATGCATACTACTCAACTGCAGATCAGCGAGTAAACATACATCCGATATCTTTGACCTCATTCAAAACAATGAGCTTGATATCATCATCCTCACAGAAACCTGGCTAAATGGCTCGTCCACCCCTGTCCTTGACCTTCTAGTCCCACCTAGCCATGACATAATTCTTTTGGACAGATCTATAAAACAGGGTGGAGGATTAGCCTGCATACACCGAAATACACTCTCGGTCTCACAATCTGATTCCTCCGCTCTGACCTCCAGTGAGTACCTATGCATCAACATCTCTAGCAATCACCGCCCTGTATGCAAATTACACACATTCTACCACCCCCCTGGAGACAATCTTTCCTTCATTGAACAATTAATGGAAATCATCTCTTCCAATGATGACACCCTAGTTTCCCAAATCTTCCTGGGAGATTTCAACCCTCACTGGTCTAACCCAAACAATCAAGCTGTAAACTGTCTAAAATCCTTCCTATTGGAACATGATCTGACACAATACTGCGAGAGTCCAACCCATAACAAGGGTAAAACTCTGGACCTCATCATTTCCAAAGGAAAAACCATCTCAATAGATTCGATTATCCCTTGTGATTGGTCTGACCATTACAGCATCTTCTTCCTAATTAACAAGGAGGCGTCCCCGAAGAAATTCCATCCCAAGAAAATGGAGCAATGGAAAAGGAACCTTAGGAATATTAACTCCATGGATCCAGCAACCCATTGTAGAAAGGCCTTGACTCCCCAATCGGACATGTCTGATGTTCATGTACTCACGGATTTCAATAATACCACCATCTCTGGTATCCTGGATGAAATAGCACCTCGTTCAAAATCTCCAAACCTTGGTTCAACGACAATCTAAACTCGGAACACCGCAATCTAAGGGTAGCTGAAAGATCCTGGAAATCATTACCCTCCACTGAACATCTAATTCTCCTTAGATCTGTAAGGAACACTTATAACAAAAAAATCAAATCTGCAAAGGCTGATTTCTTCAGAACCCAACTCAATCAAGCCAAAAAACGTCCCAAGAAACTGTTTGAAATTGTTAAACAACAATCGGGCAAGACACCCAACAGCTCTGACCTTGGCGATGGCCTTCCATCATGCGACAAATTGGCTGCCTTCTTCACTGAGAAAACTAAAAGCATCAGTCTCGACCTGGAAGCAAAGAGGGCTATTCTCCCAACATCTGAGAGGGCTGGTCCTCCAGCTCACCATGAGCGGCTCCCAGTATTAGCACCAAGGACGAGGCCTCTTGGATATCCTTTACTCCCCTCAGTGAAAGAGATATTTACAACACTCTGCGGGTGATCAACACAACTAATCATTTCATTGACCCGCTACCACCACCCATCTTCAAAGATATCAAGGATATCATCCTCCCCCTATGGACAAAGATTGTCAATGCCTCGCTGCCGCAAGGTACGATCCCCGACTGACTAAAAGTAGCACAGGTCTCCCTGATGCAGACAGATCTGATCTTAGTAACTTCCGGCCTATCTCCACCATCCCCACGCTGGCTAAACTGCTTGAAAAATGCATGCAGATGCAACTTTGTGCACACATGGAGTATTTCCAACTTCTGGACCAACATCAATCCGGATTTCGGAGAGGTCACAGCACGGAATCTGCTCTCACTCACATTATGGATGACATCTTGAAAATGCTAGACCAAAACAAAGCATGCCTCCTGATTCTCCTTGATCTTTCTTCAGCTTTTGACACTGTAAACCACGACAATCTCTTATCCATCCTTGAACACAGGATGGGTTTTTCAGGTCTGGTATTGTGATAGTTTACTTCCTTCCTCCATAATAGATCACAAAAAGTCAAGGTGAATCAATCCCTATCCCAGCCCTCTCCGGTTTCTATGGGGGTTCCACAGGGGTCTGCAATATCACCGATACTCTTCAATTTATTCCTAGAACCATTGGCAAATGCTCTGAACTCCGCAAACATTCCCTTCCATATGTATGCGGATGACACTCAACTTTATCTGAAAATCACCTCGCCTGAAGACTTCATCTCACTCAACTCTTCCCTTATGAATACTCAAAACTGGCTAACTGACAACCTCCTCATGCTCAATACCTCCAAAACGGAATTCCTTCTCATTGCTCCGCCTAATCACACCCCCAAGATTGACCCTTGGCTGAAATATCTTACGGCCTTCAACTCTCCACATTATTGATTCTGTAAATCCCTCGGAATCACACTTGATAAGCACTTGAACATGCAGAATCATATTAGCAATTTAAGCAAGGGGGCTAAAAAACAGATGAACATACTAAGGAACCTAAAACCATTCCTTCCACAGGAGGACTTCAAGATGGCGGTACAAGCTTTGGTACTGCCTAGGCTTGACTATGGTAGCTCCACGCTCTGTAGACTTCCCAAATATAACTTGGCCCCACTAACAGCCTCCATTAATGCCGCAGCTAGACTGATCACGGGTACAAAAAGAAACAAGCACATCTCCCCAGCCCTCAAATCCCTAAACTGGCTGCCACATGAAGCTAGAATACAGCTAAAGATAGCCTGCATGACCCACAAAGCCCTACATCTCACTTCTCTGGTTGCAGATAGTCAAGAAGTGCAAGCTCATTGCTCTTAAAGCCACAGTTCTTCTACAAAAATGAGAACGAGTCACAGAGCCTTCTCAGGCGCTACCCCAAAGATTTGGAACTCTCTTCCACCGGACGTCCGACGAATTTCTTCCACTGCTTCCTTCAAAAAGGAAGAGAAAAAAATCCTAATGACTACGTTTTTGCCATTAAATGGCCCTGGCCCCACTGCTTATTGAATGTTCCCTGATTGACTACTAGATTGTTGGAGACCTTTGAATTCCAGCCTTCACCTGCTATGCTCATTTGTGTATTGAATATTCTTCTCCATAGTCTGTATCCGCTCTGCCTTAATTGATATGAACTCCTATCTTATTGTTTTATGCACATTCATGTAACACCTATCCTATTTGTAAAGCACTCTGATACTCGCCTGGGTCACGTTCATGCTATATAAAACTTTATAAATAAAAAAAAATATTTAGGAGGGGTAGATCTCATACTTGCACCATTCATCAGAGCACATGTGCACAGCAAACCTGGAGGTCACCCGTGTCAAGACATGCTAAGCCACAGCTTGTGTCTAATGATAGTGGTAAGAACCTGAGCAATGAAACGCTTGAACAAATGCTGTTTTTTTTTTGTGCTCATTCACCTCTGACCATGGTAACCAGACAAACCGCCTGTGCTCGATGTATCTGGCAAACAGGTATAGGTTTTATCCTCCCCTGCAGGCACAGCTATGCAGTGGAATGGTACCGACCCCAACAGGTGAGTTCAACTCTCTTATTTGGTCCTGTATTTACTGGCGACTGCTTAGATGGCCATGCGACAGTGGAGAGGGCCCATCATGGTCGAACAAATGCTGTATTGCAATTCTGTGCATAAGGAAGGTCTGCCATGGCTGTTGTCTGTATGTCCATATGTAACATGCACCACGAATCACTGACATAATATCGACAGACACATTATCGACCTACATTTTTATCGACACAAAATATCAACAAACATTAATATCGATAACAGTACTATCGAACACAAAAATATCGTAATTTAAAATATCGGACATCCATTAAAAATATACAACATGTTAAAAATATCGATGACAAAAATATAGACAGCAATATTATCGTTTTTAGAAAAATATCGACATCTTAAAAAGCAGATAAAACCAACAAAATTGAACACCAAAAATACAATTCAATAAATAAACATACACTGGATACAAAATAAATAAAATACAATCAAATTTAATAATACATATTTTCACAAATACACTGTTACTAAGGGGCCCATTAGGATGGCGGGCGGATCGCCCCCGCAAGGCCGGCGGTAGCCACCGCCGGCCCAGCGGGGGCAATCCACCCGCCATCCATGCCTGATTGACCCCCCGCCATATTAGGATGGCTGGGGGTCCGCGGCGGACAGGAAGACCGTCCGCCGCTTTTCCGCAGGTCGACTCGTCGACCAGGTGGAAAACGGGCACAATATGGTGGCGGTGTCTGCAAGACACTGCCATCCATATTGTGATGCAGGCGGTGATTCGCATTTCCATGGCAGCGTTGCCGCCATGGAAAGGCATGCGGTTCCTTCTGTTGGGGGCCCGTTGCGGGCCCCCAGGGTGTTGGGGGGTGGGGGTGCACATGGGGGGTACCTATGGTACCCCCCCTCATTGCCATGCACTACGTGGCAGGCACCACGTGGTGCCTGCCATGTAGTGCATGGCAATGCTGTGCACAGTCCTTTCACATTGCGAGCGGGTCTGCAGCCAGCAGATCCACCCGCAATGTAAAAGGGCCAGGATGCGCCCGCCAGTGTGGCGGGCACATCCTAATTCACATGGCGGGACTGCCGCAACTTCGGAGTTCGGTCCCTGGCTCCCTTGCGATGGCGGGCGGACATCGTAATGGACCCCTAACTTTTTAAATGTTATATTTAAATAATCTACACACATTATTTTACATCACATACAATATAATACATATTTCAATAATTAAAGCTGTGTAAAAAAAGCACTAACTGAATCTTAATTAGCGTTTTCCATATATGGAAAACAACAACCAAAACAATTAATACAATAAATATCAACCAATGAAATACACACAATATTTTTAAAAAAGCAATCACATTAAAGAAGCAATTAATTAGACCCTATATAAAGAATGAAAAATTAATCATTATTTTACACCTCAAACCAAAAAGAAACAAGAAGACGAAACTCTGTCGGATTACTGCCAGAATACAGGAGTTTATTGAAGAAAAATCTACTTCCTACTTCAAAAAGTAAGTTAAATGCTATTTATAATATAACACTACTATTAACCCTCAAGAACTACTATTTGTCATGCATTAATAATTAATCTATATATTTTATCAATCTGTACCTCCTCTACAGATAATTCTCAAAGCACCAAAACAACTACAGAACTGTTTCAAAAATCGTCTAACAAATAAAGTAAGTGTAAAACAAAATTCAATTTAAAGATTACCTAAAACAGCCACCCAAACCCCAACTGTATCCCAAACCCCCACCCCACCTCGTGCACAATTGAACAAAGTCAGTGAAAATATCTTTTATTCTACCAACAGAAACATCAGCAACAAAACAGAAATCAAACAACAAAGAAAGGGCATCAGCATTAAAAACAACATCAAAATCAAAATTGTAAGTATATTAATAACAATGTGTATGTACTAATTACAAACCTATACATTATTCGTTTTATTAATTGTCATATACATTTTTCTTAGCATTTAAAACATCACAATGACTGAAGGCGCCCAATTTATCACTTCCCAGAAAGGAAAGTTTTTGCTATGTTACATGGGGTATGTCTATACCCAAGAAAAGCAAAGTGGACTGAAAGTAAACTGGAAATGTAGCAAATACTATTCTAATAAGTGTTATGGGAGGGCTACAACTAGAGAAACAACTGTTATGTATGTAAGGGAGCATAACCACCCCCCAAATGTTACTGAAATAGAGGTTCTGAATGCCCTAGAGAACATTGGAGAAGCCAGCACTAGCTCACAGAAAACTACCACTCAAATATTTAAGGAGATGCTGCCCAGAGTACCCCAACATGCAACTGGCCAAATGCCCTCTATTTCTTCCTTGAAAAGAACTCTAGCTCGAACAAAAGAAGCCACAACCACCACCACACCTACCCCAAAAACATTTGAAGAGGTAGAAATTCCCTCAGAACTATCTATAACACATAACAAAGAACCATTTGTTCTTTATGACAACAAATCTAAAGATAAAAGAATAATTATGTTTGCAACAGCTAATAATTTAGTAAAACTCCAACAGTCAGAAACATGGATGATGGATGGGACTTTTAAAATATGTACCAAACCATTCTATCAATTATATACTGCCCATGCCCTATATCAAAACACTAACATCCCTTTTATCTGCGCCTTACTACCAAATAAACAAAACTCCACATATATGGAAGTACTATCTAAAATTAAACAAGAAACCAATAATTATTTTCCCCAAAAAATAATTATTGATTTTGAGCAGGCAATGATAAATGCAATTCTGAAATCCTACCCACACACATCAATTCAGGGTTGCTACTATCATTTTAATCAGTGTATATGGAGACACCTTCAGAAATCAACACTAAGGGCCCGATTCCGATCAACGCTCGGAAGGCCTCTGAATCGGATTTGGCTTTACCGGATACGATTCGTAGCCCTTGTTCACGACCGAATCTCACACAAGTCTGAACGACCAAGTACGATGCGAAGATCGCATAAGCGCCGACCGAATCGTTTCTGGACCCGAACCGCTCCGTACGTCTCGTTTGTAGACGAATCGTGCCGCGCAATGGAGCCGATTTCCGACCGAGCGAGTATGATGCGAGATTCGGACAGCCGCTTCGCCTTGGTCTCAGCGAGACGAAACGCCTGTCAGAAGCATACTTCGGGGGTCCGTACCAGGACCCCCTTCACCTGGGGCCCTCCGAATCTATTACGGGGGTGCCCAAGGGTCCCCCCGATCCAAGCATGCACAGTGTGGCTGGCACCATGGGGTGCCCGCCACAGGGTGTACGCTTATCCCCACCCACCCCTTTTCTGCTATGGGAGGCAGTGTACGCGTCTGTACACGGGCTCCCATAGAGTTCAATGGGAGACTGAGCGAACCGAGTCCGTAAGCATGCAGCTGCATCGTACTCGCTCGTTCGGACTAACGGAGCACGTTTCGCTCGGAAAGCCCTCCAGATCCAGGTCGTACGGAGGGCTTTCCTAGCGAGATCGGAATCGGGCCCTAAGTGTTGAATATGCGACAAATAGCTCCTTCACATATCAAATAAAAACTTATAGCACTGGCCTACGTCCCAGTGACTGACATAGCCGAACATTACAACCTATTAATAGAAAGTCCTTACTACCAACGAAACAAACAAAAATTAAGTCCCCTCCTAGACTATTTTGAAGATACCTGGGTGGGAAGACTCCATAGATCAGGACAAGGAAGGCAGCCTAAATGCCAAATCCCATGGTGGAATGTATACCTTAGCACACTAAACCAAGAGGCAAAAACAAACAATGCTGTTGAAGGTTGGCATAAAGCCTTCCAAGCAACAACAGGCCGAAGTCCACCTACTCTACACAAACTCCTACTATCCCTCCAAAAAGAACAGAGCTACCAACAGCTAAGAATGGAGCAATCTATAACACAAATACGGCCCAAAGTATCTAAACAAACTAAACAAATGTTTCAATACTTACAATATCAAGTCAGACTGTATCCAACAACAAGAGGCCTAGAATACCTAGAAATAATTGCCAAAAGCCTACTATAAATTATAGATCCATTAAAAAATATAATACTTTTCTCTAAAATCAATGTAAATAGATACATATAATTTTTATATTTCTCCAAAAATAATTAATTTGTCTAATATATTTTTATTAAAATCAAAAATATATATAGGCATATTAATTATATATATGGAAATATAAACAAGAATAACACTAACTTTATTAACATTTCCCTCCCACAATAAATAATTAAAATAACTTACCATTTCCGTTGCAGTAGAAAGGAAATCCCAACTCTTCTAAAGCAATCCAGGTATCTCATAATACCAATAGAACAAAAAAATACCCCCAAAAAATGGAAAAATCCAACTGTTCAAAAATTAATCCTCCATCCGTAAGTCCACAAACGATAAACCATAAAAAAAATGAAAAAGTGTTTTAAAAAAAGAAACGCTCCATGAAAATCCGAAAAATTAAGTAAGTGTAAAAAAATTATTAGTTACTTAAACTAATATACACTTCCTTAATGCAAAAAAATGAATTTTTCCCGTAACGGCCACTTCTCATGACCAGAACCTGTACAAAAACACAAACATTCCCACCCACACAAATATACATATAATCTACAACATAATAGTATTATAAACATTATTCACACCATATTCACACATAGGGGTCGATTCCGATCTCGGTCGGTAGGGCTCCGAATCGGATTCGGCTTTACCGGATCGAGTCGGAGGCTTTGTTTCCGACCGAGTCGTACTGAGGTCCGGACGCCCAAGTACGATGCGATTGAACGCGAAATCGCCGACCGACTCGTTTCCGGGTGCGAACCGCTCCGTCCGACTCGTTCGCACTCGATTCGTACCGCGCAATGGAGATTTTTACGACCGAGCCAGTACGATGCACGATCCGGACAGCCGGATCGAGTCAGAGCCTCCGACACAAAAAAGCTCTCGGAAGCAGACTTCGAGGGTCTGTGCCAGACCCCCCTTCACCCGTAGGCATACGGGTCGGACACAGGGGGGACCCATGGGTCCCCCCTATACATGTGTGTACGGTGCGGATGGCACCAACGCGTACCCACTACAGGGGGCCCCCTTGTGCGCAATGTACCCATTGAGTCAATGGGAGCCCATGTATGCGTCGTACGACCGGCTCCCATTGACTTCAATGGGAGTCCGACCGAACCGAGTCCGGCAGCATACGGCCGCATCGTACTCGCTCGGTCGGACTGCAGGGGTCCGGCTCGATCGGAAAACAATCCGGATTGGTCGGAGAGCTTTCCGACCCAGATCGGAATCGGCACCATAGTCTAATATTTCTAAAGTTTTCGAACCTAGGCCTCAAAAACTAACGATAGTCAAACCGCTAAATCCTAACTAACACATAAAAAGCACTACAACACCAAAAACCTAACACTACATGCACTAACTACAACCTAACTACCTTCAAATTAAAACAAAAGTGTAGTTTAAATAAAGAAAATTAAACTTACCTTCCATGATGCGACGCAGCTCCCAACCGTGTGCTTGTCCCCTCCGAAATAACCCAAAACAAACGCGAGCGGTTACAAAATACAAACAGCAAACAAATATGGCAGCTTTAAACATAACAAATCAAAGTATTTAATTTAAAAACAATTTATTACATAATTAATAAATTACAAAAATGTTTATTAAAAATACAACAATTTATAACTTATATGGTCAAATGTATTTTACTTTTTTCCTGCATTGTAAAATTATAATAATAAATACTATTAAACATATAATCATTATTATTATAATTCCATATAGATACAAGTTGTATACAATGTTGATAAAAACATGTAATAAATGTATTAAATGTTTAAAAACTGCATACCTTATAATAAAAATGTATAAAAATTTAACAATGTAATAATTAATATCAATATTTTATATATTAATAATATTTATTAAAAAGTATTTTTTTTGTTTAAAAAATATTACAAACTTAAAAACTCAAAATGTATTTAAAAAATGTGAAAACAATATTATGATTGAAAATGTACAGTGTATATAACCAAGTAATAAATGTTCCAAATACATAATAAAAATGTACAACTGTTATTAAAAAATATCTTTTTTATGCAAATATGTGTTAACAAATGTAAAACTACATTATTTCATGTTACAAAGTTTACATAACTATATAGAAAAATTTACCAATGTTAAAAACATTTCTTTAAATAATTATTGTAAGTAAAATTATACACATCTACCAAATATTTTCTGTCTGTAAAATAAATATTTTTGTTTTTTCTCTGTGTCCTAATTTAAAATATATGCAATTAATAAAAATATTTTTTTTTCATCATTACTAAATAATTGATAATAAATATACATAAATAAAAAACAAAAATGTCTGTTCTTTTGCGTATTATTTCTTTAATATTGTATTCAATGTAAAAAAGACGTTTTTATTAACTGTACTTAAATAATTAGTTTTAATTAAATATATATATAATTTTATTAACTATCATTTTTAACTATGTTATAATTAATACACATTACTACTACACACTCTATTAATTTTTTAATGTTACAAATCCATACATATATATAATTTACTATTCCCACTGCAGTTAGTATTAAGTCAGGGTAGGTGCTGGACACTCAACTTAATTAATTTACTATTCCCACTCCAGTTAGTATAAAGTCAGGGTAGGTGCTGGACACTAAACTTAATTAATTTACTATTACCACTCCAGTTAGTATTAAGTCAGAGTAGGTGCTGGACACTAAGGGGCCGATTCCGATCTCAGTCGGAGGCGCACCCAATACCATTCGGTCGGGAAAAAAGCCATGCGAAAGCCTGTTTCCCGACCGATCCGTACAGCACACCGAACGAGCAAGTACGATGCGCACAACAGCAAAGAATCCGGCCGAGCCGTACTCACCCAAACCAGGTCCTGTTCTCCGACCGAGGCGAATCCGGAAACGCCGAATCTAGTCGCACGGAAGGAAAAATGCAGCCCCGTCCGGCCGGACAAGTACGATGCGCTTTCCGTACGCGCCGAACCCGTTGCTACGCACGGCACGTCAAAGCATCCAGGAGAGGCGCACATAAGCTCCGATTCGCGCCACAACACGATCCACGGCTCCGAGACGAACACGGCAGCGACGAGGACGACGCGAAGCGACGAGGACGAGGCGAAGCGACGAGGACGACGCGAAGCAACGAGAAGGAAGAATGACACGAACCAACCATGAATCCCTTCGTCCCGATCATACCAATATTCTACATTTACTACCGGAACAGGCACGGACGCGTACGGCGCAGAAGGTAAGCCAGACACCAACCACAAAACACATACAACACGTACACGACACATCACACACACACACAGGGATGCAGAATATACTTACACCAGCAACAGCAGCACCATAGGGGCGGGATGCCCATCACCAATGCCACATATGCACACAGGGGCCTGAATGCGCACCACCACCCCTACCCAGGGGTGGCATGATGCCTACCACCACTACCACCCTCACCCAGGGGGCAGGATGCCTACCACTACTACCACCCTTAGCCAGGGGGCAGGATGCTTACCACTACTACCACCCTCACCCAGGGGGGCAGGATGCCTACCACTACTACCACCCTTAGCCAGGGGGGCAGGATGCTTACCACTACTACCACCCTCACCCAGGGGGGCAAGATGCCTACCACTACTACCACCCTTAGCCAGAGGGTGCAGGATGCCTACCACTACTACCACCCTCACCCAGGGGGCAGGATGCCCACCACTACTACCACCCTCACCCAGGGGGGCAGGATGCCTACCACTACTACCACCCTCACCCAGGGGGCAGGATGCCCACCACTACTACCACCCTCACCCAGGGGGGCAGGATGCCTACCACTACTACCACCCTTAGCCAGGGGGGCAGGATGCCTACCACTACTACCACCCACACCCAGGGGGCAGGATGCCCACCCCTACTACCACCCTCACCCAGGGGGGCAGGATGCCTACCACTACTACCACCCTTAGCCAGGGGGCAGGATGCTTACCACTACTACCACCCTCACCCAGGGGGCAGGATGCCTACCACTACTACCACTACTACCACCCTTAGCCAGGGAGGGCAGGATGCTTACCACTACTACCACCCTCACCCAGGGGGGCAGGATGCCTACCACTACTACCACCCTCACCCAGGGGGGCAGGATGCCCACCACTACTACCACCCTCACCCAGGGGGCAGGATGCCTACCACTACTACCACCCTTAGCCAGGGGGGCAGGATGCCTACTACTACTACCACCCTCACCCAGGGGGCAGGATGCCTACCACTACTACCACCCTTAGCCAGGGGGGCAGGATGCTTACCACTACTACCACCCTCACCCAGGGGGGCAGGATGCCTACCACTACTACCACCCTCACCCAGGGGGCAGGATGCCCACCACTACTACCACCCTCACCCAGGGGGCAGGATGCCTACCACTACTACCACCCTTAGCCAGGGGGCAGGATGCCTACCACTACTACCACCCTCACCCAGGGGGCAGGATGCCCACCACTACTACCACCCTCACCCAGGGGGGCAGGATGCCTACCACTACTACCACCCTCACCCAGGGGGGCAGGATGCCTACCACTACTACCACCCTCAGCCAGGGGGCAGGATGCCTACCACTACTACCACCCTCACCCAGGGGGCAGGATGCCCACCACTACTACCACCCTCACCCAGGGGGGCAGAATGCCTACCACTACTACCACCCTCACCCAGGGGGCAGGATACCTACCACTACTACCACCCTACCACTACTACCACCCTCACCCAGGGAGGCAGGATGCCTACCACTACTACCACCCTCACCCAGGGGGGCAGGATGCCCACCACTACTACCACCCTCACCCAGGGGGCAGGATGCCTACCACTACTACCACCCTTAGCCAGGGGGGCAGGATGCCTACCACTACTACCACCCTCACCCAGGGGGCAGGATGCCCACCACTACTACCACCCTCACCCAGGGGGGCAGGAGGCCTACCACTACTACCACCCTTAGCCAGGGGGGCAGGATGCTTACCACTACTACCACCCTCACCCAGGGGGGCAGGATGCCTACCACTACTACCACCCTTAGCCAGGGGGGCAGGATGCCTACCACTACTACCACCCTCACCCAGGGGGCAGGATGCCCACCACTACTACCACCCTCACCCAGGGGGGTCAGGATGCCTACCACTACTACCACCCTCAGCCAGGGGGGCAGGATGCCTACCACTACTACCACCCTCACCCAGGGGGGCAGGATGCCCACCACTACTACCACCCTCACCCAGGGGGCAGGATGCCTACCACTACTACCACCCTTAGCCAGGGGGCAGGATGCTTACCACTACTACCACCCTCACCCAGGGGGGCAGGATGCCTACCACCACTACCACCCCCACCCATAGGATGGACAATGCATGACACAACCAGCACACCACATCCTAGGGAATGCAAGAAGAAGACATCCCCCAACACCATGACAAGCGTGTGTAGACTGTGTCAAATGCCTACAACACCGAACATGACTTCTAACATACAATGTGACCCCCTAGCACATGTGCCACACAAATATGTGTGTGGCACACACAACGCAAGCAGGCCATGACCATTGTGGCAATGGGGTCCAAACCCCCATCATCACAGTGACCAAAAGGCAAGTGTGGGGTCCATAGCTGCAGCACATTTTGAACATTGTGGCAATGGGGTCCAAACCCCCATCACCACAGTGACCAAAAGGCAAGTGTGGGGTCCATAGCTGCAGCACATCTTGAACATTGTGGCAATGGGGTCCAAACCCCCATCATCACAGTGACCAAAAGGCAAGTGTGGGGTCCATAGCTGCAGCACATTTTGAACATTGTGGCAATGGGGTCCAAACCCCCATCATCACAGTGACCAAAAGGCAAGTGTTGACAAAGTAAGAGGTGCAACTGCCAAACTGCATGGATGATTCCTGGTCACAGAACAACAAACACATCAGTGGCAAAGTAGTGTATGTGTCCCATTGCAACATAAATTGGGGGAGCCAAATCCTGCAGTGCAAATAAGACATACCTTTGGCCATGTGCAGACAAACAACAACCATGGGGGCTGACACCGTCAACAATCATCAATGACACAATGACAGAAGTGACCATCCGAATGCAGACCCACATATTTGCACCAATGGGCACACACATGCAGATACCCTGTGGAGACTGCAGATGTGAGGCGAACAGATACCATACCATGGCAGCAATGGGACACACAATCAACAATTAGCAACAAATGAGGGCTCCCGTCCCATCAGCCTGGTCATGGAAGTGCCAACGGAATCATCAGCACAGATCCAACACACTTGTATAGCAATGTTGCACTGACAACACAGATGAGTCCTTCCCCATTGATGCCCAAACCTGCATGTTCACTGCAGATGGCCACACGGTCAGGGAAGTAGACGAATAGAACAATGGCAGGCACAACAGATGTGCAGGGGTGGAAGC
Source organism: Calotriton arnoldi (assembly GCA_963921515.1). Lineage (NCBI taxonomy): Eukaryota > Metazoa > Chordata > Amphibia > Caudata > Salamandridae > Calotriton > Calotriton arnoldi. The sequence continues at coordinate 1,092,040 of CAWUFW010006492.1, forward strand.
CACAGATGTGAAGTTGCCAATCTAAGTAGGAAATCTCATTGCCAAATACTGAACACATGACACCCTCAGATGCTGCTATGGATGACATGGATACACCACAGGATAGGACACATAACCCCTGGACCACATGGGTTCCTGCACAGTAACACTTCATTATCATGAGACCAAATATCACCATCACTGCAGCAAGGGCATTGTTAGCATCATCAACATCATGTACATCAGAAGCAAAAGCACTAGAGAACAGAAAGTTGCTTTATTCAGCATATGTGGCATTAAAAGTAGAAGTCCGGTAGAACATAAACAAAGGCCAATGGCCAGTCCATCAACAAAGTCACAAGTGGGTGACAGTGGCAGATGCCACCCTACACATGCCTGCACAAAACCAGGGACAATCCACTAGGAGGGGCAACCGGGGGGGTAGGCCAGGCACCGCAGGGACAGGATCAGGGCTCACCAGGAGGAAGCAGGGAAGGGGTGGTGGGTGCTGGAGAGCCACTGACAACTGCAGTGGAGGTGTCTGACATGGTGTGTGCCGGCACAACTGGGGGCATGGCTCAGATGTTGTGGGTGCCGGCACGACTGCAGTGGACCCTGCAGATGGAGTGGACAGGTCCGCCACTGCAGTGCCCAAGTCAGACAGGGTGGTAGTGGACTCCACTGCAGTGCCTACCACCAGGGGAGAAGAATGGGGAACAGGCAAGGTGGGCTGGACAGAGGGGAGGACACCCTCACCACATCAGTGGCACAGACAAGCGCAGCGGGGGTGTGGTGCCGGGAGAGCAAGTGGCAGGGGAGAAGGCCGGAGCCTCTTGGGGATGGTATATCTGTGGGTGGGGGAACCTGGGGCAGGGTGTGGCGGGGGCACCTGTGGAGTGGGGGCCTGAGGGATGGAGGAAGGTGACCTGGTGCTTGAGCTGCAGGGCGGCGGCGGGGTCTTGCTCTTACCACTCTGGGGGACTTGCGGGTGGGGGCCTCAGTCTGTCTGCGCCTGGGGAGGGGTGTCCGGGGCGAGGGGCACTCTGCTCCGTGTGGGGGCTTCCTCTTCCCCCGGGATGCTGGGGCAGCTGGATCGGAGGGGAAGAGGCCGAGGTCACTGAGGAAGAGGCGCTGGGTCTTTGGGGTTTCAGGTGAGGCAAGGGAGGGTGCTTTGGAGGGAGAGGCAACTGAGGACTGTGCAGTGCCCGTGGATGCGTGTGTGTGTACCAGGGCCCCATCCCCTGTGAGTCTGGTTTCAGTCCCCTGACTGTGCGTGCGTGTGCGTTTAGTTTGTGGCGTGTGTGTCTGTGTGCTGGATGTGTGTGTGCTGGTGTGTGCCTGTGCCGGTGTGTGTGTGCTTGGGACGGGCAAGGTGCTGGGGAGTGTGGATGGAGCAGAGGCAGGAGGGGTGAGGGACTGTCTGAGGAGGGACACTGCTGCCGTCAGGGAGGAGTCCATGGACCTGTTGCCCCTCTGTAGGTCAGACATGCCCGATGAGATGCCCTCCATGAACGACACCAGCTGAGTCAACAGTGCGGTGTGCGCATGGAGGACACTCAGCATGGCTGTCTGCCCTACATGGAGCTGGCGAAGGAGGTACACAGACTCCTCACTCAGGGCAGCAGGGGACACAGGGGCAGGGGGTGCGGTGCCTGGGCCAAAGGAGACACGCTCCCGAACATGGGAGCCTCCACGGACCTGGGGAATGGGAGCCGATGGGAGGGCGGTGGTGGTGCTGGTGGTGGCGGGGACAGCAACACTAGCTGGGGTGTGGTGGCTGCTGACACCCGCCTCCACAAGGGAGTCATCCTCCGAGTTGCTCTGGTCCTCAGCTGAGGTGGATGGTGCTGAGGATTCCTCGGTGTGGCTCCCCTCGCCCTCCGTGCCACTGGGTCCCTCCGACCACTCCTCGGCTGCTGACCCAGTCTGGCTCTCTGGCTCCTCCTGGTCCGTGGAGCTGTCCCCTTCCGTGGCCGTGGATGTATCTGCAAACAATGGGGAAACAGACAGACATCAGTCACCTGCACCAAACGCACACACCACTGTGAGCACAGCACATCACAGAGCAAGCCCTGGCATCATTAGTTGTACATTGCTAAAAGTGCCCTAACTGAACAGGAGAAGCCAATTGTCAGTCTGATGCCAAGCATGGCACTCACATCCCACATGGCCTTGCACCCATCTGTCTGGTGTCTGTTGGATTGCAACACCCCAGTGTGGACACATGCACCAAGTACACAGTAGTTGGACAGTGCAGAGGACACGGTGTGGACACATCACAGCTCTTGCCACTGAGTGAGTACAGGTTTCCGGATGAAAGGGATGCCCAGAGTCAAATAGGAAATGCATATGATGCATACCAGCGACAGACACCATGATGCACACATGTCCTGATAGCCAGCGCCACTATGGTGTGCATGTAGCACATGTCACTCCCCTGCAGGACCACAAATAAGTTGACACATGCCATGGCAGAGGCATGACTGTTAAGTCATACATCACTGTCTCAGTGATGTATGACTTGGCAGCCAGACAACAACACTATGCACTGTGTCACAATAGTAGGTCATGGGGAATGCAAGTCCTGGAGCTGCACAAGTGCACATGTACATCCCCCACACAACACATCATCTCAACCCTCATCTGTCCAGGTCACACCTATTGGACATATGGGAGACCTGTGACACTACCCTCTGAACCTGAGCCCCTCACAATTTGCTGTGAATGGGGAACAGCTGCCTGAACATCACATTCGCATACCCCAGTCTGCACGGGCAGCTGATCAAACACCTATGTGACACACAAGTATCGTCTCCTATGGTCACATCTCCAGGGGCATGCTGAGCCCCTACCAAGAAACACCCCAGCAGTCCTGGCAACTAATCCACAGCACACTGACACAGAGGCAGACACCGGAGGGGTCAAATCACTGTGCACAATGTGTCAGCTGATACACGGGAGTGGGAGTACAGAGTGCATTGCATGGCCTGGAGTAGGCATGACTGTCCTGCTCCACATGAATGAGGGATGTGCCCTGGACAGTGGATAGCTGGCTATGTATGTGTGACACACGTAATCTGCACACTCCTGGGGCACAAACATTGTTCCCACCCGCTGCATGGGCGTGTGCCACATACCCCAGGCACATGTGGTGGCTCAGCTCAGCAAGTGGACCGCATATCAAAGCAACACGCAGATCACATGTCCAAACCCAGGCGTTGTGTGAACAATGGACCCACCCATGATGCCCACAACAGAGTTAGGGAAACAGATGCTGTCCCCCACCTTTAGTGAAGCAAACTGCAAGGACACAGTCCCAAGTGACACAATTCCCTGAATGTAAGGGCCACACCTGGGTATCAGATGAGCAGTGGGCAGTGCACAATAGAGGGACATGGCTCCTGGACAACATGACTGCTGCACTGTGGCAGTTGAACCAGGCCAGAGGAGGGCACAAAGCATGTAATACAGAGTTCACAGTGCAGTCTTTGACTCACCCCCTCCTTGCTGCTGTCTGGCCTTCAGCTGCCCATCCAGGTCTGGAAAGACCACCGCCAGGATCTGGAGCATGTGGGGGTCAGGGTCCGTGTTCCGCCCCTCCTGCGAGGAGGCGACAGCTTCAGCTGGACCCGTGCAATCCTCCGGGTCCAGCCCCGAAGGTCCTGCCACCTCTTCTGGCAGTTGCGGATCCGGCGCTTGTAGACCCCCACGGACCGGACAGCCCGGACGATGTCCTTCCAGATTTCCTGCTTCCGATGGGCATTAACCTGTCAGGATGACAAAGTGAAAAGGCCATTACCACACATGCAACATATCCGTGCATGACACAGTTGTATATACATGTCTCAATCACAGGGGCACATGATGTACACAGGCAGTGCAAAGCTGACCATGGACAGTTTGCCAGACGTCACTACATGGTATCATTGCATGGGAAGTAAAACCATGTTCAAATGCACTGTCACTGCACCATACCTGTCCAGTGCAAGTCACTACACACTATGGGGCGTGACAACTACTCAGTGAGCCTGCTAGCCAGTGGCGTGCAGACTCTCAGCCTTGCTAGTCAGACAAAATGCACATTCAGAAAGGCAGTGCACAGAACACTCACCTGCTCCCCTGGTGTCCCATACAGCTTGCTGTACTGTGGAAGTAGGCTGTCCAGCAGGGCCTGGTTCTCTTCAAGGCTGAAGGCTGGGGCTCTCTCCACAGTACGTGCCATTGCAGGGTCCAGAGGGGCAGAGACAGCAGCAGTGCAGTGGCAGATGTCGTCTTGGAGCATGTAGTGCAGGCAAGTGGGCTCTCAGGGGAACAGCCAGCAATATATATGTGCTGGAGAGGCAGATACTGTCCCTTGTGTCCAAAGTGATAGGTCCAAGTCGTTTGCATCTTCTGAATCTGGCCAATCCATGGAATAGCAGCACCAAAACACGCCCACAGCATCCTTCAAATCTTCAACTTCATGACATACATGATTTTGCAACATTGTTGTGGGTGACCAACTGATTTTCCAGCAACCGACTCGTTCGAAATTCGAAAACGCGTCCGTTGCCAGGCAAGCCCATTGTCAATGGGTGCGCACCGATCGGTCCATTGCGGTACAACGCGCACAGGGGTACAACGCGTACCCGCACACATTGAAAGCAATGGGCCGGCCGGAGGCACCGATCGGTCCATTGCTGTTCAACGCGCACAGGGGTACAACGCGTACCCGCACACATTGAAAGCAATGGGCCGGCCGGAGGCACCGATCGGTCCATTGCTGTTCAACGCGCACAGGGGTACAACGCGTACCCGCACACATTGAAAGCAATGGGCCGGCCGGAGGCACCGATCGGTCCATTGCAGTTCAACGCGCACAGGGGTACAACGCGTACCCGCACACATTGAAAGCAATGGGCCGGCCGGAGGCACCGATCGGTCCATTGCAGTTCAACGCCCACAGGGGTACAACGCGTACCCGCACACATTGAAAGCAATGGGCCGGCCGGAGGCACCGATCGGTCCATTGCTGTTCAACGCGCACAGGGGTAAAACGCGTACCCGCACACATTGAAAGCAATGGGCCGGCCGGAGGCACTGATCGGTCCATTGCAGTTCAACACGCACAGGGGTACAACGCGTACCCGCACACATTGAAAGCAATGGGCCGGCCGGAGGCACCGATCGGTCCATTGCAGTTCAACGCGCACAGGGGTACAACGCGTACCCGCACACATTGAAAGCAATGGGCCGGCCGGAGGCACCGATCGGTCCATTGCGGTACAACGCGCACAGGGGTACAACGCGTACCCGACACATTGAAAGCAATGGGCCGGCCGGAGGCACCGATCGGTCCATTGCTGTTCAACGCATCACTGTACATGTGACTGGCATATGTCAGCATGCCTGTCTCAGATGGACATATGCCAGCCACAGATAGCTCCCAGGGAGTGAGGGGCACACCTACATCACGACAGCCTGTCCAAACTTTATCATAAGGCATGTAAGGCTGCATTTCCTATTGTGTGTATGTTGGTGTACATGTTGTCCTGTGGGTGTCACCTGTGGGCAGCCACCCCCAGGCTGTGCACGTGTTCATGGGGACAGGATCCTGGGTGTTACGTGTACGTGACCACTGTGATGTGCAACTGTTCATATCTGTGCATGTGCCATGGTCACATTTCACAGTGGTGTATGTGTATGTCATGTCACATACCCCGTGAGTCCCATGTGGGACGGTATGTTTGAGCCAGGGTGTCCCAGTGGCACAATAGTGATGGTCCTCCACAGTCTTTGTGCATGTGGTGTTTACAATGTCTCTGATTTCATGTGCACAATGGGAGACAGTCTCCACATCCACGTTGTGTGTGCATGGACTCTGATGTTGTGCGTGTGTGTCACAGACGTCCATGTCTGTCCTGCCGTGGCAAGTGGGGCCACTACCTGTGGGGGTCATGGTTGTTTTGCTGTGGTGTATACATGATACTCCATGTAATGCCAGTGTCCATGTGGCATTACAGGGTCCCTGGGAATGTACCTGTCATTGAGCTGTGGTGCCTGGGGCACATCTGTCCTCACATGTCCCTGTGGGGGGTTATTGTGACACGGCAGCAGGAGATGGGAACTGTGACACGGCCTCATGATATCCAATGGGCCAACCTGGGACTAATTGATGCCACCTGTTGGACCGTGTTGACAGATGTTGGCCATGTATGTACCATACATGTCCTTCCGGTACTGCACACTTCATGTAGTTGTGCCTCATAATGATGTATGTTGGGATCTTGAGTGTGTTCAATGCCGCATATGTGGGGTGACTGACAATCTTGCTTACTTCTCCTCTGCACTGCAGGGCTCCTGCTGTCCATCGGCCATTCCCAGACCTGGCAACGATGGTGGAACGGGACAGCATCCGACGGTACCGCTTCACCAGGCAGCTGATTGAGGATTTGGCAGTGCAGTTGTCCCCACATTTGCAGCCTGGCCGGCCGTATCCTACAGCGCTGACCCCCAAGGTGAAGGTGATGGCAGCCCTACACTTCTTTGCCACTGGTACCTTCCAACATACTGTGGCGACTGCTGGTGGGATGTCACAGACCATGTTCAGCCGTGTGCTCCGCGATGTTTTGGCGGCAATGTTGCTCTTCCTGAACCGGTACATCTATTTCCCTAGATCATGCGACGACTCACTGACGTGAAGAGTGACTTTTATGCCCTGGGGAGGATGCCGCATGTAATTGGCTCCATTGATGGGACACATGTGGCTTTGGTACCACCACAGGCCCAGGAGCAGGCCTACAGGAACCGCAAGCACTACCACTCGGTCAATGCACTGGTGGTGTGTCTTGCAGACATGACCATCACACACGTGTGTGCCCGTTTCCCTGGTTCAGCACACGATGCCTTTGTGATGAGGAGTAGTCGCATCCCCAGGATGATGGCACAGATGCAGAACCAGCGTGCCTGGCTTGTCGGTGTGTACTGACTTTGTGCCATTGTGTGTGATCTGATCTGTAGTATTCCGCCCACTTTTCCAAGTCAGCTAATGTGCACTTGTCTGTCCGTAGGTGACTCGGGATACCCCAACATGCCGTGGTTGCTGACACCCCTCAGGAACCCTGTGACACCTGCCCAGATGCGCTACAATGAGGCACATGGTCGGACCAGGAGAGTGATTGAGCGGACCTTTGGTCTCCTGAAGAGCCGCTTCCGCTGCCTGGACAAGACCGGAGGGTCCCTCCCATATGCCCCTGTGAAAGTGTGCAAGATTATCATCGTCTGCTGCATGCTCCACAACCTGGCAGTGCGGAAGGAGTTGCCTCTCATCCAGGATGACAATGACCAACATCCGCCACCTGTGGAGGATCCTGGCCTGGACCACGATGCCAGTGACGATGATGATGATGATGGTGATGGTGATGTCCGCACACAGCTCATCACCAACTTCTTTAGCTGAATGTGAGTATCCTGAGGTGTCATGTCAATGATGTGAGTTGGCATGATGTGTGGGTGGTGCTCTGGTGCTGTTGGAGTGTGTCCATGGGCCACTTGACTGGATGTGTGTTGCGATGTGTGGTGACAGGTGGGCTGTACTCCCCAACAGTGTTGAAATGCTAACTTGGTTCTGGGTGGGTATCTTGTAACATGTATTGTGCATGTGTTTTGCTGTTCTGTCCTGTACTCCATTGCTTTTGACTGTGTGTCATTTCTGTCCTTCACAGGGTACTTTCAGATTCGTTTGGTCAACTGTGTCCACCGACGACGTGATTGCACATCCAGGCTGGTAGCTGTTGTGTCCCTACAGGTGATGTGCGCCACACCCATGGACTTCCTTCCGTCTACAGTTGTTGACTGTGTGCCCGCTGCCAGGTGGGGTTACCTTGCATCTGTAGTGGTTACGGCATGTTGCAACTGTGTAATAAACCTGTGCTTCACTTTGTGATGTGCGTTGTCTGTGGTCACACATTTGACTGCCATTTGCTTACTGCACCTGTGGGCTACTTGACTACAACTGGGAATGGGTGTGGTGTCTGTGCATTGCACCGTCTTCCCTGGCAACATCAGTGTAGGCAATGAGTCAGATGGCCTAGGTGTGTATGTGTCGTGTAGCCCTGGTGGTGTGTCTCCCTCATGTGTGTCACGTTGCCTGTACTCACATGCCTGTGTTGTCCTTGCTGTTGCAGTTCGCATACACAGTGTAATTTTGCAGTTCATCATCCCCATCACAGCACCCACGTTGGAATCACGACAGAGGCAAGTATGGTGTATTAGTGTGTTTATTGTGATACATTTGTGTTAATAGTGCATAGGATGGGTTGTGCTGTACATGAATCTTGCAATCCCAAGTTCCTAGGTGAATTGAAAGTCCGGGTAGACAGGATCCCCAGTATCGGGGCCACAGTTGTCTGACACATTGGTCCAACTTGTACTCCCCATGCAATGTGTGGGAGTAGTGTTGCCGTCAACAGGGTGAACAGTCTGTGCACAAAGGCGAACATCCAGAACAGGTTCAGGCTTCCTGGGAGTTGCGCTTGGCCATCGGCCTCTCACTTTTCCCTCCTCGGATGACCCCTCTTCTTGGGGGGGCCCTCAAGTGCAGGCTGCTGCGGTGCAGGGGACTCTCCGCCAGAGTCCTCCTCCTCCCTGTGGCAGTTGCAGTTTGTTCGGCACCAGATGTTGTTGGCACACAGGGAGGTGTGGACTGGTTGCTGTTCATCTGGCGGAGGCATTGTAAAATGTCCCTGTGCACCGCCGTCATCTCATGCAGTGCATCCCACTTGGACTCCACGCGGGACATGTGTGAGTCCACACGGGACATGTGTGACTCCACGTTGGACATGTGGGAGTCCAAGCGGGCATGATGGGCAGCCTGCTGCTGTTTAATGTCTCTGAGGAGCCCCACTACCTTGCTGAGCTCTCCGGTGCTGGACTGGTACGCATCAGCTATGCGTACCAGTTGTGGGTCATCATGCACACCAGCAACGTCTGCAAGCAGCGACCTCTGTCTCCCACCCCTCCCACCACCCCTGCTGACATGTGCAGTGTGTGCAGTGGCACGCACAGATAACCCTGGTCCACCTTGGGGGTTGGTGGTGGTGGTGGTGTCCATGGCCCCAGGTTGGTACAGGGTCACTGTGCTGGTGTTGCTCCTTATTCTGTCCATGTCGGCAGGGATGGTATTCGTGGTGACAGTCGTTGTAGGGGTGGGTGCAGGGGGTGCAGCTGGTGGTCCTGCTGGTGCTGCAGCTGGTGGTCCTGCTGGTGCTGCATGTTGACTTGCACCGGATGTGCCAGGTTGTTCTTCATCGTCCGAGGAGGACAGAGGCTGTACGACGCCAGTGAGCTCGGCATCCTCTTGAGCCTGGGACTGGGACTCCTCAGCGTCTGCTGCTGTGTCCCCATCATCACCTGTTTTTGGGAGACACAAACAATGTATGTCATGTTTCTGCAGGCATCAATGGTTGACACACATGACAGTTGTGACTGTGCCTCTGGGTGCGGGCCTGTACATTGCATTGTCCTGAGTCGTCACAGTCAGTGGTTGATATTGGTGTGGCACATTGTCCTGCATTATTTGGGCATTTCTATGTATTTTCTGGGGTGTGAACATGGTCTGCATTGGTTGTGTTTGGTTGACAGCCGGACCTCCTTCCCACCCACCCAGCCAGTCAGTTATCCCACCATGGAACGTGCTTGCGTTGCAGGGAGTGTAAGTTGTCTCTCAGGATGTCAGTCAGTGGTGTCCTGCTGTTTGTTGGTGCACAGTTGCCAGCAGGGCCTTGTGCTCCCCACAGCAGTAGCCAGTGTCAGCCATCTTGTGAGTCCTTCTCCACTCCCTGTGATGTGAGCATGGTTCAGGGTGGTGTTGATGGGACAGTTGTGGGGGTGACCAATATCAGTGACTACGACTCCCATCATGCTATTGCCTCCACCCCCTTCCCAGCATGCCCATGCTTCCTTCCTTTTGACTCTGCTTCCCTGTGGGGTGGGCTGGCTGTGCTGACAGGATGGCTGGGAGTGTTGTCCTGGCAGTTGTTTGGCTAAGAGTCCCAAGAGTGTCCCTGTGCTTCACACAACATAACCCAGGGTGGTGGTTCTTTGTGGGATCTTGTGTTAGGATGGAGGACATTGCATTCTACCAGGTGGGTACTGTGGAGTTTGTGTTGGGGGTGTGTGAGGGGAGGTGCTTGTGACTATGGTCAGTGCTGCAAGTCCCCCTTCCCACCCAGCTAGCCAGATTTCCCACCATGGAACGTGCTTGCATTGCAGGGAGTGTAAGTTGTCTCTCAGGATGTCAGTCAGTGGTGTCCTGCTGTTTGTTGGTGTGCAGTACCCAGCATGCCCTTGTGCTCCCCACGACACAGCAACAGTGTCAGACATCTTTGATGGGCCTTTCCACTCTCTGTGGGATGTGCATGCGTGAGTGTGAGCTTGCTGGGCCATGTGGTGGGGGATGTAGAGCTGTGACTACGACTCCCATCATGCTATTGCCTCCTCCCCCTTCCCAGCATGCCCATGCTTCCTTCCTTTTGACTCTGCTTCCCTGTGGGGTGGGCTGGCTGTGCTGACAGGATGGCTGGGAGTGTTGTCCTGGCAGTTGTTTGGCTAAGAGTCCCCAGAGTGTCCCTGTGCTTCACACAACATAACCCAGGGTGGTGGTTCTTTGTGGGATCTTGTGTTAGGATGGGGGGCATTGCATTCTACCAGGTGGGTACTGTGGAGTTTGTGTTGGGGGTGTGAGGGGAGGTGCTTGTGACTATGGTCAGTGCTGCAAGTCCCCCTTCCCACCCAGCTAGCCAGATTTCCCACCATGGAACGTGCTTGCATTGCAGGGAGTGTAAGTTGTCTCTCAGGATGTCAGTCAGTGGTGTCCTGCTGTTTGTTGGTGCACAGTTGCCAGCAGGGCCTTGTGCTCCCCACAGCAGTAGCCAGTGTCAGCCATCTTGTGAGTCCTTCTCCACTCCCTGTGATGTGCGCATGGTTCATGGTGGTGTTGATGGGACAGTTGTGGGGGGGCAATATGTGTGACTGCGACTCCCATGATGCTATTGGCTACACTGACTTGGCCAGCATACACAGAATTCCTTCCTTTGAGTGGTCTTCACTGTGTGTTGGTGTTGTTGTGGTGGCTACATGTGTGGATGTGTTTGTTAGTTCTATTTGTGCCACTGCCTAGCTGTAGTTGTGGTTGTGTTTGTACATGTGTTGGCACAGTTGGATGTGACTTTTTTGATGGCATGTGTTGTGTTTATCTGACTGACATACACATTTTGGGATGATTCTGTTCTGGTTGCTGTGTAATTGCTATGAGTGCATGGTTTGACTCTCCCCTTGACAGTGATGTGTGTGTTTTGTGGCAGTATATTGTGTACATTTGTTGTGTACTCACCAGGCTCTGGGATGTCCTCTAGTCCATATACGCTCACTGGCGGAAGGATGGCCCACACCTTCTCCTCCCAGGGCCTGAGGTATATTGGCTTGGCAGGAGGGCCACTGCCGGTGTATTGGCTGTTGATGTAGTCTTTCTTCAGCATGTCCCGTACCCTCCTGCGCACGTCATACCACCTGTTCTGGATGTCCGTCTTTGTGCGCCGACATGGTGATTGGGCGTTCACCCTGTTGATGATCCTCTCCCACATCTTGGTTTTCTGCGACATGGGGGTCTGTTGGACCAGTGTGCCAAACAGCTGTGGCTCCACCCTGAGGATCTCGTCTACCATGACTTCCAATTCACTATCTAGGAACTTGGGATTCTTCTTGGGGGGCATGGTGATGGGTGGTGATGGTGGGTGATGTGTGTGTTTGTGTGCAGGTGAGGGTGTGTGAGTGTGTGTTTTGCTGGGTGTATGTGAGGTAGGTATTTGTTGGTGTGCTGATGGTGTGTGGCTTGTGTGAGGGATGAGCTGTGGGTGTGTGGTTGCTTTCTCTTGGGTGCTGGCAGTGGAATGGCATTTGCAAAGGTTCATGGTAGTGATTTGTGTCCTTTATATAGGTGGAGTTGTGGGTGTGTCTTTGTTCTCTGTCCCCACCCCCAGTATTTATTGGCTTGGTAATTGCTTGTTTGGCCTTTTTTTGGGTGATTTTTCCTTTGTGCTGTTTGTGTATGTTGGAAACGTTCCTGTGACCGAGTCGGACCCTGCATTGGTCTCGTACGGTGTTTTCCGTTTCGTTCACGCTGTGTTTGTGCAGTTTTCTATGCTGCGTACGCGTCGGTCGCGGTGTATTGTGTTGCTTCGGCTCGGTTTTGTATGCGTGTCTGTCGTACGGCTTGTCCTCCGTCCGACTCGGTCGTGGTTTTCGCGCCTTGCATCGTACTTTGCGGTTTGGAGTTCGCGTGTACGTTTCGGTCGGATTTGTTCCGGGTGCGTGTCGGTCGGTTGGATTCGCGTGTTTTTCCGGCCGGAATGCTGCTTTCCGTGCGGCTCGGTCGGTCGACTTTGTTTCGGTACGTGTCGGTCGGATTTTTCGCGCCTTGCATCGTACTTGGCGTGTCGTGCGCCACGGGTACGTGTCGGTCGGTGCTTTTTCCGGCCCGAATCGGAATCGACCCCTAAATTTAATTAATTTACTATTCCCACTCCAGTTAGTATTAAGTCAGTGTAGGTGCTGGACACTAAACGTAATTAATTTACTCTTCCCACTCCAGTTAGAATTAATTCCGAGTAGGTGCTGGACACTAAACTTAATTAATTTACTATTCCCACTCCAGTTAGTATTAAGTCAGGGTAGGTGCTGGACACTAAAGTTAATTAATTTACTATTCCCACTCCAGTTACTTTTAAGTCAGAGTAGGTGCTGAACACTAAACTTAAATATTTTACTATTCCTACTCCAGTTAGTATTAAGTCAGGGTAGATGCTGGACACTAAACTTAATTAATTAATTATTCCCACTCCACTTTGTATAAAGTCAGAGAAGGTGCAGAACCCTTAAATTAATTAATTTACTATTCCCACTCCAGTTAGAATTAATTCAGGGTAGGTGCTGGACACTAAACTTAATTAATTTACTATTACCACTCCAGTTAGTATTATGTCAGGGAAGGTGCTGGACACTAAACTTAATTAATTTACTATTCCCACTCCAATTGGAATTAATTCAGAGTAGGTGCTGGACACTAAACTTAATTAATTTACTATTCCCACTCCAGTTAGAATAAAGTCAGGATAGGTGCTGGACACTAAACTTAATTAATTGATTATTATCACTCCACTTTGTATAAAGTCAGAGTAGGTGCAGAACCCTTAAATTAATTAATTTACTATTCCCACTCCAGATAGAATTAATTCAGGGTAGGTGCTGTGCACTAAACTTAATTAATTTACTATACCCACTCCAGTTAGTATTAAGTCAGGGTAGGTGCTGGACACTAAACTTAATTAATTTACTATTTCCAGTCCAGTTAGTATTAAGTCAGGGTAGGTGCTGGACACTAAACTTAAATATTTTACTATTCCTACTCCAGTTAGTATTAAGTCAGGGTAGATGCTGGACACTAAACTTAATTAATTAATTATTCCCACTCCACTTTGTATAAAGTCAGAGTAGGTGCAGAACCCTTAAATTAATTAATTTACTATTCCCACTCCAGTTAGAATTAATTCAGGGTAGGTGCTGGACACTAAACTTAATTAATTTACTATTACCACTCCAGTTAGTATTATGTCAGGGTAGGTGCTGGACACTAAACTTAATTAATTTACTATTCCCACTCCAATTGGAATTAATTCAGAGTAGGTGCTGGACACTAAACTTAATTAATTTACTATTCCCACTCAAGTTAGAATAAAGTCAGGATAGGTGCTGGACACTAAACTTAATTAATTAATTAATTATTCCCACTCCACTTTGTATAAAGTCAGAGTAGGTGCAGAACCCTTAAATTAATTAATTTACTATTCCCACTCCAGTTAGAATTAATTCAGGGTAGGTGCTGTGCACTAAACTTAATTAATTTACTATTCCCAGTCCAGTTAGTATTAAGTCAGGGTAGGTGCTGGACACTAAACTTAATTAATTTACTATTCCCACTCCAGTTAGAATTAATTCAGGGTAGGTGCTGGACACTAAACGTAATTAATTTTACTATACCCACTCCAGTTAGTATTAAGTCAGGGTAGGTGCTGGACACTAAACTTAATTAATTTACTATTCCCACTCCAGTTAGTATTAAGTCAGGGTAGGTGCTGGACACTAAACTTAATCAATTTACTATTCCCACTCCAGTTTGAATTAATTCAGAGTAGGTGGTGGACACTAAACTTAATTAATTTATTATTCCCACTCCAGTTACTATTAAGTCAGGGTAGGTGCTGGACACTAAACTTAATTAATTTACTATTCCCACTCCAGTTAGTATAAAGTCAGGGTAGGTGCTGGACACTAAACTTAATTAATTTACTATTCCCACTCCAGTTAGTATTAAGTCAGGGTAGGTGCTGGACACTAAACTTAAATATTTTACTATTCCCACGCTAGTTACTATTAAATCAGAGTAGATGCTGAACACTAAACTTAATTAATTAATTAATCCCACTCCACTTTGTATAAAGTCAGAGTAGGTGCAGAACCCTTAAAAAAATTAATTTACTATGCCCACTCCAGTTAATATTAATTCAGGGTAGGTGCTGGACACTAAACTTAATTAATTTAATATTCCAACTCCAGTTAGTATTAAGTCAGGGTAGGTGCAGGACACTCAACTTAATTAATTTACTATTCCCACTCCAGTTAGTATTAAGTCAGGGTAGGTGCTGGACACTAAACTTAATTAATTTACTATTCCTAATCCATTTTGTATTAACTCAGAGTAGATGCTGGACACTGAACTTAATTAGTTTACTATTCCCACTCCAGTTAGTATAAAGTCATAATAAGTGCTGGACACTAAACATATCTAAATTAATTTTAGCAATACAATTAATATAACAACACTAACCAGACTCTACGTAAACAAGAATTTATTTAATATGTACTACAACAATTAATTAAACTCTATATTTTTTATGTGCAAACAATTAAAAAACATATACATATAATATTATATTCAAAATATTCCTAAATATACTAATATTTTTTAATTTTTATATATAATTTCATCTCAATATTATATTTTCTAATTACTACACATGATACTTAATTATATATTTAGTATTAGAAAATTTTAATTAATAATTATTTGTTATATTCTTTACATATATTTAATATCTGAATATATAATTAATATATATTTATTAAAACATAATACATTTCTATTAATTATTACATAACATTAATTTATAATTAAATATTTATTTGTAATAGTAGACCCTTATTTTTAATATTAATTTAATTAAAGTTATCCACTATAAACACATAATATATATATATATTTTTTAAATTTGTGTCCACCCACAAAAATTTAAAATAAATATTTTTATACAATTTTAAAATATTTATTGTAAAAGACAAACTTTTTTTCTGAAATTTTGATTTATTAAAACTATTTCCAAATTATATTCCATCTTTTTTTTAATATTTCCTATTTATATTCCATATTTTATTATAATGTCTAAACATTTTCACAAATTGATACAATTATTTTAAAACGATGTACATGGGTACACCATGCAACTCAGTTAGTCTACATATACTAAACAAATGTTTAACGCTCATACCAAAATTAGTGTGGCTTCTCACCTAACGCATATAAATGAGGACTCTTAACCTGCACCAGTGCTGAATTGGCTACCTAGCCATAAAGCAGTCACATTTGACCCATTAGGCAAGAATGCCACTGTTACATGCAGGGACGGATGTGACGGTGTAGCTCTGTCTTACTCTGAAACAAACAATGCTGCAACTCCTGCAGCTCCATCTATTTGTGCTAATTTGTTCATGACACAAATGAAATCTAATAGCCAAATACATGTCATGGTATAACTACATGTGATGTTACTCCTTACAAGGTAGCATGCACTGACACATCCATGGTCATAGTGGAGTAACCTTTCAAAGACACATATGACCATCTGGTGTGAATGCATATCCAGATTCTAAGTTCACGTAAGCCCTCTTTGTTGCCATATAATGTAATACATGGAAATGCTAAACATATTCCTTCTTGGAAGTCATCACACTAGTTAGGTCTCCTCAAGCATGAATCATGACGAACAAGATATTGGCTAACCGTTTTGGCTGACGCTTTCCTCCAAGTGTAATGTGCATGTGTCACACATACAGTGCCAGATGCCAAGCAAGCCCAGGCAGCAGATGTGTGTATACCCTTATATCATTCGGTGGTCGTTGCTATATGATGTCATGCACATATGAACAGGTGACCTATTGGCCTAGCATCATAATTTTCAGATCTATACAGTCAATCTGTGAGCTGGATGCCACATACACTGTAGAAATGCTGAATGTATGTCATTTCCAGAGTGTGTATTGCGTCTGCAACACATCCTTTGTCAGTAATGCAGACAGATAGTATGATCTTCAAGTATGGGCATCATCTTGTATCACAATGTGGATACCAATTGCATAGGAGTGCAATATCCGTGATATAAGAATGCCTGCTACGCAGATACCTACAACAAGGCAAGCATAATGCAAACTGTAATGCATATTGATTATGTCAAGATATGCACATTTGACAATATGTCTGTGTATTCTACAGCAATATATTGCCTGTCCTAGTGTCCATGAGCTAGGCACCATGAACACTAGGACTCACACATATGCGCACTGTTAACATACACATGTGACACATCCCAATTCTACAAGCATGTCAGCAAAGTTATTTTGAACAAGAAAAGTGATCCCTGGGAGTGCTCACCTGCATTTCAACAATCAATACACTGTACCACACACAAAGGACTAGTTGCGTAAATGAAAACAAATGCATTGCCCATTTCTCTAGAGAGATGTCAGACAAAACCAATGCTTTAATAGGAAACGTGATGCATTAGTAGGAAATGTGACACTTTAGTAGAAAACATGACTCTTCAGGAAATGAGACGCTTTAGTAGTAAAGGTGACGCTTTAGGAAACGAGACGCTTTAATAGTAAATGTGACACTTTAGGAAAGAAGACGCTTTAATAGTAAAGGTGACACACTAGTAGTAAAGGTTACGCTTTAGGAAACAAGATGCTTTAGTAGTAAAGGTGGCACTTTAGGAAACAAGATGCTTCAGTAGTAAAGGTGACGCTTTAGGAAATTAGATGTTTTAGTAGTAAAGGTGACGCTTTAGGAATTGAGACGCTTTAGTAGTAAGGTAGATGCTTTAGTAGGAAACATGACGCTTTATGAAATGAGATGCTTTAGTAGAAAATGTGATGATTTAGTAGGAAATGTGATGCTTTAGTGAACCAAATGCTTTAGAGACAAAGGTGGTGCTTTAGGAAATGAGACACTTTAGTAGTAAAGGTGACGTTTTATTAGTCAAGATGACACTTTAGGAAACAACACGCTTTAGTAGTAAAGGCGATGCTTTAGTAGAAAACATGACGCTTTAGTAGGAAATGTGATGCTTTAGTTGGAAACATGACGCTTAAGTAGGAAATGTGACACTTTAGTAGAAAACCTGACGTTTAAGTAGGAAACATGATGCTTCAGTAGGAAACGTGATGCATCCAGCCAGGAAATAATGCAATGGCTCAGCCATGCTGCAAATCATGAAGTGTGAAGCTCCTTTCACTTTCACTTACAGTCTTTTTGTCTGTGCTGGCTGTTGGAGGTGTTTGGTGTGTGCTCTTGTGATTTGGTGTGTTATTTAATCTTGTTGGTGTCTCTGCTGTCCCTGTTGTGTAAGTAAACTATCATTTGCATTTTGTAATTGTATTTTGTGAAGTTTTGTTGACTGTATTGTCAGGTATTTGCACGCTTAGGGGTTAATAGTTTTAGGGGTAGGGCGAAGGGATAGTTTTTGTGTTTTTTGGGTTTAGGGTGGCTAGTGTGGGTAGGGAGATGTCAGACATGGCCAGATCCAAGAACCTGTCAGAGGAGGAGTTTGCTGGCCTGCTGTGGCTGTTGGTTCGATACCTGTCAAACATGATCTGCAGTGCAGGTAGGGTGAGCCAAGGCTCCCCTACACATGAGAGGTGGGAGCAGTGGGAGGAGGTGCACTCCCAAATGAGTCGGGTTTTCAATGTCCAGTGGAACATACACCAAGTTAAGCACTTATAGGCAGATGGTGTCAGCCAGGAGGCAGATCTCCTCGATCACCTGGGGATTGAAGTTGGTGGCCCTACTAGTAAGTAAGTCCCTAAATTTCCATGAGCTTGTAGCTGTGTGGCTTTTGCACACATCTTCAAATAGATTTTCTTCAGGAAGGCCCAGATATGTATATGGGTTAGTATGGCATGATATGGTCAAACTCAGTTAAATAAACAGAACATGCCACACGGGCCTGCTCACAGGGGTATCACAATAGCCAAAACATACCATACAGTGCAGGGGAGGCCCATAGGTGCTTTGGGAGCCACGTGGCACTGTGCAGGGAGTATTGTCACCCGGCCTGCTAGGTCATTACTGACTCCAAACTGTGGGGGCCACCCACCATGTATGTTGCAGGGGAGCTCACTAACATGTCATCAGGCCACAGGTTGGACAGGGTATTTGATTTACTCCCCAAATGGTCACACATATGTGTATATTATGAAAAATGGTAGAAATTCCTTTAAGAACCTCTACAGGCCTTGAATTATCATTTTTCATTTACAGTGCACTGGTCACATGTAAGGAGCTAAGTAAAGAAGACAAACAAGCATTGGTACTGTTTGATGGGAGTAGCATTGTAAGAAACACGTATTGACTTGAGAAGGCCGCAGCATTATCATACTATGCAGGGTGTGTTCAGTCAAATTGGACTGTTCATATAGCCATCAAAGCCAGGCACCCTTGTACAATGTAGCAAGCTAGGCTGGTCTTGTACATTGTCTGCACTATGTGCACCTGATACGTGATGTGCTTGGTATTATCTGAATACAATGCAACATGGCTTACATATGTCCATCAATAGGGCAATCCAACTTTGCCTTATGCTACAAGTCTAACATACAGACAATACCAGGCATTTGTTAAGTCGCATTCACAGAGCAATGTTCCATCTTTTTGTCTTGTAGCTGGACCTGACCCATACACCCGTGGCGAGGTGGAGAGCTTCAGAGATCCCAATGCTACCAGTGAGAGTCACCTGACTTTCTGTGCTCTTTAACCCCTTCCATGCTCATGACGAGCTCAGCTCGTCATGCTGCGCAGTGCTCGTGTGCGCATGACGAGCTGAGCTCGTCATGAACCCGTCCGCTTAATGCAACGCCTCGCACAGGGCGAAAATCGGCCGCGCATGGAAGGGGTTAAGGATTGTGTATGTTCTCATGAATTGATTGCTGTGAGATGTGTAACGGGTATTATCAGTCAGCTGGAACATGCTTTACCTTACATGTAGATTCACAACAGAAGTAGGACAAAGTTGCATGTGCAAATGACAGGGCCAAATTGCCATGTGAATTAATTTCCAATGTATGCAGGGCCACATGATGGATGGGTCAGAATCTGCTGTGCTAAAGTTTTGCCAGCTACAGTATGATGCTTATTACACATGTACCATCACCTACCCCAAAACCAACTGATGGTCATTAGTTTAAATGTCTCTCAACCATACTATGGACAGAAAGGGACAACATGTTACCCGAAATATGTGACAGAAATTTTGCATGGGATAGGCTGTGATTTTCCTAACACAGTATGTTTGGCCAAGTCCAAATTTGAGCAGGACACAGGTGTGGTTGGCGTGTAACACATATCCCAGACAATACTACCAATTGTCAACAACTCATCTAATGCTGACATGCACAGTGAACAGATTTTCCAAGTTATTTATCCTCGTAATGTGTGGTCACACCCAAGCCTGCAGAATATGTTCCTCCACCCTACCAAAATTGTTACAGTTTAAATGATTGAAGGCATATCAGACATTTATGCCACTCAAACAGGAAATTGTTCTGGGATCCATACATGTACCTGTAGTTCAGCGTCTCGCCAAAGTTGGACTCCAATGGACTTGGGTGACCATGTGAGCAGACTTGCCCTTAGGCCTGGGTGGTAAACTCCACTTCGCCAGTGGTGTTCACAGAATTTTGCCACTCCGTGCTCCGCTTGGAGCGTGAAGTTCTGCAAAAACTCTGCTAACCGCCATGTAGCGGAGTTTACCGGCGCCCACCCATAATTAATAGCACACTTTCACAGTCAATCCACGTAGAGTGTTGTAACAGATACAAAAAAAGAATACTGCAACCTAAAAATCACTAGCTTCTGAAGGTGCAAAGTTGCAAAAAAAATGTAGCATAAAAGCACATTAAAAATAATACACTTTTCAGAGGGAGTGATTGGAAGGGTAGCTGTCTGCTACATGAATATCAATACAGAAGGGTATGCAGTTCCTGACTGAATAATACAGGTTGCTTAAGAGAGCAACCGCTCACTTAATATCTAGATAGAGGAAGGGAATTCCTCTTTTTGGAATTAAGGCCCTCACACACCCAGCCAGCTAGGTGTCATGCTTCATCATTGGGTCTGCTCCTCGTCAGGTCGGAGCTGCAATACCCAACGGGCACCCTCGAAGGGGCTCTTTGGCGGAGATCTTTTATTCCTTGCCGTAAGGTGCAGTGCGTGTGAGGGGCCTAGTGAGTGTAGATGTAAAGGGAAGTGAGACTAAAACAGGATGTAGAGGTCCAATCAGAACTATTTTAATGAGTATAGCCCCTATCCTGATTAAAACTAAGGGGTCGATTCCGATTCGGGCCGGAAAAAGCACCGACCGACTCGGAGCCGGAATTTATTCCGACCGACACGTACCTGTGGCGCCCGACACGCCAAGTACGATGCAAGGCATGCAAAATCCGACCGACACGTACTGAACCCAAGCCGAACGACCGAGCCGCACGGAAAACAGCAATCCGGCCGGAAAAACACGCAAATCGAACCGACCGACACACACCCGGAACTAATCCAACCGAAACGTACACGCGAACTCCAAACCGCTAAGTACGATGCAAGGCGCGAAAACCACGACCGAGTCGAACGGAGGACAAGCCGTACGACCGACACGCATACAAAACCGAGCCGAAGTAACACAAAACACTGCGACCGACGCGTACGCAGCATAGAAAACTGCACAAACACAGCGTGAACGAAACGGAGAAGACCGAACGAGACAAATGCAGGGTCCGACCCGGTCACAAGAACGTTTCCAACATGCACAAAAAGTACTAAGGAAAAATACACAAAAAAAGGCCAAACAAGCAATTACAAAGCCAATAAATACTGGGGGGGGTGGGGACAGAGAACAAAGACACACCCACAACTCCACCCATATAAAGGACACAAATCCCAACCATGATCCTTTGCAAATGCCATTCTACTGCCAGCACTCAACAGACAGCAACCACACACCCACAGCTCATCCCTCACACAAGCCACACACCATCAGCACACCAACAAATAACTACCTCACATACACCCAGCAAAACACACACTCACACACCCTCACCTGCACACCAACACACACATCACTCACCATCACCACCCATCACCATGCCCCCCAAGAAGAATCACAAGTTCCTAGATTGTGAATTGGAAGTCCTGGTAGACGAGATCCTCAGGGTAGAGCCACAGCTGTTTGGCACACTGGTCCAACAGACACCTATCTCCCAGAAAACCAAGATGTGGGAGAGGATCATCAACAGGGTGAACGCACAATCACCATGTCTGCGCACAAAGACTGACATCCAGAACAGGTGGTATGACGTGCGCAGGAGGGTACGGGAGCTGCTCAAGAAGGACTACCTCCTGAGCCAATACACCGGCAGTGGCCCTCCTGCCAAGCCAGTATACCTCAGGCCCTGGGAGGAGAAGGTGCGGGCCATCCTTCCGCCAGTGAGCGTCTATGGACTAGAGAACATCCCAGAGCCTGGTGAGTACACAACAAATGTACACAATATTCTGCCACAATACACACACACATCACTGTCAAGGGGAGAGTCAAACCATGCACTCATAGCAATTACACAGCAACCAGAACAGAATCATCCCAAAATGTGTATGTCAGTCAGATAAACACAACACATGCCATCTCAAAGTTACATTTAACCGTGTCATCACATGTACAAACACAACTACAACTACAGCTAGGCAGTGGCACAAATAGAACTAACAAACACATCCAGACATGTAGCCACCACTACAACACCAACACACAGTGAAGACCACTGAAAGGAAGGAATTCTGTGTATGCTGGGCAAGTCAGTGTAGCCAATAGCATCATGGGAGTCGTAGTCACACATATTGCTCACCCCCACAACTGTCCCATCAACACCACCATGAACCATGCGCACATCACAGGGAGTGGAAAAGGACTCACAAGATGGCTGACACTGGCTACTGCTGTGGGGAGCACAAGGCCCTGCTGGCAACTGTGCAACAACCAACAGCAGGACACCACTGACTGACATCCTGAGAGACAACTTCCACTCCCTGCAATGGAAGCACGTTCCATGGTGGGATATCTGGCTGGCTGGGTGGGAAGGAGGACTCGCAGCACTGACCATAGTCACAAGCACCTCCCCTCACACACCCCCTCAACACAAACTCCACAGAACCCACCTGGGAGAATGCAATGCCTCACATCCTAACTCAAGATCCCACAAAGAACCTCCACCCTGGGTAATGTTGTGTGAAGCACAGGGACACTCTTGGGACTTTTAGCTAAACAACTGCCAGGACAACACTCCCAGCCATCCTGTCAGCACAGGCAGCCCACCCCACAGGGAAGCAGAGTCAAAAGGAAGGAAGCATGGGCATGCTGGGAAGGGGGTGGAGGCAATAGCATGATGGGAGTAGTAGGCACAGATATCGCTCAGCCTCACAACTGGCCCATCAACACCACCCTGAACCATGCTCACATCACAGGGAGTGGATAAGGACTCACAAGATGGCTGACACTGGCTACTGCTGTGGGGAGCACAAGGCCCTGCTGGGAACTGTGCACCAACAAACAGCACAACACCACTGACTGACATCCTGAGAGACAACTTCCACTCCCTGCAATGGAAGCACGTTCCATGGTGGGATATCTGGCTGGGTGGGAAGGAGGACTCGCAGCACTGACCATAGTCACAAGCACCTCCCCTCACACCCCCCCCTCAACACAAACTCCACAGAACCCACCTGGGAGAATGCAATGCCTCACATCCTAACTGAAGATCCCACAAAGAACCACCACCCTGGGTTATGTTGTGTGAAACACAGGGACACTCTTTGGACTTTTAGCCAAACAACTGCCAGGACAACACTCCCAGCCATCCTGTCAGCACAGGCAGCCCACCCCACAGGGAAGCAGAGTCAAAAGGAAGGAAGCATGGGCATGCTGGGAAGGGGGTGGAGGCAATAGCATGATGGGAGTAGTAGGCACAGATATCGCTCAGCCTCACAACTGGCCCATCAACACCACCCTGAACCATGCTCACATCACAGGGAGTGGATAAGGACTCACAAGATGGCCGACACTGGCTACTGCTGTGGGGAGCACAAGGCCCTGCTGGGAACTGTGCACCAACAAACAGCACAACACCACTGCCTGACATCCTGAAAGCCAACTTGCACTCTCTGCAATGCAAGCACGTTCCATGGTGGGATATCTGGCTGGGTGGGAAGGAGGACTTGCAGCACTGACCATAGTCACAAGCACCTCCCCTCACACACCCCTCAACACATACTCCACAGAACCCACCTGGGAGAATGCAATGCCTCACATCCTAACTGAAGATCCCACAAAGAACCACCACCCTGGGTTATGTTGTGTGAAGCACAGGGACACTCTTTGGACTTTTAGCCAAACAACTGCCAGGACAACACTCCCAGCCATCCTGTCAGCACAGGCAGCCCACCCCACAGGGAAGCAGAGTCAAAAGGAAGGAAGCATGGGCATGCTGGGAAGGGGTGTGGAGGCAATAGCATGATGGGAGTCGTAGGCACAGCTCTACAACCCCCACCACATGGCCCAGCAAGCTCACACTCATGCATGCACATCCCACAGAGAGTGGAAAGGCCCATCAAAGATGTCTGACACTGTTGCTGTGTCGTGGCGAGCACAAGGGCATGCTGGGAACTGCACACCAACCAACAGCAGGACACCACTGTCAGCCATCTTGCCATTGCTCTCACACCCACACACACTGAACTCCCCACAAAAGCAAGTAAGTATGGGAATGCTGGGAAGTGGGGTGGAGGCAATAGCATGATGGGAGTCATAGTCACAGACATAGCTCACCCCCACAACTGTCCCATCAACACCACCCTGAACCATGCTCACATCACAGGGAGTGGATAAGGACTGACAAGATGGCTGACACTGGCTACTGCTGTGGGGAGCACAAGGCCCTGCTGGCAACTGTGCAACAACCAACAGCAGGACACCACTGACTGACATCCTGAAAGACAACTTTCACTCCCTGCAATGCAAGCACAGTCCATGGTGGGATAACTGACTGGCTGGGTGGGAAGGAGGGCCGGCTGTCAACCAAATACAACCAATGCAGACCATGTTCACACCCCAACAAATACATAGAAATGCCCAAATAATGCAGGACAATGTGCTACACCAATATCAACCCCTGACTGTGACAACTTAGGACAATGCAATGTACAGGCCCGCACCCAGAGGCACAGTCACAACTGTCAGGTGTGTCAACCATTGATGCCTGCAGAAACATAACATACATTGTGTGTGTCTCCCAAAAACAGGTGATGATGGGGACACAGCAGCTGACGCTGAGGAGTCCCAGTCCCAGGCTCAAGAGGATGCGGAGCTCACTGGTGTCGTACAGCCTCTGCCCTCCTCGGACGAAGAAGACCAACCTGGCACATCCGGTGCAAGTCAACATGCAGCACCAGCAGGACCACCAGCTGCAGCACCAGCAGGACCACCAGCTGCACCCCCTGCACCCACCCCTCCAACGACTGTCACCACAAATACCATCCCTGCCGACATGGACAGAACAAGGAGCAACACCAGCACAGGGACCCTGGACCAACGTGGGGCCATGGACACCACCACCACCACCAACCCCCAAGGGGGACCAGGGTCATCTGTGCGTGCCACTGCACGCACTGCACATGTCGGCAGGGGTGGTGGGAGGGGTGGGAGACAGAGGTCGCTGCTTGCAGAGGTTGCTGGTGTGCATGATGACCCACAACTGGTACGCATAGCCGATGCGTACCAGTCCAGCACCGGAGATCTCAGCCAGGTAGTGGGGCTCCTCAGAGACATGAAACAGCAGCAGGCTGCCCATCATGCCCGCTTGGACTCACACATGTCCCGCGTGGAGTCCAAGTGGGACGCACTGCAAGAGATGACGGCGGTGCACAGGGACATATTACAATGCCTCCGCCAGATGACCAGCAACCAGTCCACACCTCCCTGTGTGCCAACAACATCTGGTGCTGAACAAACTGCAACTGCCACAGGGAGGGAGGATCACTCTGGCGGAGAGTCCCCTGCACCGCAGCAGCCTGTACTTGAGGGGCCCCCCCAAAGAAGAGGGGTCGTCCGAGGAGGGGCAAGTGAGAGGCCGATGGCCAAGCGCAACTCCCAGGAAGCCTGAACCTGTTCTGGATGTTCACCTTTGTGCACAAACTGTTCACCCTGTTGACGGCAACACAACTCCCACACATTACATGGGGAGTACAAGTTGGACCAATGTCTCAGACAACTGTGGCCCCGATACTGGGGATTTTGTCTACCAGGACTTTCAATTCACCTAGGAACTTCTGATTGCAAGATATATGTACAGCACTAACCATCCTATGCACTATTCACACAAATGTATCACAATAAACACACTAATACACCATACTTGCCTCTGTTGTGATTCCAACGTGGGTGCTGTCATGGGGATGATGAACTGCAAAATTACACTGTGTATGCGAACTGCAACAGCAAGTACAACACAGGCATGTGAGTAAAGGCAACGTGACACATATGAGGGAGACACACCACCAGGGCTACACAACACATACACACCTAGGCCATCTGACTCATTGCCTACACTGATGTTGCCAGGGAAGACGGTGCAATGCACAGACACCACACCTATTCCCAGTTGTAGTCAAGTAGCCCACAGGTGCAGTAAGCAAATGGCAGTCAAATGTGTGACCACAGACAACGCACATCACAAAGTGAAGCACAGGTTTATTACACAGTTGCAACATGTCGTAACCACTACAGATGCAAGGTAATCCCACCTGGCAGCGGGCACACAGTCAACAACTGTAGAAGGAAGGAAGTCCATGGGTGTGGCGCACATCACCTGTAGGGACACAACAGCTACCACCCTGGAAGTACAATCACATCGTCGGTGGACACAGTTGACCAAACGAATCTGAAAGTACCCTGTGAAGGACAGAAATGACACACAGTCAAAAGCAATGGAGAACAGGACAGAACAGCAAAACTCATGCACAATACATGTTACAAGATACTCACCCAGAACCAAGTTAGCATGTCAACACTGTTGGGGAGTACAGACCACCTGTAAGCACACATCGCTACACACATCCAGTCAAGTAGCCCATGGACACACTCCAACAGCACCAGAGCACCACCTACACATATCATGCCAACTCACATCATTGACATGACACCTCAGGATACTCACATTCAGCTAAAGAAGTTGGTGATGAGCTGTGTGCGGACATCACCCTCATCATCATCATCATCACTGGCATCGTGGTCCAGGCCAGGATCCTCCACAGGTGGCGGATGTTGGTCATTGTCATCCTGGATGAGAGGCAACTCCTTCCGCACTGCCAGGTTGTGGAGCATGCAGCAGACGATGATAATCTTGCACACTTTCGCTGGGGCATATGGGAGGGACCCTCCTGTCTTGTCCAGGCAGCGGAAGCGGCTCTTCAGGAGACCAAATGTCCGCTCAATCACTCTCCTGGTCCGACCATGTGCCTCATTGTAGCGCATCTGGGCTGGTGTCACAGGGTTCCTGAGGGGTGTCAGCAACCACGGCATGTTGGGGTATCCCGAGTCACCTATGGACAGACAAGTGCACATTAGCTGACTTGGAAAAGTGGGCGGAATACTACAGATCAGATCACACACAATGGCACAAAGTCAGTACACACCGACAAGCCAGGCACGCTGGTTCTGCATCTGTGCCATCATCCTGGGGATGCGACTACTCCTCATCACAAAGGCATCGTGTGCTGAACCAGGGAAATGGGCACACACGTGTGTGATGGTCATATCTGCAAGACACACCACCAGTGCATTGACCGAGTGGTAGTGCTTGCGGTTACGGTAGGCCTGCTCCTGGGCCTGTGGTGGTACCAAAGCCACATGTGTCCCATCAATGGAGCCAATGACATGCGGCATCCTCCCCAGGGCATAGAAGTCACTCTTCACGTCAGTGAGTCGTTGCAGTCTAGGGAAATAGATGTACCGGTTCAGGAATAGCAACATTGCCTCCAAAACATCGCGGAGCACACGGCTCAACATGGTCTGTGACATCCCACCAGCAGTCGCCACAGTATGTTGGAAGGTACCGGTGGCAAATAAGTGTAGGGCTGCCATCACCTTCACCTTGGGGGTCAGCGCTGTAGGATACGGCCGGCCAGGCTGCAAATGTGGGGCCAACTGCACTGCCAAATCCTCAATCAGCTGCCTGGTGAAGCAGTACCGTCGGATGCTGTCCCGTTCCACCATCGTTGCCAGGTCTGGGAATGGTCGATGGACAGCAGGATCCCTGCAGTGCAGAGGAGAAGAAAGCAAGATTGTCAGTCACCCCACATATGCGGCATTGAACACACTCAATATCACAACATACATCATTATGAGGCACAACTACATGAAGTGTGCAGTTCCGGAAGGACATGTATGGTACATACATGGCCAACATCTGTCATCACGGTTCAACAAGTGGCATCAATAAGTCCCAGGTTGGCCCATTGGATATCATGAGGCCGTGTCACAGTTCCCATCTCCTGCTGCCGTGTCACAATCACCCCCCACAGTGACATGTGAGGACAGATGTGCCCCAGGCATCCCAGCTCAACGACAGGTACATTCCCAGGGACCCTGTATTGCCACATGGACACTGGCATTACATGGAGTATCATGTATAC
Source organism: Calotriton arnoldi (assembly GCA_963921515.1). Lineage (NCBI taxonomy): Eukaryota > Metazoa > Chordata > Amphibia > Caudata > Salamandridae > Calotriton > Calotriton arnoldi. Next base: position 1,120,172 of record CAWUFW010006492.1, read on the forward strand.
ACCATAGCAAAACAACCATGACCCCCACAGGTAGTGGTCCCACTTGCCACTGCAGGACAGACATGGACGTCTGTGACACACACACGCACAACATCAAAGTCCATGCACACACAACGTGGATGTGGAGACTGTCTCCCATTGTGCACATGAAATCAGACATTGTAAACACTACATGCACACAGACTGTGGAGGACCATCACTATTGTGCCACTGGGACACCCTGGCTCAAACATACCGTCCCACATGGGACTCACGGGGTATGTGACGTGAAGTACACATACACCACCGTGAAATGTGACCATGGCACATGCACAGATATGAACAGTTGCACATCACAGTGGTCATGTACACGTAACACCCAGGATCCTGTCCCCATGAACACGTGCACAGCCTGGGGGTGGCTGCCCCCAGGTGACACCCACAGGACAACATGTACACCAACATACACACAATAGGAAATGCAGCCTTACATGCCTTATGATACAGTTTGGACAGGCTGTCGTGTTGTAGGTGTGCCCCTCACTCCCTGGGAGCTATCTGTGGCTGGCATATGTTCATCTGAGACAGGCATGGTGACATATGCCAGTCACTTGTACATGGATGCGTTGAACAGCAATGGACCGATCGGTGCCCCCGGCCGGCCCATTGCATACAATGTGTGCGGGTACGCGTTGTACCCCTGTACGCGTTGTACCGCAATGGACCGATCGGTGTCCCCGGCCGGCCCATTGCATTCAATGTGTGCGGGTACGCGTTGTACCCCTGTACGCGTTGAACAGCAATGGACCGATCGGTGCCCCCGGCCGGCCCATTGCATTCAATGTGTGCGGGTACGCATTGTACCCCTGTACGCGTTGAACAGCAATGGACCGATCGGTGCCCCCGGCCGGCCCATTGCATTCAATGTGTGCGGGTACGCGTTGTACCCCTGTATGCGTTGAACAGCAATGGACCGATCGGTGCCCCCGGCCGGCCCATTGCATTCAATGTGTGCGGGTACGCGTTGTACCCCTGTATGCGTTGTACCGCAATGGACCGATCGGTGCCCCCGGCCGGCCCATTGCATTCAATGTGTGCGGGTACGCGTTGTACCCCTGTACGCGTTGTACCGCAATGGACCGATCGGTGCCCCCGGCCGGCCCATTGCATTCAATGTGTGCGGGTACGCGTTGTACCCCTGTACGCGTTGTACCGAAATGGACCGATCGGTGCCCCGGCCGGCCCATTGCATTCAATGTGTGCGGGTACGCGTTGTACCCCTGTACGCGTTGAACAGCAATGGACCGATCGGTGCGCACCCATTGACAATGGCCTAGCCTGGCAACGGACGCGTTTTCGAAATTCGAACGAGTCGGTTGCTGGAAATTCAGTTGGTCACCCACAACAATGTTGCAAAATCATGTATGTCATGAAGTTGAAGATTTGAAGGATGCTGTGGGCGTGTATTGGTGCTGCTATTCCATGGATTGGCCAGATTCAGAAGATGCAAACGACTTGGACCTATCACTTTGGACACATGGGACAGTATCTGCCTTTCCAGCACATATATATTGCTGGCTGTTCCCCTGAGAGCTCACTTGCCTGCACTACATGCTCCAGGACGACATCTGCCACTGCACTGCTGCTGTCTCTGCCCCTTCTGGACCCTGCAATGGCACGTACTGTGGAGAGAGCCCCAGCCTTCAGCCTTGAGGAGAACCAGGCCCTGCTGGACAGCCTACTTCCACAGTACAGCAAGCTGTATGGGACACCAGGGGAGCAGGTGAGTGTTCTGTGCACTGCCTTTCTGAATGTGCATTTTGTCTGACTAGCAAGGCTGAAAGTCTGCACGCCACTGGCTAGCAGGCTCACTGAGTAGTTGTCACCCCCCATAGTGTGTAGTGACATGCACTGGACAGGTATGGTGCAGTGACAGTGCATTTGAACAAGGTTTTACTTCCCATGCAATGATACCATGTAGTGACTACTGGCAAACTGTCCATGGGCAGCGTTGCACTGCCTGTGTACATCATGTGCCCCTGTGATTGAGACATGTATATACAACTGTGTCATGCACGGATATGTTGCATGTGTAGTAATGGCCTTTTCACTTTGTCATCCTGACAGGTTAATGCCCATCGGAAGTTGGAGATCTGGAAGGACATCGTCCGGGCTGTCCGGTCCGTGGGGGTCTACAAGCGCCGGATCCGCAACTGCCAGAAGAGGTGGCAGGACCTTCGGGGCTGGACCCGGAGGATTGCACGGGTCCAGCTGAAGCTGTCGCCTCCTCGCAGGAGGGACGGAACACGGACCCTGACCCCCCACATGCTCCAGATCCTGGCGGTGGTGTTTCCAGACCTGGATGGGCAGCTGAAGGCCAGACAGCAGCAAGGAGGGGTGAGTCAAAGACTGCACTGTGAACTCTGTATTACATGCTATGTGCCCTCCTCTGGCCTGGTTAAACTGCCACAGTACAGCAGTCATGTTGTCCAGGAGCCATGTCCCTCTATTGTGCACTGCCCACTCCTCATCTGATACCCAGGTGTGGCCCTTACATTCAGGGAATTGTGTCACTTGGGACTGTGTCCTTGCAGTTTGCTTCACTAAAGGTGGGGGACAGCATCTGTTTCCCTAACTCTGTAGTGGGCATCATGGGTGGGTCCATTGTTCACACAACGCCTGTGTTCGGACATGTAATCTGCGTGTTGCTTTGATATGCGGTCCACTTGCTGAGCTGAGCCACCACATGTGCCTGGGGTATGTGGCACACACCCATGCAGCAGGTGGGAACAATGTTTGGGCCCCAGGAGTGTGCAGATTACGTGTGTCACACATACATAGCCAGCTATCCACTGTCCAGGGCTCATCCCTCATTCATGTGGGGCAGGACAGTCATGCCTACTCCAGGCCATGCAATGCACTCTGTACTCCCACTCCCGTGTATCAGCTGACACATTGTGCGCAGTGATTTGACCCCTCAGGTGTCTGCCTCTGTGTCAGTGTGCTGTGGATTTGTTGCCAGGACTGCTAGGGTGTTTCTCGGTAGGGGCTCAGCATGCCACTGGAGATGTGACCATAGGAGACGATACTTGTGTGTCACATAGGTGTTTGATCAGCTGCCCGTGCAGACTGGGGTATGTGAATGTGAAGTTCAGGCAGCTGTTTCCCATTCACAGCAGATTGTGAGGGGCTCAGGTTCAGAGGGTAGTGTCACAGGTCTCCCATATGTCCAATCGGTATGACCTGGACAGATGAGGGTTAAGATGATGTGCTGTGTGGGGGATGTACATGTGCACTTGTGCAGCTCCAGGACTTGCATTCCCCATGACCTACTATTGTGACACAGTGCAGAGTGTTGTTGTCTGGCTGCCAAGTCATACATCACTGAGACAGTGATGTATGACTTAGCAGTCATGCCTCCGCCATGGCATGTGTACTTATTGTACTTATTGGTGATCCTGCAGGGGAGTGACATGTGCTACATGCACACCATTGTGGCGATGGCTATCAGGACATGGGTGCATCATGGTGTCTGTCGCTGGTTTGCATCACATGCATTTCCTATTTGACTCTGGGCATCCCTTTCATCCGGAAACCTGTACTGACTCAGTGGCAAGAGTTGTGATGTGTGCATGTCCACATGCTACACCGTGTCCTCTGCACTGTCCAACTACTGTGTAGGTGGTGCATGTGTCCACACTGGGGTGTTGCTAACCAACAGACACCAGACAGATGGGTGCAAGGCCATGTGGGATGTGAGTGCCATGGTTGGCATCAGACTGACAATTGGCTTCTCCTGTTCAGTTAGGGCACTTTTAGCAATGTTCAACTAATGATGCCAGGGCTTGCTCTGTAATGTGCTGTGCTCACAGTGGTGTGTGCGTTTGGTGCAGGTGACTGATGTCTGTCTGTTTCCCCATTGTTTGCAGATACATCCACGGCCACGGAAGGGGACAGCTCCACGGACCAGGAGGAGCCGGAGAGCCAGACTGCGTCAGCAGCCGAGGAGTGGTCGGAGGGACCCAGAGGCACGGAGGGCGAGGGGAGCCACACTGAGGAGTCCTCAGCACCATCCACCTCAGCTGAGGACCAGAGCAACTCGGAGGATGACTCCCTTATGGAGGCGGGTGTCAGCAGCCACCACACCCCAGCTAGTGTTGCTGTCCCCGCCACCACCAGCACCACCACCGCCCTCCCATCGGCTCCCATTCCCCAGGTCCGTGGAGGCTCCCATGTTCGGGAGCGTGTCTCCTTTGGGCCAGGCACCGCACCCCTGCCCCTGTGTCCCCTGCTGCCCTGAGTGAGGAGTCTGTGTGCCTCCTTCGCCAGCTCCATGTAGGGCAGACAGCCATGCTGAGTGTCCTCCATGCGCACACCGCTCTGTTGACTCAGCTGGTGTCGTTCATGGAGGGCATCTCATTGGGCATGTCTGACCTACAGAGGGGCAATAGGTCCATGGACTCCTCCCTGATGGCAGCAGTGTCCCTCCTCAGACAGTCCCTCACCCCTCCTGCCTCTGCTCCATCCACACTCCCCAGCACCTTACCCGTCCCAAGCACACACACACCGGCACAGGCACACACCAGCACACACACGTCCAGCACACAGACACACACGCCACAAACAAAACGCACACGCACGCACAGTCAGGGGACTGAAACCAGACTCACAGGGGATGGGGCCCTGGAACACACACACGCATCTACGAGCACTGCGCAGTCCTCAGTTGCCTCTCCCTCCAAAGCACCCTCCCTTGCCTCACCTGCAACCCCAAAGACCCAGCGGCTCTTCCTCAGTGACCTCGGCCTCTTCCCCTCCGATCCAGCTGATACAGCATTCAGGGGGAAGAGGAAGCCCACCCACACGGAGCAGAGTGCCCCTCGCCCCTGGACACCCTCCCCCAGGCACAGACAGACTGAGGCCCCCACCCGCAAGTCCCCCGGAGTCGTAAGAGCAAGACCCCGCCGCCGCCCTGCAGCTCAGGCACCAGGTCTCCTTCCTCCATCCCTCAGGCCCCCACTCCACAGGTGCCCCACCACACCCTGCCCCAGGTTCCCCCACCCACAGATATACCATCCCCAAGAGGATCCGGCCTTCTCCCCCTGCCACTTGCTCTCCTGGCACCACACCCCCGCTGCGCTTGTCTGTGCCACTGATGTGGTGAGGGTGTCCTCCCCCTCTGTCCAGCCCACCTTGCCTGTTCCCCATTCTCCTCCCCTGGTGATAGGCACTGCAGTGGAGTCCACTACCACCCTGTCTGACTTGGGCACTGCAGTGGCGGACCTGTCCACTCCATCTGCAGGGTCCACTGCAGTCGTGCCGGCACACACAACATCTGAGTCATGCCCCCCATTTGAGCCGGCACACACCATGTCAGACACCTCCACTGCAGTTGTCAGTGGCTCTCCAGCACCCACCACCCCTTCCCTGCTTCCTCCTGGTGAGCCCTGATCCTGTCCCTGCGGTGCCTGGCCTGCCCCCCCGGTTGCCCCTCCTAGTGGATTGTCCCTGGTTTTGTGCAGTGCAGGCATGCGTAGGGTGACATCTGCCACTGTCACCCTGTTTGGACTTTGACAATGGACTGGCCATTGGCCTTTGTGTTTTTTCTGGACTTTCAGTTTTCAATACACACATATGCTGAATAAAGCAACTTTCTGTTCTCTAGTGCTTATGCTTCTGATGCACATGTTGTTGATGATGCTAACCATGCCCTTGCTGCAGTGATGGTGATATTTGGTCTCATGATAATGAAGTGTTACTGTGCAGGAACCCATGTGGTCCAGGGGGAATGTGTCCTATCCTGTGGTGTATCCATGTCATCCATAGCAGCATCTGAGGGTGTCATGTGTTCAGTATTTGGCAATGGGATTTCCTACTTACATTAGCAATTTCACATCTGTGGCTTCCACCCCTGCACATCTATTGTGCCTGTCATTGTTCAATTCGTCTACTTCCCTGACCGTGTGGCCATCTCCACTGGACATGCAGGTTTGGGCATCAATGGGGAAGGACTCATCTGTGTTGTCAGTGCAACATTGCTATACAAGTGTGTTGGATCTGTGCTGATGATTTCGTTGGCACTTCCATGACCAGGCTGATGTGACAGGAGCCTTCATTTGGTGCTAATTGTTCATTGTGTGACCAAGTGCTCAGCTGACATGATGGGGCCCTACTGAGGCAACATATGGCACAGCTTTCCTCACACAGGAGTGGAGTCCCCTCATGGCAGTGTGTACTCCTGTGACATTGCCTGCGCCCAAGGTGTGTGTTGTATGAGCATGTCTGTGTGTTCACTTCCGTTTAGCTGTGCATGCTGTGATCCCTAGTGTTGTACCTGTTTGTGATGCTTGCTGAGTTGACCTATGTTCCCCCAAAGACTTCTCCCTGGGTTCTCTGTGATGTGGGTGCATGGCACATTACTGGTCATCAGGGTGTCACCCATAGGTGTGTTTGCTGTCAGGGCTGAGTTTGTGTGCAGACGCAGATGGGTCACAGTCAGGTTTCCCCTTGGCACTTGTTGTTTGCCCCTGTCATGTGATTTCCAGTTTGTGTTATCTTTCAGTGATTGTGACACGTTGTGTGTGTGACTGCTGGCACTCCTCAGGGTCCGGGCTGCAATGTTGGTTGTTGTCTATGTGTGTTCTTTGTGGGTGACCTTGGCTTCTTCATTGGTGTGTGACTGTGGCTGGGATCCCATTGGTTGGTGTGGTATTGCCGTCATGTCCATGTACAGCGTAGTGTGCAGTGTGTCAGACATTCAGGAGTCTTGTTGAGTGGCCATGTGTGATGTGTTTCTGCACCTTGGTTTCCACCCACCACCCTGGAATAGTCATGGGTGCATGTGCAATGTCACCAGTGCATGTGTGCTTCACTGCTGCACATTGTTGGAGGTCGAGGGGTGTGGTGTTGAGTGTGTGCAGATGAGAGTTGTTGCCCGGCTAGGCCCCTGCCTCCATGTTGGCCTTGGCTTACTGGCCGTGCTGATTGATTTGTGCTTGTGTAGGTGTGATGGTAGTTTGTTGCTCAGGACACATGACTGTGGTTCACAGTGTGAACGACATTTAGCTTTGTCATCACAGTGGGATTGTAATGCAGCCCTGGGTCACCACATTGTGGGGGCCCTGGGGGTAGTGCTGTGGTGTGTCTGTGTCTTGCTGTGTCAGTTGCTGTTCCTACGTGCTTGTGTGACATGTGTGATTTGTGCTCCCTCTCATCTGACAATGCCTGATTGCCCACATAGGGGATTTGGATCCATGAGTTACCTTTGTGTGGCACTGTATGCACATCTGTGTAATTGGTATTCAGGCCTCCTCATGTGTTGTGTGGTTGCCTGGGGACACTGGCACCCCCCCCCCTCACCTGTTGTGTTTGATGTGCAATGTGGGTCTGCCTGTTTGTGTTTGTGCATCTGCACCACTGCATTGGCATATCTTGGGTGTGCCATTGGCTGTATGTAGTTTGGTGGGATTCCCCTGCTGTCCCTGGGACTCCTAGGTCATCGGTCAGCACAATGGTCATGGTTTGTGTGTCCCATTGCTGCCATGGTATGGTATCTGTTCACCTCACATCTACAGCCTCCACAGGGTATCTGCATTTGTGTGCCCATTGGTGCAAATATGTGGGTCTGCATTCTGATGGTCACTTCTGTCATTGTGTCATTGATGAATGTTGACAGTGTCAGCCCCCATGGGTGTTGTTTGTCTGCACATGGCCAAAGGTATGTCTTATTTGCACTGCAGTATTTGCCTCCCCCAATTTATGTTGCAATGGGACACATGCACTACTTTGCCACTGATGTGTTTTATGTTCTGTGACCAGGAATCATCCATGCAGTTTGGCAGTTGCAGCTTTTTCTTTGTCAACACTTACATTTTGGTCACTGTGATGATGGGGGTTTGGACCGCATTGCCACAATGTTCAAAATGTGCTTCAGCTATGGACCCCACACTTACATTTTGGTCACTGTGATGATGGGGGTTTGGACCCCATTGCCACAATGTTCAAAATGTGCTTCAGCTATGGACCCCACACTTACATTTTGGTCACTGTGATGATGGGGGTTTGGACCCCATTGCCACACTGTTCAAAATGTGCTTCAGCTATGGACCCCACCCTTACATTTTGGTCACTGTGATGATGGGGGTTTGGACCCCATTGCCACACTGTTCAAAATGTGCTTCAGCTATGGACCCCACACTTACATTTTGGTCACTGTGATGATGGGGGTTTGGACCCCATTGCCACAATGGTCATGGCCTGCTTGCATTGTGGGGGCCACACACATATATGTGTGGCACATGTGATAGGGGGTCACATTGTATGTTCAAAGTCATGTTCAGTGTTGTAGGCATTTGACACAGTCTACACACGCTTGTCATGGTGTTGGGGGGAAGTCTTTTTCTTGCATTCCCTAGGTTGTGGTGTGCTGGTTGTGTCATGCATTGTCCATCCTATGAGTGGGGGTGGTGTTGGTGGTAGGCATCCAGCCCCCCATGGGTAGAGGTGGTAGTAGTGACAGGCATCCAGCCCCCCTGGGTAAGGGTGGTAGTAGTGGTAGGCATCTGGCACCCCTGGGTAAGGGTGGTAGTGGTGGTGGGCATCTGGCACCCCCCTGGCTAAGGGTGGTAGTAGTGGTAGGCATCCAGCCCCCCCTGGGTAAGGGTGGTAGTAGTGGTGGGCATCTGGCACCCCCCTGGCTAAGGGTGGTAGTAGTGGTAGGCATCCAGCCCCCCCTGGGTAAGGGTGGTAGTAGTGGTAGGCATCTGGTACCCCCCTGGCTAAGGGTGGTAGTAGTGGTAGGCATCCAGCCCCCCCTGGGTAAGGGTGGTAGTGGTGGTGGGCATCTGGCACCCCCTGGCTAAGGGTGGTAGTGGTGGTTGGCATCCGGCCCCCTGGGTAAGGGTGGTAGTGGTGGTGGGCATCTGGCACCCCCTGGCTAAGGGTGGTAGTAGTGGTAGGCATCCAGCCCCCGCTGGGTAAGGGTGGTAGTAGTGGTAGGCATCTGGCATCCCCCTGGCTACGGGTGGTAGTAGTGGTAGGCATCCAGCCCCCCTGGCTAAGGGTGGTAGTAGTGGTAGGCATCCAGCCCCCCCTGGGTAAGGGTGGTAGTAGTGGTAGGCATCTGGCATGCCCATGGCTAAGAGTGGTAGTAGTGGTAGGCATCCAGCCCCCCTGGGTAAGGGTGGTAGTGGTGGTGGGCATCTGGCACCCCCCTGGCTAAGGGTGGTAGTAGTGGTAGGCATCCAGCCCCCCGTGGGTAAGGGTGGTAGTAGTGGTAGGCATCTGGCACCCCGCTGGCTAAGGGTGGTAGTAGTGGTAGGCATCCAGCCCCCCTGGCTAAGGGTGGTAGTAGTGGTAGGCATCCAGCCCCCCCTGGGTAAGGGTGGTAGTAGTGGTAGGCATCTGGCACCCCCATGGCTAAGGGTGGTAGTAGTGGTAGGCATCCAGCCCCCCCTGGGTAAGGGTGGTAGTGGTGGTGGGCATCTGGCACCCCCTGGCTAAGGGTGGTAGTAGTGGTAGGCATCCAGCCCCCCGGGTAAGGGTGGTAGTAGTGGTAGGCATCTGGCACCCCTGGGTAAGGGTGGTAGTAGTGGTAGGCATCCAGCCCCCCTGGGTAAGGGTGGTAGTAGTGGTAGGCATCTGTCACCCCCTGGGTAAGGGTGGTAGTAGTGGTAGGCATCCAGCCCCCCCTGGGTAAGGGTGGTAGTGGTGGTAGGCATCTGGCACCCCCCTGGCTAAGGGTGGTAGTAGTGGTAGGCATCCAGCCCCCCTGGCTTAGGGTGGTAGTAGTGGTAGGCATCCAGCCCCCCTGGCTTAGGGTGGTAGTAGTGGTAGGCATCTGGCACCCCCATGGCTAAGGGTGGTAGTAGTGGTAGGCATCCAGCCCCCCCTGGGTAAGGGTGGTAGTGGTGGTGGGCATCTGGCACCCCCCTGGCTAAGGGTGGTAGTAGTGGTAGGCATCCAGCCCCCCTGGGTAAGGGTGGTAGTAGTGGTAGGCATCTGGCACCCCCTGGCTAAGGGGGTAGTAGTGGTAGGCATCCAACCCCCTGGGTAAGGGTGGTCGTAGTGGTAGGCATCTGGCACCCCCATGGCTAAGGGTGGTAGTAGTGGTAGGCATCCAGCCCCCTGGCTAAGGGTGGTAGTAGTGGTAGGCATCCAGCCCCCTGGGTAAGGGTGGTAGTAGTGGTAGGCATCCAGCCCCCTGGGTAAGGGTGGTAGTGGTGGTGGGCATCTGGCACCCCCTGGCTAAGGGTGGTAGTGGTGGTTGGCATCCGGCCCCCCTGGGTAGGGGTGGTGGTGCGCATTCAGGCCCCTGTGTGCATATGTGGCATTGGTGATGGGCATCCCGCCCCTATGGTGCTGCTGTTGCTGGTGTAAGTAAATTCTGCATCCCTCTGTGTGTGTGTGATGTGTCGTGTACGTGTTGTATGTGTTTTGTGGTTGGTGTCTGACTTACCTTCTGCGCCGTACGCGTCCGTGCCTGTTCCGGTAGTAAATGTGGAATATTGGTATGATCGGGACGAAGGGATTCATGGTTGGTTCGTGTCGTTCGTCTTTCTCGTCGCTTTGCGTCGTCCTCATCACTGGCGTGTTCGCCTCGTAGCCGTGGATCGTGTTGTGGCGTGAATCGGAGCTTATGTGCGCCTCTCCCGGATGCTTTGATGTGCCGTGCGTAGCGACGGGTTCGGCGCGTACGGAAAGCGCATCGTACTTGTCCGGCCGGACGGGGCTGCATTTTCCCTTCCGTGCGACTTGATTCTGCGTTTCCGGATTCTCCTCGGTCGGAGAACAGGACCTGGATTGGGTGAGTACGACTCGGCCGGATTCTGTGCTGTTGTGCACATCGTACTTACTCATTCGGTATGCTGTACGGATCGGTCGGGAAATAGGCATTCGCATGGCTTTTTTCCCGACCGAATGGTATTGGGTGCGCCTCCGACCGAGATCGGAATCGGCCCCTAAGTGTGGCGCACCCCTGCAGTAGTGTTACAGGGTACCGCGCTCTAAGGTCAACATGTTTCTTGCCTAACTGTCATGTAGACAGCAATTCTTCAGGACCAGTAGCAAATTCTATCTACACTATCGATGGTGGTCAAATGTCACAAAAGTGATAGACCACATACAGCACCCTAAGTGTGGTACCTGTCAATCTAGAAGGTCAACCTGTAAGAAAAGGGAAATTCACAGCATAATTAATTGCATGTTTTTGACATTCGTCACACAAACTGTGAGGAAGACATGCTTCACGCTGAAATGCTGTGACCATACGTGAGGCGACGACGTTAAAATCAGATAAAAGATGTTCATTGTCTCCGCCCAGGCCTACTCGGCATACTGAAACATGATTCCTTACTAGTATAGATGCTGCATATGTATTTGTGAGGTGGCATAGTTAACATGTATCATTCATAATAGCAAAACCAGTGGGCAAGTTGCATATCCCCATTTGATGCAGTGAGTGTGTAAGTCCATTTTCCATACCAATGACTTACTTGGGTACATCCCTTAGCCCACATTTATCATGATATGTGGCAACTGTCATCACGCATCATGGGTACCTGAGCATCCCTCAGAGTACTGCATATCGATGAGATGTTAGATGGAGTGACGGAGGAGAAATTGACAAAATGGCATGGTGGTATAAAGGATGTTGTCACAAAACTAGATGTACACATAGAATTGGAGGGATGAACTTCAATCTACCTGTCTGATGCACATTGTTAGTGTATGCATCCACATGGCAATGTATGGTCAATTTTGTGTGGCAGGTCCACACAGGCTGTGATGATTTCTACCTCAGTGCAGACTGAATAGGTATGAGTCAATGTGGGACATGTCACCAGTCCACACATGCCAATGCAATTACATGCCTGACTCATGCCCTCCTCTACCCAATGGCCTATAATAGACACATGCCCATACCTTTCAAGTGTTTTGTAAGGAAAAAGGCCAATGTATTAAGTACCACTGGCATGTATGCACTGTGTTGTCAGCATACAGGCCATTTCACTGTCCACCTACTGCTGCCGTTGCCTATACTGTCTCCCCCAGGAATTGTCACCATTGAACCTTTTCAGCCAATTACCTGCAAGATACAGCACAATATACTCAAATATATGAGATCTACAACATGTATGCACACACTCATCAAATGGATTAAGTATGAGTTGATGTGCATCTAGGTAACAATCCGTACAGAAATGTATGGACAGACTCTTGTTAATGTAAATTACCGCATGTAATTGGTTGAATTTCATTACGTGATCTATGTTAAAGTGTTTCAAGTATGTCCATGTGTCATTCTTGGAGACGTGTCAAACAGGCCTGTTGATTTGGAGGTAGCTAGCCACCCACCATCTATGTTTCAACTACCTGACACAGAGTGAATCTATGCTGCAATTTGTGTGGCCTTGTGTATTTGACATAAAGGTGATGCATTGCTGTGACACAATACGTGTACTTGCTACACATTACTCATTTCACATAGGTGATTAGCCATAGATTTTGCCCTCTTGCATGCTGCATGACGATCCCCAGGGAGTACCTAGATGGACCATGTGTAATATTCCATGTGTAGACAACTTCATTGTTCAGAATCTGTATTTATATGCACATGGGTATATGGTTATGAGGCCAGACACTGCAATTTCCTGTACCTATAAGGCCAATACCTGAGTATCTTTGCATTGTAATTTTAGGAGAGGTACATGCTTCTTATGACGGTTGGTCATGATTCATTCCATAGATTTTTGTTATGGCTGGACATCCCACTTGTGCGGCTAATAATAATTCATGCATGTAATTGATGACAACTTGGTCAAATTCAGCTTGGTCTGATACATATGTCCTTCCTCTCCAACAGACAACATAACCCCTGAACAGGAAAAAGTATATTGGATTTGCTTGGAGAGGTACCGCCACATCAGGCATGCAGCCTTGGCCTATAGGCGCATGGGGAGGCAGTAAGAGCAATCAAAGGCAACAGGGACATGGAAGTCACCACTTCGGGGACAGAAGCCTTGGACAGGCCTAGCACCAGGCTGGAATTGGAGGTGTCTCATGGTTGTGATCCGGGGGAAGTTCCAGGACCATCTACAGTGCCGCCAGCAGTCACACCACAGGCGACAGTGCCTGAGGGACAATGCAAACATTAAGTTGAGCATGGCAGGCATAGAACTGCAGGTGGCAACACTGATGAGAATGGTGCACACCTTACAATGAGTGGTTCCTTTAGATCTCCCTTCTTTGTTACTAACCATTTAATGCCTTACAAATATTTTTTTACAAAGAATTACAAGGTATGCATGAGCCCTCAAAGAGGCAGTGAGTGGGTTAACTTCAGTTGTCGAGCCAAGAAGGCCGATCTTATCATTACGATTAAATTGGGCACTAGAAATAGAACTGTCTAGGGCAATTTATAGAAAAATAATTATCAAAGTTAAGGGTAACTGGGAAACAGGGAACTTTTATTAGAAGTGACAAAATGTAACAATACAAAAACATTTTGGTACATAGTGACATATGGGGCAAAATACGCCTATGAGACAATAAGTACACATTAGGCTCTCTATACTGACAATTCAATATATAGGGGTACATGCATCAAAATCCAAATTTGCGATTCCCAAATAGCAATTATTACCGAATCGCTATTTGGTAATCGCAAAACTCAATGCACCAAGAAAATCGGTAATTTTTTGAGATTCGGTAATATTCGCAATCGCTATTAGCGATTTCATAATAGCGAATCACTCTTTTTAGCGAATACGCTATTAGAGAATCGCTAATAGCGACTCTGTAATTAAGGTGCAGAATGATGACGTCACAAGCAGGAAGTAAGTCATTCCATGCTGTTACCTGTCTAGTGAGAGGGAGGAGGAGGCAGACTGCAGGAGAACAGCACTAGGAGGATATTTTGAACATCAGAACCTGTGCAATTCTCCAGCATGGCATCAGAACCATCCCAGAAGGAGAGGAAAAGAAAGCTGAAGTTCAGTGAAAAGGAGCTGACAATCCTCATTGAGGAAGTTGTGAAGAGCAATGATAAACTTTTTGGAAAACAATCACTGCATGTCCCAGAGTCTGAAAAAAGAAAATTATGGCTGGGAATCCAATCAAAAATCAGCGCAGTGGGGGTCACCCAGCGCTCCATTGAGGATCTGCACAACCGGTGGTATGACCTGCGGAGCAGGGCCAAGGAAAGGGTTGCTGCAAGGCTAGCTGATGCTAAAAAAAACTGGAGGAGGACCATTTACAGAAACAGCACCCACAGCCTTAGAGGACCTGGTGGAGTCGACCCTTCAGCCTGAGGCTGTTGTTGGAGTCACGTCAATCGATTCCTCAGCACCACCCAGTACTTCCCAAGGTAAGATGCATGCAAATGACCATACAATGCTAGATTAACTAAACTAATTCCGTAAATCAGATCCGGGTTAGTGTAGCAAATAGTACTCCAGTCCATATTTTACTTGTAACACACAAATGGATTATGGGAATAGCGGTCATCAAATCAATTTTGAAAGGCAAGTGAGAAGCAAACCAGCATAGGTGCAATCAATTGTGGCAAACAAGTTTAATGTCTCTACACACAGTGTTTTGAATAATTACTAAACATGATAATACTAAGTGCAAGATGAAATACATGTCCTTTTTTGAATACTGAAATTGCACTGTTTCACATCACAGATGCACCTGCGCAGGAGTCAGATGACAGTGAAGGTCATGCACCCCTGGATAGTGAGCCACAGTCATCAGAGGACCTCGCAGTGTCACCTGCACCAACAACACCTGCACCCACAAGACGCAGGATCACAGTCCCACCATCGCCTGCATTTGAAATGGAAGAGGATAGCCAACCTGATCCTCCAACAGCAAAGTCTGGGCAGACAAACACATCAAGACCACGTGTCCTAGGTCGGAATAGAAATATCCACATCAGGATGCGCAGGGCAGGTGCACAATTGAGACCTGTTGAAGGTGACAGTTCTACTTCGTTTGGTGGGCTGGAGAACGCAATGTTTAGGGTACAGCACAAATGCAAACACATGTGTTCAATGCAGGCACACCTTTCATCTCTTGCAAAGAACATGGGAGAGATGAGTGACAGCATTAAACAGCTGACAACTGCTGTGCAGGAAGGTCAGAGGGATACCACACAACACTTTGGGGACATGACCCAGGCACTCAAGGACTTATGCAAAGTGATGGAAGAAGACCAGCTGACCCAATGCAAAAAACAACATCAAGTTGTTGGCCGCAAGGATGGATACACGAGGGCCATCAACCGCCTAAGCTCCACAACTGCACAACTGTCCCGCCGTGCAGTAGGCCTGCAGGTTGAAATGACACATTGCTGTGGTGATGTGGCCAGGGGACTGATACAGGTCACCAATGCTGTTGAGCAAAAGCAAACAACTACAGCTGCTGCCAGTAGTGCCATGGGTGGAGGGGATAGTGAGGATGCCTCCAGCCTCAGTAGCCACATGGCTCCAGTGACCAAATGTAGGAGGCGCAGCACAAGGAATACTCCTGTATCAGAGTGCTCGGACAGGGATGTGTCACAGCACCCTCTACGGTCATTGGGAGTGCGTGGCCGCCGTAAATAGTGTGGACATGAGCACATGATTTCATTATTCTGAATTTGTCTGGGCTGATGTTCAAGTGCCATGGCAAAATCATCCAGTTGCGTTAAGACTTAAATTGTGCACATTTTCTGCCTGTTATATGTGCATTAACACAACACGAGCTAATAACTTATTTGAATAAATCAAAATGGCAATGGAACCATGTAGTGTCTTGTTTCATCATTACCCACCTTAAAAATAATGCTGTGTTATTTTGGCACGTCTCTGTCTCCCCTCAGCTGCACTTGGCCCGCTTGCTGCTTGTGGTTGTTGGGCTGGCTGTTTGTCTTCCTCAGACTCGCTGTCAGACAATGCAACGGGTATGCCTCTCGAAGTCGCAATGTTGTGCAACATGGCACAAGTGGCCACAATTTTTCAGCAGGTATCTGGTCGGTACTGCAATGCACCGACAGTCATGTGGAGGCAGTGGAACATACTTTTCAGTAGGCCAAAGGTGCACACGCAGCAAAGTAACACGCTCTCTAAATATGCGCTCCTGTATCCTCCTTCTTCTCTGTGCTGCTGCTCGTAGCCTAATCCTCCTCGCCATGACATAGAGTGCTGCCATTGTGAAACATTCTGAGGCCTTCTGAGCCTATTTATATCATTTGCCAATGGTTCACACATGATTTGATTGATTTCACCTGGTTACCACCTGAATGGATTTGATGCTGTTTTTGCATGTGCTAAATTGCGAATCTTTATTTAATCGCAATTTGCGAGTTTTCATGCATATCTTTGAGATTCAGAAATAGCGATTCGCTATTGAGGATTCGCTATTTTGGGAAAACGCAAAATAGGTATTCGCTAAATTTGCGATTTCTATTATATTTTTGGGATTTTTGTTAATGCATTGCTTAGGGCTATTTTGCGATCACAAACAGCCTTTTTTTGCGAATCGCACTGTTTGCGATCGCAAAATAGCTTGATACATGTGCCCCATAGTATTTTAGACACCTTGGCAAAATGCCACCAGGCGGATTTTAAGTCCTCCAAAAATTCTTCTAGCACATTTTTCCTGTCTGATGCAACTAATGCTACTAATTCCCATAAAAAGAGCAAGACCGGTGGCCTCGGTAAAATTGCAGTAAACTTTTTTCTTTCTGCACTTGCAATTTGGCTTCCCTATATAAATGATCTATCTTTCTGTTGGGATACCCGCGTTCCGGGCACTGTGCATTTTAAGCCTCGCAAAGGCAGCGTGGCTTGCGAGGTCTGAGGTCAGGCTTACCTCTCTCCTGGCAGTGATCTCTATTCCGCCTGCAGTGCAGGAAGATGGGCCTGGGCTGGGGACTGCGCGGGGGTGCAGCCAGCACCATGATCTGGCTGGGGTTCTTCCTTGGTGTTCTGGGTGGACGGCGCCATCTTGGAATAATAAATAGCCCAATCCAAGATGGCATCTCTTATCTGTGTTCCTATTAGGTTTTCCCAATCCAAGATGGCGGTTACTCCTTTACTGTGATTTGCTTCCTGTTCCAGGCTATTTGGTAGTATATAGGGCTGCCTGAGTCAATAATGAGTGCACCATAAATGTTTCTGTTCTGTGTACATGCTTCTAGTTAGTCCTTTGTGTACTTAATTAATATTTCCCATTTTTGTGTCCTTTTTCAGGTTGGTCCTCTCTCTTGATTTCTGTCTTACTATGTTTTTGGATGTTTTTGTGCTTCACGCTTTCCCCCACCAGAAGTGGTTCCAAAGATTAATGGATTGTATCTTCTCGGATGTTTTAAAGCTATTTGTCATTGTGTACTTGGATGATACTCTCATATTTAACAAGAGGTTATCAGACCATCGCAATCATGCTTTTGAGGAATTGAGCAGACTTCTCAAGAACCATCTGACTTATAAATCTGAGAAATTTATTTTTGAGGCATCTTAGGAGGAATATTTGGTATTTATACTAAGTTCGACAGGAGTTGCTGTGGATCCAAGAAAGGTCACTGCTGTACTTGATTGGCCATCTCCATTAACTGTCAAGGAGACCCAACACTTTTTAGGATGTATATATTTTTATCGACAATTTATTAAGACATTTTCTGGTTACTCCTCTGCAATCTCAGGACTTTTAAAGAAAGGAATAACTGGTCAATGGGTTCCATTAGGATTCTTGAGCTGAAACAGCTTTCAGTTCTTATAAAGAGCCTTTACCTGTGCCACAGTTCTCCGTCATCCAGAACCAAGTAAGCCGCTTGTGGTGGAAACTGACATACCTGAAAACACTCTAGAATCAGTTCTTCTACAGGAGCAAGAAAATGACTCCTGGAACAACCTATATTTTACTATTCTAGTTCTTTGTCTTCAACTGAACTGAACTATTCTGTTTTGGAACGCAAACTACTGGCAATGAAAGAGGCATGTATGGAATGGAGACTCCTATTACTTGTAACTTGACATTCCTTTGAGATCAGAACCGATCATTGAAACATTCAAACCCCTAAAGACCATTCAATACTGGAATAGCCGCCAGGCTCGGTGGGCTTATTTCTTCTCCCAATTTGATTTCTGAGTAACTTTTATTTGTAGAACCTCTGATAAAGTAGTGGATGCACTTTCCTGACAATACTCTGATGAGAATGAGTCAAGTCCTCAAATGATCCTTCCTCTAGACCGGGTGGTCATGTGTATAACTTTCTTATTCGAGTAAGTGCACGCAAATCAACAAAGACTTACTCCAGAAGAGTTTTGAAAGTTTTTTCTGGAAAAAAGAATGGATTATATTTGCATGGAATTAACCTACTTGCCCACCAAGAAATTACAGGAAGCAGTCCTTCAACCCTATCACGACTCCAAACCTGCTGGTCATAGACGTTTTGGAAACTCATTGGAACTGGTTTCCCTGACGCATCTGGTGGACTTCAGTGGTAAATGAAATCACATGCTATGTTTCAAGTTACCAAGTTTGTACACATGAGAAAGCCTTGCATCTGAAACCTATAGGAATACTTCAACCCCCGCAGGTCGCTCCTGGACCATGGCGTACTATTAGCATGGATTTCAACCATGGTACTTCCCACTTCAGAGGGGAAAACAACCATCATGATTACAGTGGATTCATTCTCTAAGATGGCTCATTTTCTGCTTCAGCCAAGCTACCTAGTGCCAAAGAAACTGCCTTGCATTTCCTTTGGGATATCTATAGACTTCATGAATGTACAGAGAAAATTATTTCTGATCAAGGGCCACAATTTGTTTCACATTTTTAGAAGATATTTTGTACAGCATTAGGAACAGCCAAAGCTTTATCCTCTGGTTTTTACCCTCAGACAAATGGACTCACAGAGAGGACCAATCAAACCATGGAACACTACTTGAGGTGTTTTTGTAGCACCAACAGTGATAACTGGGTATCTCTTCTCCCCTTTGCTGAGTTTTCCTTTAAAAACAGTGTCCATAGCGACACTAAAGCATCTCCTATTTTTGCCTACCGGGGCTTATCCTAAGTTATGTCCAGAGGTTGTAATTTCCCAACTTCCGATACCTGCTGTCTCTGAGCATTTTCTTCTGCAAACAAAGACAAGAAGACAGGTCGTAAAAAATCTGCAAATAGCACAGAAAATAATTAAGGATTCCTCTGACATACATAGGCGACTTGAGCCTGAGTTCCAGATTGGGAATAAAGTATGCTTGTCTTCTCAGTTTCTGCCTATTAAATATAGGAAATCTAAATTTAGTCCACGTTTTTTGGGTCCCTTTTCCATTACACGGAAAATAAATCCTGTCACTGTCTGTTTAATTCTTTCCAGTACCTGGAAGATTCATCCCACATTCCTCGTCCCACAACTGAAACCTTATGTTTCTGATAGATTTCTGATAGATTTTCTAGACTCCCTCCTGCTCCTCTTGTTTATGTTGATGGTCAACCAGAATTCGAAGTATCTGCTATTGTGGATTCCTGCATGTACCGAGGTAAATTGCAATATTTGGTCAGGTGGAAAGTGTACCCTATTTCTGAACAATCTTGGGAGCCTGCCAGGGCTGTCCATGCCTCTGCTCTGATTCGTAGTTTCTTTCTGTACAATCCCACCAAACATGGGGCTTCTGTGAGGGGGTATACTATCAGGATCTCCAATTTCCTGGCGTGGCGCATTCTGAGCCTCACACCAGCAGCTCAGCGTATGGGGCATGGGGTGTGAGGTCAGGCTTACCTCTCTCCCAGTGGTGAACTCCCCTGTGGGCAGTGCAGGCAGATGGGCCTGGGCTGGGTGCTGCACAAGTGCTGCAGTCTGCACCATGGTCTGGCCGGGGTTCTTCCTTGACATTTGGGCAAGCAATGCCATCTTGTAATAAATTAAGAGCCCAATCCAAGATGGCATCTCTTTTCTGTGATCCTATTAGGGTTTCCCAATCCAATACAAAACTTATGCTACACTCATTTTAATTTAAACTCGATTTTTATTGTTTATAGAAATTGACATATTGTATTGCATGTATTTAGTTTAATGATTTTAACTAATTAAATCAATACATTACTCGTTCATGTAGAGCCACAAGCATTAATGCCATATTCTAAATCTGATAATTTGCAGCTGTGACAAAGTTGTTTCCCGCTCTTACTATCTCCTAAGGAAAGTCTAGGCTGCTCAGGCAGAGGTCTCAGAGACCCTGACACACAGTGCTGGTCTCTGTTACAAGAAGTGCAGAGAGCATACTATGGACGGGACGGTTCACTGACACAACCTCGATGTAAAACATATTGATGTAAAAAATATCAAGTAAAAAATATAGACAACAAAAATATCGACTCCTATACTTAAACAAGTAAGTACAAAAATATTGAATCAAAAGTATTGATGTAAAAAATATAGATGTAAAAAATATCGATTTAAATGTATATATAAAATAAGATATTATATATTAAATATATTAAATATTATTAATTTTAAGAAAATAAATTACATTGAAGATACATTTTTACAAAATATTACAAATGAACTTAATTTAAAAAAATAAACACACAAACAATAATTTACACATATATATTTACTTTAAAATAATTAATAAACTATCTTTAACTTATTTTAAAACTTTAAAATTCTATAAAAATAAAATATATATTTATAAATAATTTAAAATATAAAAAAACCATTCTAGAATAAATTAAAACATTAAACTATGAATAAATATTTAAACTTAAATGGCCCAATACAATCAGTGCAACAGTAGGAAAAGTGTTGGATAGCAAAATAATTAAATGTACTATTTCAACTCCAGTGAGTGAAAGAGTAGGGAAAGTGTTGGATAGTGGAGGGGTAAAAATTACTATTCCCACTCCAAACAGTGGAACAGTAGGGAAATTTTTGGATAGCGGAGGGGTAAAAATTACTATTCCCACTCCAGTGAGAGCAACAGTAGGGAAAGTGTTGGATAGCGGAGGGGAAAAATTACTATTCCCACCCCAGTAAGTGCAACAGTAGGGAAAGTGTGGGATAGAGGAGGGGTAAAAATTACTATTCCTGCTCCAGTAAGAGCAACGTTAGGGAAAGTGTGGGATAGAGGAGAGTAAAAATTACTATTCCCGCTCCAGTAAGAGCAACAGTAGGGAAAGTGTGGGATAGCTGAGGGGTAAAAATTACTATTCCCGCTCCAGTAAGAGCAACAGTAGGGAAAGTGTGGGATAGCAGAGGGTTTAAAAGTACTATTCCCACTCCAGTAAGAGCAACAGTAGGGAAAGTGTGGGATAGTAGAGGAGTAAAAATTACTATTCCCACTCCAATAAGAGCAACAGTAGGGAAAGTGTTGGATAGTGGAGGGGTAAAAATTACTATTCCCACTCCAAACAGTGCAACAGTAGGGAAAGTGTTGGATAGCGGAGAGGTAAAAATTACTATTCACCCTCCAGTGAGTGCAACAGTAAGGAAAGTATTGGATAGCGGAGGGGTAAAAATTACTATTCCCACTACAGTGAGTGCAACAGTAGGGAAAGTGCTGGATAGCGGAGGGGTAAAAATTACTATTCCAACTCCAGTTAGAGCAACAGTAGGGAAAGTGTTGAATAGCGGAGGGGTAAAAATTACTATTCCCACTCCAATGCGTGCAACAATAGGATAAGTGTTGGATAGCAGAGAGGTAAAAATTATTATTCCCACTCCACTGAGTACAACAGTAGGGAAAGTGCTGGATAGCGGAGGGGTGAAAATTACTATTCCAGCTCCAGTGAGTGCAACAGTAGGGAAAGAGTTGGATAGCAGAGGGGTAAAATGTACTATTCCAACTCCAGTGAGAGCAACAGTAGGAAAAGTGTTGGATAGCGGAGCGTCAAAAATTACTATTCCCACTCCAAAGAGTGCAACAGTAGGGAAAATGTTGGATAGCAGAGAGGTAAAAATTAGTATTCCCACTCCACTGAATGCAACAGTAGGATAAGTGTTGGACAGCGGAGGGGTAAAAAAATGTATTCTCACTCCAGTGAGTGCAACAATAGTGAAAGTGTTGGATAGCGGAGGGGTAAAAATTACTATTCCCACTCCAGAGAGTGCAACAGTAGGGAAAATGTTGGATAGGAGAAATGTAAAAACTACTATTCCAACTCCAGTGAGTGCAACAGTAGGGAAAGTGCAGTATAGCTGAGGGGTAAAAATTACTATTCCAGCTCCAGTGAGTGCAACTGTAGGGAAAGTGCTGGATAGCGGAGGGGTAAAAATTGCTATTCCCACTCCAGTGAATGCAACAGTAGGGAAAGAGTTGGATAGCGGAGAAACAAAATTACTATTCACACTCAAACACTTAGAAATATATATATATATATTCACTGAAAAAACCATAGGTTTTAGGGACAGTTATAGTTAGTTGGACATTGCACTCGTACAAAACCCGTGAAATTCCCCTGTTATAGTTAGTTCAGCTAACTATAACTCGCGCCCCCGCAATGCACTGCTGATGACGTCACATATTACATCACTCATGACATGGTCAGTGACATCACTGATGACATCACTGATGACATCTCAATTGACATCACTGATGACATCACTGATGACATCATCCAGTGACTGTGTGTTTCTGTAAAGTTTAAATATGTTTAATATATATCGGGAAAGGCGTATTGAAGAATGAGTGGGTGTATAAGTGTCTGAATGGATGATTTAGTACGTGAGTGACTGACTCTACAAGTGAGTGATTAAACGTATCTTACTGAATGCATGGGTTAGTGACTAAACTGTGTGAATGTCTGTATCCGTCTGTTTGTTGGTGTGTAAGTGGATGCATGGATATGCGAATAGCTACATGAGTGTCTATATGGGTTATTGATTGGTTCTCTGAGTATCTGTATGGCTGCCTGAGTGTTTGTGTGGGTGGGGTGTGTGTGACTCTATACATAGATGTGTGAGTGGGTGATTCACTGGGTGCATGATTTCAAGAGTGCATCTGTGATGGACTGCTTGGGTGGGTGAGTGTGTGTATGGGTGTGTTAGTGAGTGAATGTATATCTCAGTGGTACATGTGCGAGTAACTACATATGTAAAAGGCAGTATATATGTGTGTTAGAGTATTTAAATGGCTATAAGTGAGAGTGTGTTATTGTGAGAGTGGCTGTATGGATGCGTGTGTGCTTGTATCAGTTATTGTATAAGAGCGTAAGAATGTGCTAGTATTTGTATGAGTAAGTGAGCTGGTGTGTGTATAACTGTATAGGTGAGTAAATGGGTGTGTGATTAATTTTTTGCATGACTGACTAGGTGTGTGAGTACCTCTATGGATGAGTGGCGGTGTGTGAGTATTTATATAGGTGTATGAGTGCATATGATAGTCCTGTACTGAGTGACTGTAAGTATGAGTGACTGTACAGGTGAGTGAGTGGATGTGTGTGTAGACCTAAGAATCAGTGAGTGGGTATGTAGTTTTTGGTGTTGGAGTGTCTATGGTTTTGAGAATGGCAGTCTGTAATTTAGAGTGGGTGTATCAAAAGTTATATTAGGGTGTGAGAAGATGCATGAAATTATCACATGGATGATGTCATCAGTGATGTCATTTGAGATGTCATCAGTGATGTCATCAGTGATGTCACTGACCATGTCATGAGTGATGTAATATGTGACGTCATCAGCAGTGCATTGCGGGCGCGAGTTATAGTTAGCTGAACTAACTATAACAGGGGAATTTCACGGGTTTTGTACGAGTGCAATGTCCAACTAACTATAACTGTCCCTAAAACCTATGGTTTTTTCAGTGAATTTCAAAGGTTTTTTAAATGCTCATTTCAAACTATAACTTGTCTGAAACCTATGGTTTTTTCAGTGAATTTCAAAGGTTTTTTAAATGCTAATTTCTAACTATAACGTGCCTGAAACCTATGGTTTTTTCAGTGAATTTCAAAGTATTTGTAAATGCTAATTTCTAACTATAACGTGCCTGAAACCTATGTTTTTTTCAGTGAATTTCAAAGGTTTTTTAAATGCTAATTTCTAACTATAACGTGCCTGAAACCTATGATTTTTTAAGTGAATTTCAAAGGTTTTTTAAATGCTAGTTTCTAACTATGCCAACAGAGGTAGGACATGTGAAGAAAGAAGAAAAAACGCACAGAAAGAAGCAAAAGATGTGCAGAAAGAACCAACAGAGGAGCAGAAAGAGGCCTTGTTGCAAAATCATCCTGTGCCCACAACTTTTTCAGACGGGTACTGGTGGTAACTGACTCTGACTAACCAGAGCCAGTGCGCGTTTGCACAGTGGTGAAGGGAGGGGGCCTGAGGTGACATGTGTGCAAACGCGCCTCGTGGCACGTTTTAAGTTGCGGGATTAAGTCCCCTTGAATCCTGAGGGTCCCTGGGGCCCAACTAGCCCCCCAGGTACCTACAGTTAGGACCACAGAGCTGAGTTGCAGAGAGGCAGCACGTAACTGGAACGAAGGCA